>JAHHFK020003780.1:0-553036 GCA_024533555.2 Aedes koreicus
GCTCTTTGAACCTTGTTGCCAAGGTTCTCTTTGTTTGACCTACATACATTTTGCTGCAGTGTTTACACTTAATTTTGTATACCCCTGCTCTGCCTAATACATCTATTGAATCTTTGGTGGAGCCTAACGACGATGCCAATTGGTTGTTCCTGCTAGAGAAAACTAAGTCCATTGAGTCTAGCAGTTTCGAAGATATATTTCTTTGGCTTTTCCGGTTTCTTTGGCTTTTCCGCTAATTCTTTGGCTTTTCCGGTTTTATTGAGGGGAAGGGTCAACATTCGGTGGATCATGTGGTGGAAAGTGGCCATTTTATGTTGAAAAGAGTGGTTTGAAGTGTAAGGGATGACTCTTTGGGTGTTTGTGGGTTTTCTGAAAATTTCGAACTCTAAAGACGATGATGACAATGATTCTCTAACTACCAGAAGGTCGAGGAATGCAAGTTTCCCATCCTTTTCTATTTCATAAGTGAACTTGATGTCTTTATGGAGATTGTTGATTGCTTGAAGAATTAAGGGGAGATCATCTTGTTTAACTACGGCAAAGATGTCGTCGACGTATCTCCACCAGCGAGTTGGAAGTAATCCTTCCGTTTTAAGAATGGTTTCTAGATTTGCCATAAACAGTTCACAGAGGAATGGGGATAGAGGGTTTCCCATGGGGGCTCCTTTTAGTTGTTTATAGAAGGTTTTCTTTCAGTCGAGTATTAGTACACGACACTGAAGAAGTCTGCACATTGTAGACGAAATACGCGTATCTGTCAAGATAAGCAATAAAGGTAGTTGGAATTAAATGGAAATTACTAATCATTCTTCTTATTTTCTAGTTACAGGTATTCCACTAAACAGCTCACACTCTCCATAATTCAATTTGCCTCGTTTTGCATACGTAACATTGATGCTGGTGCACAGATCGACACAGCCTGCACTGATTTCAAATCTGCTTTTGATCGAGTTGACCATGGACTTGAACGCCTACGAAGAAATGGTATCTCTGCGGACCTTGTCAGCTGGTTTGAATCATACCTTAAAAACCGTAGGCTCACCGTTAAAATAGGATTAGAGTCTTCGGAAGCATTCTCAAATGCATCCGGCGTACCACAAGGGAGCAATCTTGGCCCTATGTTTTCTACCGTACTACCATCTGGTTGCCGCTGATTACGTCAAAATCTACATGGTGATCAAAACTATCCAGGACTGCTATGCTCTGCAACTGTTGTTGGCTCGATTTACTGATTGGTGCACCTGAAACATGCTGACGTTAAGCATCCACAAATGCAACATCATTTCGTTTCATCGCAAGCTCAATCCGATCACGCACAATTATGCAATGAAGCGTGTTCATCGAGTTCGTAATCTTGGCGTCACTCTGGATTCGGCACTAACCTATCGATTGCATTACGACGATATTATCAGCAAAGCAAATCGACAGCTGGGTTTCATTTTTAAAATATCTAGTGAATTTAAAGATCCTCTCTGCCTTCGGTCTTTGTACTGTACTCTGGTGCGATCGATTTTGGATTCCAACTCTGTTATGTGGTGCCCATTCCAGGCAACATGGACAGCTAGGATCGAAGCAATTCAAAGAAGATTCGTGAGATATGCCCTGCGTCGCCTACCGTGGCGTGACTCGTTGAACCTTCCACGATACGAAGATAGATGCAGATTGCTGGGACTACAGACATTGGACCAAAGACGGAATATTGCGCAAGCTGTTTTCGTTGCCAATACAGTTACAGGTGGAATTGACTCACCGGAGCTATTAAGTCAGCTCAACCTCTACGCTCCTGAACGAATGCATTCAAGCGCAGACTGACAGAATGGCATGGATAGTACTACGAGAAGGATAGATTAATGAGCAAGTTTTTGTTCCTCCAATTGATTGACGACGAGGACTGCTCCGAACTATGGATGTTTCTTATTTTATGCTTTGACCATACTCTACGTTTGTAATCTTGTTTATTTTATTTATGTTTATGAATGTGCAACTAAGCAATGCTTTGTATTGTATTGTATTGTATTTTATTGTATTGTATTGTATTTTACTGTATTGTATTGCAAAAGATATGGGGTTTTTACGCCAAGTCAAAACGGCTTTTCCCCGTCATAAACAAATTCATTAAGACCATTTAAGGTCAGAAGGAATACATATAATAATAAATAAATAAATAAAAGCTATACATCGCATACAGTTTCAATTTCGAAGGTCCTAAGAGGAAATGCCGGCCATGTGACAATCAAACACTAGACAAAGATCTAGCTTCGTTGGGAAAGGCAAAAGCAGACTTCGAAGGAGTGTTACAAGGCAAATGTAAGCTTAAGAATGGATAACGTAATTTCTTCGCACTTGAAGACCGCGAAGACAGCGAAGAATCCCTTGACAGAAGGATTAAGTATGTATTATAAAGCAGCATCTGCTCAATATATTTATAAGTAAGCTAGCACATCTGAAACCATTTATGATGCATTGCTATTTTTCACAAGTTTATCTTATAACCTTGTTTGTATTTTTCATGTACGGATTCAGTGTTTGCATACATTTATTTTTCAGAATCATCTTTGCGGTTAATGAAACGCAGTAGGCCTGGTCACTAACCTAGCGCACCTCGAACATCCAGATCTGACTCATCGTGCCAGCAGCAGGAAGCTGGGAATGGTACAATCTACGGTAACACGTTTGGCCATCGATCGGAAGAAAAAATGTGGCCAAAATGGATTTTCGTATAGTGTAGGATCACAAGCGGGTACTGAAAGCTGTCAAGAGGAATCCAAACAGTTCAGTTCGAGATGTGGCGAACACCGGCGACACCGTTTCCTAGCAAATAAGCGTAGCTTTCACTTGGCGTGTAATGAGTACCGTAAAGGAAACCCTAAGAGTTTTTGGATCTATGTTAATTCTAAGAGGAAAGGTGTTTTTCGAATTTTACTATGGAATCAAACGTTGAACAAGGAATTAGTTTGAAATTTTGTTATTCCAACGGAATAAGCGCTTCGGATGCATTGAAAATATTGCAGAAAGCCTATGGGGAATCTGCTCTATCGCGTGGACGTGTGTTTGATTGGTATAAGTTGTTCAAAGAGGGTCGTACATCAGTTGAAAATCTGTCGCATGATCGTCGTCCAGCAACATCAATAAACGAAAAAAACATCGAAAAAGGAAAATTGTGCTGCAAAATCGCCGTGTGACCGAGCGACAAATAGCTGATGAGCTCAACATATCAAATGGATCCGCTCATAGCATTATACACGATGTTTTGGGCATGAGACGCGTGTCCGCGCGTCTTGTTCCAAAATTGTTAAAAAACCGCGTCAAAGTCGATCGAAAATCAAGGTTATGCTGACTGTTTTCTTCGATAGCCAAGGTATGGTGCACCCGGATTTCCTTCCGGAAGGTCAATCGGTCAATGCTAAATATTATTTGGGCGTTATGAAGCGTTTGCTTGAGAATATTCGTCTCAAAAGGAAAAGAAATGTGGGACAACAAGTCATGGTTTTTGGATCACGATAATGCACCACTCACTCACACATCACGTTTAGTTCGCGATTATTTGACAAAAAAAAACGTTAACATCGTTCCTCAAGCGCCGTATTCGCCTGATATGGCACCATGTGACTTTTTCCTCTTCCCCAAACTCAAATTGCCGCTTCGTGTTAAACATTTTCAGACGATTGAAGTCATAAAAGAGAATTCGAAGGGGGAGCTTAAGGCGATACCAATAAAAGGCGTATGAAAAGTGCTATAAGGAATGGAAAAAATGTTGGCATATGTGTATCGCCTCCGATGGTGAAAATAATCAGGAGACAACATAAATATTGAAGAATAATTAACCGTTTGTGTTTTATTTAACCAGTCTCGTTCATATTTGAGCAGAAGGTACCATCACCGGCGTCGTTCTTCATATAATCGACCAGATCAGCGAATTAGGTGTTCTACTGGATTAACATTTAACGTTCACCGCTCTGCTGTGATCTCTAAGGCTAATCGCCAGCTAGGTGTCGAAAACCTCAAAACACTTCACTGACCCGTACCCGTCAGGTAGACAATAAGTCCGATGAGCTAAGATGAATAAATAAACAAATCAAATATTTGTTTGGACTTTGAAGCATTAAATCAACATTCTCATGAATAGTGCAACACAGTGCCGGCTTTAACTAACATATTTTCTGACAAATCTTCTTTGAGAATCTCTGGTAACTTTCTGAAGATCTTTCCAAAAACATTCAGTAGGGTTTCTAGTAGGTTTTTCTCCAAATTCAACTCCAACACCAACTGTCTAAATTTTTAAATGCATTTCCTGCTGATCTTCCAGATCTTTTAATCGAATTCTAACTGATTTCGAATTTTCTCACAGAGTTTTAAAAAAACCTGGTAATCTTCGTAAATCGTTTTTCGAACTACCTTAAATCTCCCCAGAACTTCCTCTATGTGTTCTATGTGGCATAAAGTTATGGAATATTAGGAAATTTGGTAAGAAGAATCCCTCCCTTTTTCCTTCAATGATGATTTAATGAGTCTAGTTTGGTAGAACAAGCAAAGCTTTCGCATTGAACCATGCAACTGAGACAAATTATGAAATAATGAGCTGATCAATGCCCAACAACTTGCTATCATCGTTTACGTTATCGTGATTTCGAAATGAAAAACATTTAAGCTTAAAATTAATTATGGATTCTTAGAGAAAAATCTCAACGCTACACACATACCGCCAAATGTGCCAAAATAGACAAATAATTCGTAACTGCTGAGGAAAACTTATGCCCCTGATTCCCGTACTAATTCCATAAGCATTCGAAAATAAAACATAATACATCCTTACCTGATCCAGCAGAATATTCTCCGGCTTCAGATCCCGGTAGATGATGCCCAGACTGTGCAGGTGATTTAGCGCAAGTGCCAGCTCGGCCAGGTAAAACTTGACATCCTCTTCGGTAAACATCACCTCCTTGCTGAGCCGCGTGAACAAATCACCTCCCCTCAGGAAGTCCAGTATCAGATACAGCTTTCCCGGCGTCTGGAAGGCATAGTGGAGCTTAACGATAAATGCGTTCCCCACGTCGGCCAGGATGTTGCGCTCGTTCGTGCTCCGAACCCGATCCTTCACCTTCAGTGTGGCCTTTTTTAATACCTACAATGATAGACAAACCGAACGAGACGAGTGAGTGTAGAAAGAAAAAAAAGAAACGCGTGGGTGGAAAGGAACTTTCCACCCGTGTCGTGTCGCTGAAATTCAATAAACTAACTCACTTTCATTGCATACAGCGTGCCGGCATCCTTGCCGACAATTTTTCTAACTAGAAACACTTTTCCGAAGGAGCCTTCACCGAGCACCTTGAGCAATTCGAACTGCGATGGGTCAGCTTTCTCGTGACCTTCGGGCACTACATCCCGGATGTCGAACTCCTGCTCGTCGTTCGATTTCAACGTGCCATCGGTCGGATCAAGGTCCATCGCTTCAATGTCCAGCTCTGCGGGGCCGATTGGCTCGCCGTACGGCTGGGGGTGATGATGTAGGTGGTTGTGGTGGTGGGGGTGGTGGTTGAGAGGTTGATGGTGATGCTGTTGCTGCCCGCCGGGATCGAGCTGTGGCGCCTGCTGGCCGAGCAGCGCATCGTAACCTTCATCGATGACCATCTCGACATTGTCCTGGGACGATGACTGTGGGGCGAAACCAGAACAGGAAAGGGAAGAAAACAATCCGGTCAGTAAATTCGGGCTCTATAGTCTTGGGTAATCGCAGTGGAGACTGATGGAATACGATACATTGATGGAGGATGATGATTTGCAGTTCAAGAGATGGTGACAAAAGTTAAAAAGTAAAGCAAAGGATTACGGCGAGCAAGACGTACAACGGATACGTAGGATGCAAGTTGCAAGGGGATTTTCAACCGAATAGGGCTGAATAAACTAAAAATCCGCATTTGAATCCCGTCTCGGAATAATTTCACTATACTGTAAATCTCAATTTTGTAACACCAAAAGCCTTGTTTACCTTTCTTGAAAAGAAAGGCATTCATATCAGGTCTTAACTCTAGATAAAGTTGGTGTAAGATCGATGTTAACAATATCGACTTTTCTTCTTCGAATCGACTTATCAAATAAAGAAAAAAAATTAAAAACATACACAACAATTTAAATTGAATAATCATATTGGCTGTTGACTATGGACTCATTGGATATGAAGTTGATGTGCATCTTACGGACTAACAGATACCTTCATAAAATTTGACATTTCATCAAAAGGACATGCACAATGTCATAACTTACAACCCGGAAGCTTGTCTAGCCCGACCTTCATTTTGAATGGCAGTTTGTTTGTTGACATTTTCGATTTCTCATCTATGCAGACAGCGCAGTTACGGGAAAGTAGTTCCCACAACACTGTTACTAAAATGGAAGTCCATTGGTAGACCATGGTCTACATTCACTATTTACCAAAGATGGATCCTGACAGATTTTCCACGGAGAAACTATGTTCATGCCTGGCTCATATCAAGGTCGTTATGGAGCAGGGCCTGGCTTCGTTCAGCCCAGACCGTCATGTGGCACAGTTGCAATGTAATAAAATAGCAAAATCAGATATCGAACCCATTTCTGCGAACCCACTTGCAACGCCAGTAATAAAAATCTCGTTGGTTACTCTATATGTACATATCCGCATAGTTTTCAATTAGACACAAACATATACTCAACGCAATAAGGGGATGGCGTACAACGACGTCCCATCGCTCAATCACAATATACATATAAAATAGCAGAAGGAAAAAAAACATGCAGTTGGTTTATGGAATATTGAGCTTCTCGGCTTCGTCCGTCACCGGCGGTGATAGAGATTCAACGACAACACTTTCCAATATGGTTGGCCGATCATCGGTGTCGTCGCTAGCGCAACCAACATTGTCGTGTTACCGCTTTGTCGAGCGACACATTATTGGCAGAACTCATACGTGCCTTGCCAGCCACCGAATCAACCCGTCAGCAGCAATCGGTCACCGGGATGGTGTATTCATCCTCCACACGGAACGGCCTAGTTTCGTTCCACTTGGGACAGAGGAGAGAACAAAATCGGCAAAATGTCTCTTCCTTTCGAGTGCATTTGCGGCCGTTGGGAAAGTAGACTGAGCGCATAATTATCGCACGAATGTGTTTTTCGAATTAGGAATACATAGTAAGTCAAACTTAGAATGTTTGGCTGAAAGTCGTTTGCACAAAATGGGTTATTTGTTAAAGTTCAATTTACTAAGTTCCTAACTTAATGAACTTGGGGTGAAAAAATTATCCTTATACAAGGCTGGTAGCGAGTGAGTGTCTAAAAATAGGAACTTTAGAAACCATTTGCCTGATAAAGGAGGCGAAAAAAGAGGCCAGAAAGAAACTAAAAACGAAATGGTCGTGTAAAATCAGAAGATGTAATTAAGGCTTGATGAAACTGACGAAATTGATAGGAAATTGCGGCACTCTTTGAACACTCTATACACCACTGAACAGTTTGTGCCTACACCCAAAATAAAAAAGCAAGATTGTAATGCAATTTTGGGTTGTTTTTTTTTTTTTTCTGGGGGGGGTGGGATGGGGGAAAAAAAAAAAATAGTGTGTGGGGAAAAAAAAAACACAATTTTTGTTGAAAAAAAAAAGGGTGGGGGGGGGGGGGGGGGGTGAGGGGGTGGGGTTTGGGTGGGGGGAAAAAAAAAAAGGGGGGTTGGGGCAAGCCGGGGGGGGGGGTTTGTGTGTTGGCGGAGGGGGGGGGGAGGAAAAAAAGGGGGGGGGGGGGGGAGAAGGAAAAAGGGAGGGGGGGGGGGGGTATTTTTTGAGGGGGCGCGGTGGGGGTGGGGGGGGGGGTGGTTGTTTTTTGTGTTTTTTTTGTTGGGTTGGTGGGTTGGTTTTTTTGTTTCGTTTTGTTTGGGTGGTGGTGTGATTGGTAGTTTTTTTTTGTTTATATTTTTATTTTAAAAATATTATATTTTTCCTCTTCTCCTTTTTTCTGTAGTAGCATCAGGCATAGCATATCCCTCTCATAGGTCAAATTTTTCAGCTTGCCGACCTATCGCCAGCGCTGATACAATCCATTAAGATGAATGTAACTCGTAATCCCGTTCAGAGCATAAGAAAAATGGCAAAGCAGGCTTATGTGTCCGAAGCAACGGTAAGAAGGTGTTGAAATAAGTCTTGAAAGGAAAATCCAGAGCTCGAGTTAAAATACACCAGATTACTGACAGAATTAAAGCAGCTAGAGTGGAGCGAAGCAAGAAACTGCTTAGTAAACTGAAGAAGAGGTCTACCGTAATTCTGTTCACGGACGCGAAGCTGATTACTGTCGACAGCGTATTCAACAGTCCAACTAACCGGCATATAAGTTCGAAGAAAGCATCTGATGTACCTGAGAACATCAATTTGGTGTTTTGGACCAAGCATCCATCAGGGGTGACGGTGTTCTGATTGATTGCTTCCGATGGCACAAAAAAATGAACCTCGTTTTTGTCCCAGAATGCCTGAAAGTGAACAGATATGTCGAAGAAATCCTTAATGATCATGTTTTGCCTTGGATTACATTTACCTACGGCAAGGATACGATTATGGTGTTCCAGCAAGATGGATACCCTGCCCACACGTTTAAGAAAACACAAATGTGGTTGGAGGACAATATACCCCAATTCTGGTCCAAAAAGATGTGGCCACCTAGCTCACCTGACTTAAATCCTTTTGGATTTCAGTGTAAGGGCGAACATTGTAGCACGTGTATGTGAACATCCTCACTCGAACTTGAACTATCTACGGACCTCCATAACAAGGTCTGCAAAAGCTGCAAGTCTCAATATTTTCTGACACATACTGTAGATGCGTATGCTTGTAGTATTTATCTCTTATATAATTATATACATAATATATATATTAAAAGGGGGTGGGGGGGTTGGGTTTTTAAAAAATTTTTTAAGTGTTTTTTTTTAAGGAGAATTATTTAGTTATCACCCTTGGCTAGTTTTGTTATCATATGTTATCATTTTAGACATACAATTTTTTACAAACGTTACTTATTGAATGAAAAACTTTAAATATTACCAGCATATTTGAATAAGAAATTTTGCTTTTAATAAAAAAAAAATTGTTAGATATTAGCGTGAGAGTTTGATTTCAAATTGATAACACAATTTGAAACTATTTCAATAAATTTGCTTATAATACAGGATTTGTTGTCAAAATGTTGTCATTGATAATAAAATTACTTATAATTATGATATTCAACGTGTATCTTTTTGTTATTCATTCTGTTATTTTGGCTGTTTATTCAGCCCCACCAATAACATATTTAGTTCTCAAGCAATGATAACCAGGTATTAGAGTTTGTTATCAATTTGGTATAATCCTTTGCTCGGGGAGTGCTGAATATCACCAACATGTCATGGATATGACAGTGGGCTTTTCACCAGAAGCATTACTTCAGTTATTAGTGTATGAACTTTGATATCATGTTGATAACATAATTTTAAACTATCTCAAGTAATTTGTTCATATCACAAAATTTGTTATCAAAATATACTCAATGATAATAAAACGAGTTAATGTTGTGATATCCAACGAATATTAATAAGTTACCCGACCAGAAGGGAATATCATAAAAATATCAAAATTATAACAAACCTTGTTACGACTAACTGATTATGATATAAATTGGTTTAAGACGTTTTCATCTGGATAATTATACAACATATTTATAATAAATTAAGATATGTAACCCTGGGAGGCACAATCTGCGTGAAGAAAAAGGTTAATTCTAACAATAGCTGATATAATTTTGCTACATCGTAACAAAACGATTACAAAATTTGCTTTGTTTATGTTATATCTATATAATAGTTTGTTTTTATTTTGTTACTTCTTGAGGATTTTTTGTTACAATTTCTGTTATTTTAACTACATCCGCGATCTTAATTCTAACAACCTTTGTTATAAAAACAGCGTAACTGAATAACAACACTTGAAATAATTTTGTTGTTTCCTTCTGGTCGGGTATCCTTTTTGTTATTTTGGCTGTTTATTCAGCCTGAATGATAACATATTTAGTGATCAAACAGTGATAATCAGATATTAGAACTTATTATCACTTTGGTATAAAACTTTGCTCGGGATAAGGGGGTTGTTGGGCCCGCCGCTCTTCTTGGCAGAGTGGTGATTTTAATAACAAAAAAATAATAATAATATGTTTTTTTTTTTTTTATTTTATGTTGTGTTGTTGGGGTTGTTGGGGGGGTTTCTCCCTGTTGGGTGGTCTTTTTTCGTTTTTTATTCATACGTTGGTAATAGATTAATAATAATATTAAGGACGACTTTTTTTTTAATATATTTAACTTTAATATGTTTTTTTTTTTATTATTATATATATATTATCGTTTAAGGAGTGTATCGAAAATAAGCTATCCACAAACTTTCTTTCAAATTATGTTGAAACCGATATTTTATTCATACAAAAAATTGATCCTTTATTGTACGAGGTTAAACTTGAACATAATGAAGACCGGATGAAATTTAAGTTATTCCTTCACGAATTTTCGAACTTTGGATCGAATGCTCTTCATCAAGTTCCGGACAAGTGTTGCATCGCATTTTTTGGACGCTTGAGCCCAAATTTTTTTGAACTCCTGCATGTTCCCAGCTGCCTTACCAGTCTTCTTGAAGACCCTCTTCACGATTGCCCAGTAACGTTCGATGGGTCGAAGCTGAGGGCAATTTGGTGGATTGATATTTTTCTCAACGAAATCTATACCCTTTTCCGCAAGCCAATTGAGAGTGGTTTTGGCATAGTGAGCCGACGCTAAATTCGGCTGGTGGAGGTGTACTATGCTTCTTATATAAAGGCAACAATCTCTTCTGGGGACACTCAGATCGATAGATTTCCGCATTTATAGTTCCGGTAGTGTAAAAAATGGTTGACTTCAAACCACAGGAACATATTGCTTGCCATACCAGTACCTTTCGACCGAATTTCTCCACTTGAATCGACCTGTCCGCATCGCTCACATCGTCCCCAACGACGGCAGTAAAGTATTGTGGACCTGGAAGGGTTTTTGAGTTCTCCTTTACATAGGTCTCATCGTCCATCAAAACGCATGCATCCGGACGCTGCAAAAGACGCGAATACAATTTCCGGGCCCTTGAGATTTTCTGCTTCTTGTAGGTTTTCAGGTGGTTTCGCCTCTTGATACGCTGGATCATTCCGACACTCATTCCTGCATTTTTGGCCAAATCACGTATTGACATTGATTTGTTCTTCATGATTAGAGATACCACTTTCTGCTCCAGTTTCGGGTTGGAAGAACCGGGTTTTCTGCCTCTTCCTGGTAGCTCATTTAAAGAATAGTGTTCCCCAAACTTATTAATGATGGTTTTAACACTCGCATGATGAATTCCAAACTGCTTCGCTAATTTTCGCATAGTAATACCCTTCTCACTTAGCCATGTGTCCAGAACCTTAATTTTCACTTCCTTTTCAATACGCGACATTTTGAAAACGCAGAATTTGAACCGCACAAACAAGTAAACAAAAGAAAGCTGACAGTCAAACGCACAGCATGCAGTGTTCAGAGCATAAAAAACCATCACAAATACTTGCGTACAACGCAAATGTATGTGAATAGCTTATATTAGATACACTCCGTATGCAATCAAATACTTCCTATTAAAATACAGTCTTGTTTTCCACGTTAGGAGAACGATAATCTCCAGCTAGAACGAACTCACCATATCAAACATTGAAAATGTTCCCCCTTAAACACAAGTTTTTTTTATATTTTTTTTTTGGGAATGGGGGGAAAAAAACCATTAAATTTTTAAATTGCCCAAATTTGAAGGGCCAGGGAAAATTTACTTGTTTTTTAAACAATCTAAGAAAGGATTACTAGATAGATAGGATCTAAATTTTAAATGTGTTACTGTGAGGATACTGTGGTACACTTTTTGTGTTTGAAAGCTATAAAATTGAGCTAACATGCGGCAACGTTGTCCATGAGCCGTAAAATTTGGTCACATTTTTCCTCTCTCCACTTTTCAGTACTTTCACGAGCAAGAATTATCAAACAGTGCACAGAAAGTTTTGTAACTCACGAGACGCCACGTATTTAGGAAAATTGTCTGGGATCTCCAGCACATCGTTTTTTTTTCAATGCCATAACCGGAAATCGGTCTAAGTAAGGAATCTAAAGCAAAGTTAGGCAATAAAATGGGAAATTCGGCTAGATTCGAAAGATATTCAAGTCTTTTCCGCTTTTCTTCGCTTCTCGATCCACTTTTCTCTCACGAAGCGCAGGTAGTAAGCACGTAAGCAATTTTCTCATTCTCCCGAACACAATGCTCTATGTATATGCACTGCCAGTTTACTCTTTTTCTTCTGATTGTTGACGTAAACTACGTATTCGATGTCTACATCTACTTTACGAGTACAAAAAAATAAGTGCGCCATGAAAAGTGATCAGCTTTTGAACGTTAATATCCCAATAATTCCTTATTAAGTTTTCTAAATTCTTACATCATTTGAATATTTCTAGCATTTTGTTGCATTATTCAAAACTTTTGGTATTATGCAATAAACTTTAAAAAATTTGCTTAAGAAAAAGTCCTATTACATAATTGAACAAAGGAAAATTCCGAGCAATTTTTCGTAAATATTATTAGGATGAACATTATAATGGAACTGTTATAAAATCTTTAATCGATCCTGAATATTATTCTTGTTTCAAATCCACTTTCTTTTGAAATAAACCTGAAGTTTTCTGAATGAAATCACCATCAAATGGTATAATAATTTATATTTTGAGTCCCTCGTTCGACCCGAGTTTTACTCTATAATATCGATTGAATTGAAGAACATTTATTAAAAGTAGTCATACCTCAACAGTTCCCAAAAGCCAATGGGGCTGTCCCTTCTTGTTTTTGTTAGAAATAACTACATTAAAAACACAAAAAGTGAGGTAAAAAACGAACAACAACTATCTGTTCATTTACTGATACTATTTAGCTACCAAATACCAGAAGACAAGTCAAACGGGACCAGACCATTTAAATAAAAAAGGCACTTTAGAGACCTTTCATTAAAAATAGGCTTTTCAGAAACTAGCATTAAAATAGTGGGCAAGTCTCTAAAACGAGGCATCCAGGCATCCATCAACATTGATGGTGACTTATCCAGAATGGCCTGGTTCATCCGTTCGGCTACTCCATTCTGCTGCGGACTATATGGAATAGTAGCATCCAAGCAGATTTCAGCAGAGTGCGACAAAATTGCGGCGTTGTCGCACCTGAGTCTAACAATTTTTAGCAAGCACATCCAAGAACGGTGTGACCAGCACACGATACTGATCGAACTTTTCCTGTACTTCATCCTTTGACGCCAGGAGATAGACAACCGTGAAGTGACTATAGTCGTCAATAAACGTAACGTAATAACGCTTCTGATATCGCGGTGTTGAAGTCAATGGGCTGTACACATGTGAATGGACCAGTTCTAACGGTCAACGCCTCTCTATCTTCTCGTCGAACAGTTGCTTAGTTTGACAACCTGCCAGACATACACCGCAAACGCGTTTATTTGGGCAGTCCTGGATTTTCGCAGTAGTATCCACCATTCCGTGCTTCCAAAGGTTGCTTATGTTCGCCTATCCCAGATGCCCGTATCGCCACAACTCAAAGCCGACCTGCCTTGAAGACATCGCACTAACTTCCACTAGTCCAGCCACATTTCGAAGACTGATGGCCAGTGCATACAACTGGGCTTTCCTCTGACCAACACATACTACTCGGTTATCCTTTTCGATAGACGTTCGAAGTGGAAGTTGAGTGGAAGTTCTTATAGACTAAAAGCAAATATACTATATTAACAATATAAGTCACTTCCTTTTTCCACATATACATGTTTGGCGACCCGGTAGTGCTGCCAACAGAACCATCTGGTGATAAAAAAGGCAATCAAAATATATTTTACCTTTCAGTTTGGTTAATTCATTCTATCGTGTATCCACGGTAAAACTAATATACTCTTATTATGAGTATTGTTTGCTCACACAGAGAAAAGTTTGACAGTCAATTTTACCATTATTGGGGATTAGGATGACTAGGGCAAAATAATGATTTTCAACCGTCTATTATCATTTGTTTATTTGTTTATTTGTTGTTGTAAATTTCATCTGATATATGTTTGTATCAATGAATAAATCAGTTAACACTAGCATTAAAATAATCTTCTTATAAGGTAGTCAATGGCATATTAAAATCGAACAAGGAATAAACACTATTAAACGCATCGGCAGCAGCACGCAAGGGTTCGTTCATACAATAAAGGTGATTACGAGGCACAAGGTGCAAAAAGATTCTTTATCGTATCGCTCGTTCAGGAGCATAGAAGCTCAATTTATTGAGAAATTCCGGAGAGTCAATTTCAACGGTGATCACCTTAGCCGCAAAAACAGCTTGCACTCTACGCCTCCTTTGTTCTAACGTATCAATTCCAAGTAACCGACACCGATCTTCGTAGGCAGGAAGGTTTGCTGCGTCCCGCCATGGTAGGTGGCATAGTGCGTAACGAACAAACCTACGCTGAACAGACCCCAGCCTCGCAATCCAACAGCGTTGATAAGGACTCCAGACAACGACACTATTTTCCAGTGTTGAGCGCCCCAACGAACAGTACAGTGATTTCAGACACAGAGGGTAGCGGAAGTCTTCAGATATTTTGAAAATAAATCCAAGTGGACGGTTTGCCTTCGCTATTACATTGAGGTAGTGTGGCCTAAACGTTATCTCTTGATCGATAGTCACTCCTAAGTCCTTGACCTGCCTTACTCGTTGAAGTACATTATCAGAAATATGATATACTAATCATTCTTCTCATTTTTTAGAAATATGATAATCGAATTTAATCGAATTTAATAACCATGCATTTATTGATGCAAAGTGTCAGAATATTTAAAGAGCACCATATCATCTACAAGTGATTGCAGGTTTTCACAGTCCTCAAAACAGTTGATGGTCATGAAATAATCTACACCCTGGAGGTAGGAGATGAGAGAGTTTATTGATGAACAGCGTCAACAAGATGGGTCCTAGGTTACTGCCTTGTGGACCACCTGAGGAATTGGTGAAACTTTCCGAGCGCGATGATCCGATTTTGACGCAGAGCAGGCGATTCGTCAGATATGATTCAAAGCAGCACGCCAAAGGGGATGAATTTTCAGGCCAACATTTTATCTAATTGGATCAAAGTATCTCTACTTTGTAATATTTGGAAATCATTCGATGGTAATCAAAAATAATGTTTGCAAGCCGTAAATCTCGCTTTCTTTCCAACAGACTATCTTTTTCCTATCCTGTTCAAGTTGCAGCAAACCATAGCAAACCGTGTTGCTTTTATCATGACATTCGCAGCTGTCAACAAGTAGGAGTTGCGGCGAGTTGTTTGGAAATCGTTTCCTTAGTTAGGGCCTTAGTTTAAAAATTTGTGATTCGTTTTGATTTGTCTGTTGAGTACTTTTGGCATATTACGCTAGGTATAACAAAAGCTGGATAGCTTAGATTGAGCGTGTGCATCTAGTAGTTGCCACGTTTCTCACTTATGGCGCCACAAGCGCAAAAAAGGATCGCCTGAAAAAATGTGAAGTGACTTATATTGTTAATATAGTATAATTGCTAAAAGGCAAGGCTAACTCACTTTATAGATAAACACGGTCGGTTGCTAACTAACAATAACATCCTGATATAAATGCTCCACAGCTTTCAACGCAACACTGTTTGCCTGCTCATAGTAGTCTTGGTTTCTGGGTTCATTCTTTGTAAACAGTTACATCAATGTAGTTGACGGAATATTTCACAAGAACATAATCTTCTTTCATTATGGATTTCTAATTATGCCGATGTTCAATTAAAAAGTTGTTGTCGGCAAAATTGTTACTGGAAACATTTCTCGCAAGCACAGATATTGAATATTTTCATATGTCATCATGCTGAGGTAGGAGGATGAGAACTAAAAAAAATTGGTTTTCCCACAGTAATTCCCATGTAAACCTCAAAGGACCAGTACACTTCGAGCTCACCACCAAATGAGCTCAAATTTTGGGAGAATGAACAGGACGAGATTTGAAACCGATCGAGTGGGCTGGAGCTGAAAATGTTGCTTTATAGGCCATGAGAAAAAAAATGTTTGTTCAGATAAATAGACGCTTAGATTTTTTACTGTGGTCGGTAAATGTGTACTGCTTTTTCAAACATAGTAAGAAAGTTAGTAATGTAATCAACAAACGTAATGTACGGAAAAACATGAACAAATTATATTTTTCTATCAATAGATAATGTTAGAATGAATCATCAAGTATACAATTCAATAGAAACTTTGTATTCGTCATAAAAAAATATGTTTATGTTTACAAAGTTTTCCAGCTGTTTGAAATTTAACCGAACAGGCGAACAGGCCGAACATTTGCCATTTGTTTTGCATGTTCCACTGTGCCACTCGAAACTCTCTGCTAGAAGCCGTAGTACCAAGACGCTGAACTTTGAAATATGCACTATGGTTACTACTGATCAAAGCATCATACCCGTTATTGGCTGCATCAACCAAACCGCTGACAAACTTGCCGATCTAAGTTTTAATTGCTCCAAGCGACTTTTCACAAAGCAAATGACTCTCCACGAAGCCGATAGAACGTTGGTGTTGATAGGACGTCATTTCACCTGTTTGTTATCGGTTCCCAGGGAGACACTGCACCGGTTGCCAACGAGAGCGTAGGTTTGATGCTCTTTTCTACAGGTGGTTCATTCCCCGCGCACCCCAATCCTTCATGCACTATCCTCCATCTGCATACCTACATCTTCTTTTTCTGCTTCATTACTCAACTTGGGTTGCTAGATGCACTTCCACAGTTGTGAATTGAGAACTTTCTTGACCTGTACCATTTTTGCACAACTTTAATTGTGTGGCAGGCACTATCATACTCTAAGCCAACTAGGCTCGGGAAGTTTTCCACCCCGAAAAAAGGAAAACCACAAAACATACATATATGTTCTGAAAACAAACACTTTTTCCTACCAGCAACATGTGGACATTATCACTCCATAAGGCCATTACTAGTATGCGTACCTTTCATAGATAAAATATAGCCATCAGGGTGGGGTCAGTAGCGTAGAACCAGGGATATATCATAATCTGTTGACATTTCGAATATTCCCCAGGTTGACATTGCCACAAGTGAAACCGGGCGCAGTTTGAGATTATATCGCTATGTTTATCGATCCTTCGCACGCTAACATTTAACGAAACAGACGAAAATCCATCGCTCGCTATAAATCTTCGAGGCTATTTTTCGTCAAATCATTTGGTGAATTTGAATCCCACTTATGTGGGGTACCTTTTTCCCATGGAATGGATTTATTACAAATTATTTCTGCTGTAATCGAAGCAAAGCGCAAAGCGCTAAGGCTGGGTTGGGTTTCCTGCTATGTCTCTAAGCATAGAGTGCTCTCCGCATATTACACAAATGTATGCATAACTCAGTGGAAGAAAAGTACATGAAATATGAAAATTTATATCTTTGTTCGGAGACACACGAAACTAGAAGAAAATAGCTAGTCTAGCGAATGAGTCTATTAGAAATCGAATTGAAAACTGTTTCATCTATCCCATGGAGCAGCTATCAGGGATGTGTCAATCAAAAGAGCTGGAGAGATCTCAGTTTATAATGCACAAAAAGATTCAGTTAGTTTTGTGTCAAAACTGAATCCGCCGAACAAAAATATTGCTGATTTTTCAGACCCCATAATTCTTAGAAAAATTAACGGATATCTTTGCTCGGAGTGCTGATTTTGTGAAGCGTTTCAACTTTTGGAATTTGGCATTGCACAGATAGTTTTCTTTGAAGCAGCTCGAGATCAACATTACTAAGCTTCCAGTGTGAAAATTGATGAGAAATTCTAAAGGTTAAATAAGTTGCTGCATGTACTCAGATTATGCATTTAATTTAGAAAACAACACATGTTTTGCGATGAGTTGTTTTTCAAAAGCAGGTTTGACTTTCATTTGATAAGTGCAAGATATAATTATCTTATCACGATGTAAGACTTAATGTTTGTCTTGTCAATGTGAAAAAAACACCTGCTGTCCAGAGTACACAACGCTGCACTGCACTGCAATCGAATAGGAAAAACTTCTCAACTAAAATAGATAGAAATTCACCGTCGTCGAGAGAGTTTGTCTAACAGGAAAGATCTATTATTTGACGGAAAGTGCTGACTAGGGTGCAGCTAGTTTTATACATAAACTAAAATTGCAATTTCGAAACAAATGCAACGAAGCAATTTCTGAAGACAATTTAATAGGCGATATGATGAAAAAAATTAAAAGATTTAGAGGATTTAAATAAATGCAAGCGGAAGATTAGGCACACTAGGCAAAACTAGTAAAACTAATTACAAAAGATTCTTAGTTGCTACAGATGTACATGTAAAAACTGGTTACCATAGCACGTTAGTTATTTGATAAGGCTTGAGTTATTAAATATCCGGACCGTATATTTATTTTACTACAGCGCCCCTACGTTGGATCTGGAATGTTTTGACAGCAGTCTGTTTTAAAATGTTTCCTCTGAAAGTGCTGAAAAATGCTGTACGATTAATGTTGTTTCAAAGAAGTTATACTTGATGGAAATCGTGAACCGAAAATTAATTCGAACGTTTGCAGCGTTCTCAAATATTTCCGTGAGCGGCATACTATCGATCGGCAGGATCATAGCAAGCGGCGTAGTGGAACTAAGAACTAAGAATCGGAAATAATATTTGAAGGTGATAAGAACGATTGGGGCAAACCCAGGGCTGTCGGATTATGATTATGATTCGATTGTAATTTTCAATCTATTTCATTCCTCCAATTATGCGCATGAAAAAAATTGAAAAAATCATGTTTTATTAACTGTGTAGATCCGTTATTTTTTTGCGTCCAGATATTAAATGACTCAAGCTTTATTTCTGGATAGTCCAATCATTTCGATATACCCTGATATTCTCAGTTCTTTCTGCTTTTGACAAAGACATTTGAAAATGTGGCAACCGTCACAAAAACTATACAAACTAATAACTCAGTCATTTATGGGTAGATTTTCAAGATTGTTGCCTCAGTCAGTTTCAAATTATCGAGACTATGAAATTTCAAATTGTTGAACATAACCATTCAACAAATGTAAATTATTGAAAAAATTTAAAATAAAAAGAGATCTCTCATTATCACGTTTTGCAAACAAAAAATGCACACACTTAATCACAGCTTCCTGTTCAGATTTTTTTTACAGTTTTTTCACCGTAAAACATCTATGTTATTAAACAATCGGTTTTCCATTAAAAAAATACAATTGTGTGATCCACGGAAAAACGAGAACAAAATTTTC
The DNA here is from genome assembly GCA_024533555.2 of Aedes koreicus. Classification (NCBI taxonomy): domain Eukaryota; kingdom Metazoa; phylum Arthropoda; class Insecta; order Diptera; family Culicidae; genus Aedes; species Aedes koreicus. The sequence goes on from JAHHFK020003780.1 coordinate 19,407, forward strand.
CGAACAATAAACGTTTTAAGAGACATCACAAAGTTTCAGCTAAAATAATACTGAAATTTCAGTATTTTTCGTGTTGTACTGAACTTCATTAGAGAAAAAAAATCAAATTACTGAACCCATCAGTACTCTGAAAACCATGCCTTTTCATACGTTTGCGTCGTTTTCTGGTGTGCATTTAATAATTAACATGTGTAAAATGGATTCAATCATCGAGCAACTTTGGAAATTGATGTAGGGGATCAGGAATTATTTTGTAAGTAGACTTTTCCATTAAATTGTGTAGTTTGTTTAAGCTTTAGCAAACTGCACAAAATATGGTTTCTGGGCCAATTTGAAGAGGAGAGTATATTTAAATAATTTTGTGGCCAAAACGACGGATGATTTGATCAAAAAAGCGACCAAGGAACTGAAGAAGATGCCTACAAGCTTATTTTTTCACCTATGGCCAAAGTTCCGGCTAACTGACAAGCCGACGCGGCAGGGAGTAGAATAACTTTTGTGAAGTTTATAATTTCTAAATGAATATTAGGGAATTTGGTTTGTTAAAATATTTTTTCCGTTCTTTTTTACCATCCATCAGATAATAGTCGTTTTTTAAATGCGCGCATTATTTCAGCTAACGTGGAGAAGTTAAATAAATAGTGTAATCAATTTAAAACAAATGGAGAACACTAGTCCTGGTTAGTAAAGAATATTTTGCTAGTCAAGTGTATCAATGTTGATCTTAGTTTGGGGAAATCGGTATGTTGAATTCGTAAAGAAATAAGTCCGCAAAAAACGAAAATCGAAATTTGATCATTGATTCAATAAAAGTTCCTCCGAGTATTCCTTAAAAGATAGTGTATGATATAGCTGCAACTTTTTGCAATTTTACAAAAAAAAATAATTTCATGCAATACCGGCTAATCGGACAGTTACCGGTTTAGATGTCTACCCAATACAATGATAAAATTTCAGGGCGCTAAAAACTGGCAATTTGTCCCATCTGAAAGCATTTCGGTACCTCTCGCATGCTATAATCTAGCATTGAATAGCTAGCCCGGAAAGATGAAGATCGCGAAAGTGTAGTATGGAGCAAAATTCATAAGAAGAGACGGGTTCAAAGCAAAATTATAGAAATATTTTATTAACATTTTAACCAAGAATATGTGTAATCATACGTATAAATTAGATGATACCATTATTACTATAAACCAACGCGGTCCTACGTGAACCTTGCAGTTATATTCTTGATAAGGAGTGTATCGAAAATAAGCTATCCACAAACTTTCTTTCAAATTATGTTGAAGACCGATATTTTATTCATACAAAAAATTGATCCCTAATTGTACGAGGTTAAACTTGAACATAATGAAGACCGGATGAAATTTAAGTTATTCCTTCACGAATTTTCGAACTTTGGATCGAATGCTCTTCATCAAGTTCCGGACAAGTGTTGCATCGCATTTTTTGGACGCTTGAGCCCAATTTTTTTGAACTCCTGCATGTTCCCAGCTGCCTTACCAGTCTTCTTGAAGACCCTCTTCACAATTGCCCAGTAACGTTCGATGGGTCGAAGCTGAGGGCAATTTGGTGGATTGATATTTTTCTCAACGAAATCTATACCCTTTTCCGCAAGCCAATTGAGAGTGGTTTTGGCATAGTGAGCCGACGCTAAATCCGGCCAAAACAGTGGAGGTGTACTATGCTTCTTATATAAAGGCAACAATCTCTTCTGGAGACACTCAGATCGATAGATTTCCGCATTTATAGTTCCGGTAGTGTAAAAAATGGTTGACTTCAAACCACAGGAACATATTGCTTGCCATACCAGTACCTTTCGACCGAATTTCTCCACTTGAATCGACCTGTCCGCATCGCTCACATCCTCCCCAACGACGGCAGTAAAGTATTGTGGACCTGGAAGGGTTTTTGAGTCCTCCTTTACATAGGTCTCATCGTCCATCAAAACGCATGCATCCGGACGCTGCAAAAGACGCGAATACAATTTCCGGGCCCTTGTTGCTGCTCGCTTCTTCTGTTCTGCACTTTGTTTCGAGATTTTCTGCTTCTTGTAGGTCTTCAGGTGGTTTCGCCCCTTGATACGCTGGATCATTCCGACACTCGTTCCTGATTTTTTGGCCAAATCACGTATTGGCATTGATTTGTTCTTCATGATTAGAGATACCACTTTCTGCTCCAGTTTCGGGTTGGAAGAACCGGGTTTTCTGCCTCTTCCTGGTAGCTCATCCAAAGAATAGTGTTCCCCAAACTTATTAATGATGGTTTTAACACTCGCATGGTAAATTCCAAACCGCTACGCTAATTTTCGCATAGTAATACCCTTCTCACTTAGCCATGTGTCCAGAATCTTAATTTTCACTTCCTTTTCAATACGCGACATTTTGAAAACGCAGAATTTGAACCGCACAAACAAGTAAACAAAAGAAAGCTGACAGTAAAACGCACAGCATGCAGTGTTCAGAGCATAAAAAACCATCACAAATACATGCGTACAACGCAAATGTATGTGGATAGCTTATATTCGATACACCCCTTATAACCTACCAATAATTTTTTTTTAAGTATGGTGGTTGGTTGCAGTAATCCAGTGCAGTTGCAGTGATAATAATTCCAGTAAAATCCCATCTCGTGGCTGTTCCTTAGAAATAATTTGAAAGTTGTTCCATTGATGCCAAAAACAATGGAGTTGCAAAACCTAGATTCAAAATACGTCCCAAAATAACTAGAATTAACGGCTAAAGTCTCTGCGAACTCTTCCATTCCAGTTGAGGTTGAAAACAAACGCTTGAGTCCTGCTCAAGCTCTTGCTCTATTTTTAGATTTGGATTTGTCAGATCGGAAGAATATTGATCTTCGAGATGTTTTGAACGCTTTGCATAAAGCCTGCCTACGTCAAATTTCGGACACTTTTCTTTCAATGTAGATTTTGAATTATTTCACGATTCGCTGAAACGTTTCACTTATATAACAGCTGAAACTCTCCACTTTATTTCGTGGTACAACATGTTTACATTCTTGTTACAATCAGTAAAATGGCGTTGAATCAAGTGGAAGTGCGCAAACGCATTTTGTACGAACGGCAGCAAAATCCGAATTAAACGGTACGCGATCTTGCCAAGAAACTAAAACTACCAAAAAGTACCGTGTTTTGTGTTTGCAAATCATTTGACCAGCGCTTGAAGGTTGGAAGTGGGACAAATCGAAAAGTATGCCCCCGACAAATGGACAAGAAGGTGGTAGCCATTATTGAGAAAAATCCCAATCTTTCTGTGCGAAATGTGGCTCGCAAAGTTGGGAAGTCAAAATCATACGTATAAAAATCGAAGCAGAGGCAAGGACTGAAGGCGTACAAAGTGAAAAAGGTGCCCAACCGTGATGACAAGCAAAATTTCACTGCAAAAAGTCGTGCTAAGGAGCTTTTCACCAGTTTTTTGCAAACATTTTCTTGTATCATAATGGACGACGAAAAATACGTACTCGAAGACCTTAAACAGCTTCTTGGTCTGGCTTTTTATACCGTAATGCAAAGGAACGCCATTGCCGAGCATTTCCGGACAGAGAAGGTGTCCAAATTCCCGAAGAATTATTTGATATGGCAGGCCATATGTAGTTGTGGTCGAAAATCTAAAAGTTTCGTCTCCACTGGCACTATCAATAAGCATGTGTACGAGAAAGAATGTCTGCAAAAGCGGTTGCTACCGTTTATCAGAAGCCTAATTTGGCCTCTTGTCAATATGCGAAATCCGTCCTGGAATCGTATATGGTACAAGAGGTCAAATACGTGCCAAAAACAGCCAATGCACCAAACTGGCCAGAACTTCGCCCAATAGAGAAGTACTGGGCTCTAGTTAAGCGGAAACTCTTCGAAACTAAGAAGAAAGCAAGTGGTACCGATGATTTCAAGAGAAGATGGAAAATCATCACGGCGGGCGTATCTGTGGATACCTTTCGGAACCTTGATGGCGGGTGTACCACAGATAGTTCGAGAATTTTACAGAAAGAAGGATTAACATCTTAATCAACTGTTTTCAATGTAGATATAACTCTATTATTGTGAAATAAACAATCGGTTTTACGATTAATGTATTAGTAAACGACACTGCAGAAGTCAAGATATGCAATAAAGGTAGTTGGAATTAAATGGAAATTACTAATATTTCTTCTCATTTTCTAGTTATTCGGTTTTGTTGAATTATGTGTAATTTTTTTGCTGCTTTAATTTTGGTGTCCAAAATTTAAAGTGGACAGTCTTTAAAGATTGTTTTCCAAGTCTTAACACATTGAAACAAGCCAAGAATAAAATCATCCCAAAACAACGGACGGTTTCAGAAACATCAGCCACGGTAGATCTTAAAGAGCTGATTAACCTAATAGTAAACGCTGAAGTCTTGCCGATAACGCAACCCACAAATGCAAGATTGATTAGCAAATGGGGCATGGATGGTAGTTCTGGTTATAGCATTTAGAAACAGAAATTTTTAAGTGCGAATACAACCGACGAATTATTGTTCCTAATTGCTATGGTTCCTATCAAAATAAGTGATGTAGAAACAGGAGCAACTTTGTGGCATAACCCCCGACCAGACTCTATACATTTCTGTAAACCTATTAACTTTATTTTTGCTAAAGAGGCTACAACTATTATTCTTAATGAACAAGCCCCATCAGATGTAATCAGATACCAGCCCCATCAGATATCGGATTAGTCCCATTTGAAACATCAGTAAAGGGTTTTGATCTTCACGTAAGTTTTGAGTTCCTTTTCACAATGCTCGATGGAAAAGCGGGCAGCACGTTGTCTCATGAAAAAGCTTTCTGCATATTGCTTATAGGTTTGTGATTCTTGTACTTTTCTTGTAAATCATACGTGCTTATTTTCTTTCTTCAAGGTTATCGTTTAAATGCAGCTCGGTTTGGGGAGAAGCAAATAAGAAAAGTTTTGAAGAATATTAGAAAAGAATTCAGAATCAGTTCTAAATTAAATGGGATTAATCGTCGATAAGCAAGCTACGGCACATCTAATGATGTTAACACAGCACTTTTTTTTTCTGTGAACCTAAAATAAGTGCTGCTATCACGGGGTTTGATGCAAGTCTAAAAATAAAATTTGCAGCAATCTTAAGAGTATTTGCCAGCAGAAAAGAGATTGATATTCCGAAATACCGAACATTGTTGTCAGAAACATGGTATCAATATATAATCTCTTTATAGATGGTACTAAACATGCCCTTGACCATGCATACACTATTGATTCATAGCGCGCCAACAGTATGTTTGAGTTGGCGAACTTCCCGAAGAAGCCCTGGAAGCAACTCATAAAATCATAAGGAAACCCCGATTGAATCATACAAGGATATGGACAAGAATTGATACATGCGAATACTTAATGAGATCGTTGCTTTTGAATTCAGACCCTTGTGTATCTCTCAATCGAAAAACGTGTACATCGAAAACTGTAGAGAAAACACTGCAGTTTCGTTCTACTTATCAAACCTAGAACAAAAGATGAATTTATGAATTTTTTGGAGAATGCAAGCATTTACACCGAAGAGATATTTAGCGAAGATGAAATTGGAAACGTTGAGGAGCAATCAAAGCAGAAGTAAAATTTAAGACTGGTTTCAAATTTCAGCTCAATCGTTGAAATCGAGGTGAAAAAATAAAACAAATTTCCCAGAATATGGCCAGAAATTTGCGTTTAACAGCCTGTACCAATATTGAAGGTAATGCATCACGGTGTTCTTTTTGGGTGAGAGCTCCGAGAAGCGATTAGCGTTATCAAATCAACCGCCTTCCTTTTTTTCTACATTTATACAAGGCAACAACGGTACTATGTAATGTTTACATACATATCACTCAAGGAGCCCGAGCGCATAAGACGGATCTTTGTAAACGTTTTGCGAGAAGGAAGCATGCTACGTTTACTCCGGAAAAGGCTATTACGAAACGCGTCATTGCTCCACATACATACAGAGGTTGTTGTTATTAAATATTCTACTGCTTTGGTTTAAAATGTATACCTACTGCTTGTTTATTTTTCGTGTATTTCATAGACATTCTTCCTTCTTACTTGACCTATCAATCAGAATTAGCTTATTGCCTGCTTTCAACTCTCAAATACACGCACTTCTACAGTTTAACACACTTCTACATTTATGATTTGAGAGCATCAAAACTAACTCCCCCAGCTTGTTGCTAATTCTCAGCTAAGTTTTCTAAATGCACTTTCACAATTATTAGGTGAGAGATTTCGATACCAGGTTGGTAAAGCTATGTTTGTGTAGGAAATACAACGACACCTTATGCCTATCTAGTCGAGAAACTTACCTTTACGAAAAATATTTCGACCAGACCGGGAACCGAACCCAGCCACCACCAGCATGGTGTTGCTTTGTAGATTATCATCTGATTTAAGGCAGGCTCCTTTCATAGACATGCGTCTTCTTTAAAACTAGCAAGACAATTCCTATAGACAATCGTCCTACCATCCTATTGGCAAAAATATTAAGTTGACAAAATTCTAATTTTATTTATTTTTTCGTATTTCAAGCAACTTTCGCGATTGATGTATGAAAGCAGTTAAATCAAAAAAAATATGAGATGTGCTTCGAAGCCTCTTTTACCTAAAGGCTAAGGCGTAGACAAAAGGTAAGGCCGTGCTGACTGTGTTTGATTTCCGACCAGGAATTCTTCGGGATGGACACAGCATCCCTGGACAAAAAATATTATTGTACTTGTCACAGAGTTGAACTAACATTAGGTTGAAGGCCACCCAGTGCCACCCAGTCTCCAAAAGGGCGTTATAAAGCCAAAACAAGAAAAATAAATAGAGGTGTATGAACTTTCCACCACGTCCTGCACAAACTCAGTGAAAATCCAACAGAGTTGCAAATGGGTATCATAAGGTATCATCGACTTCTTTTCCATCATCGGCGTACTTTGGCTGCTTCGGTGTTGTCGATTGATTACATTTACCGGAAAATTCATCGTCTCGGAATGAAAGCAAACAGAGAGAACGACAAAACAAAAATAATGACGGATCTTTTTTTTCCTTGCGTACAAAAACGTGTCTTATGATCAAATTAGACGACCCTCAAAATGGGATGCCACCCACACGGGCACATCATTAGCATATCGAACCCATCGTGCTTCGCATAAGCAAAGTTGGACAAAATAACATTAGGGAACCGTTTGGATTGGCTCGGGCGGTTTTGAAATGACAACGGCACCGCACAGTGGGTGTTCGGGCGTACGACATCTTTGATTTGGAACGATGGATTACTTGATAATTTAGTATCACTATTTTTTACAACCTTTTAAACTCAATATACCCAAGCCTAGTTATTTGTGCTGGCATAAAAAAAAATTACCGACGTTCGAAAGAATTGTTTTAAAAACTTATTTATTAAACTGACCACCATTTACGTAAGAATAATCTCACGTGCAAAAACAAAAGTGCGTATTTATAAAAACACAAATTGAGAAACACAATTAAATTGAACGAAGCAATACCACAATACCACAAATCATAAAATCGATTGGAAATTCCGCAATAATGGGAAGTATAGTAAACGGAATATTTAGAAGGTATCTTAACCATCAAAAAATCATTTTTATATCATACATTTTTTTCGAAAAAAGATTTAATTTATTGTTGTGCTATTGTTCAATCCATTATTTATCATCATGTGCAGTATTTGACATATAATTTTCATTATTGCAAGAAAGATTTAATACAAGACCGATACCTTAGAATTGCTAAGAAATAGAATTAAAATGCCATAAGCTGGAACATCATAAGTGCACTGTCGAGATATTTTGAAAACAAATTCAATAAAAATGATACATATATGCTGAAAATATGCCATTTTCATACGTAAGTCGACATTTTCCATCTTTAACAATGAACTTTCCAAAATAAACATGCAAATTTGAACCCTTTTATTTTAACATTTTACGATAACGTGAACCACTTTAACATTAGGCCTAAATATGTACCCCAAACAAAATTGTGATTTTTTTTTTTAAATCGGAAATAACATTTATTTTCTGAATTATGAATCCCTTCAATGCAGAATTGTTTTACATGTTATGGAAAATCTTGAAGTTTGTTCCAGGACCAAGTCAACTTCATTGTGGATTTTTTATTATGTTATGCCGGTGAAAAATACATCTTTTCCCATATTCAAAAAATGTGCTAACATTCAACCAAATCGAAGATGGTCGTGCCTACACTTTTGCCAGAGAATCGCTTTTATAGAATTAAATTAATTCCTTTTAGGTTTTAAGGAGAAGGCGTAGCTTAAAAAGAAATATTTTTACTAGAATTAACAAAACCTTTAATCATATCTGTTCTTATGTAGAGCATCGATACTTCCAGTTTGTAAAGTAGTAAGTAAAGGTCGTTAAGTAAATTGATAACATTACTTAAAATGAATACTCTGGTTTCAGATACGGATGAATTCGTGACTTCATAAACCAAGATTTAAAAACAATCAGTATCTGTCGGAAAATGTTTTATTTTGCCAGCATAAAGTAATTGAGCAAGTAGAATAAAGATTATAAGCTGAAGAAAACGTAAAAAGCTGAAGAAAACGAAAAAGTTCAATAAAAGACTTCTTCTTTTTCATTGTCCTGAGTGTTATTTCAAAATTTAAATGAAAATATGAACAATATCCAAAGACCAACAGACATTATGAGATAATCTTGGGATTTTCTATGTCATTCAAACTGTCCACAAGCTCAAAACATAAGGTCTACTGTTTTAACAGTAGGTCTGACCACTATACAATGATTATGTATTCAAACATATTCAATGAATGTCCTGGAAGACCAACAGTCATTATGAGAGAATCATGGAATGTCATCCAAACTGTTCTGGAGTTCGAAACTTAAAATGTACTGTTGTGCTGGACTATAAATATACACATCTTTGTCGAACAAAGCATTTCCGTACCGCTAACCATCCCAAGATTATCGTCTTATGTTACGTTCGAAAATATTCACTGAATTTGCTTGAAAACGTGACGTATCATTGTATAGCCCAAAAAGCTACTGTTGCTACCGTAGATTTCAAGTTCTAAACTCCAGGGCAGTATGAATTACCTAGAGGGTCACATAGTTATAAAATAATGACTGTTGCATTCCACAAGATTCAGTGAATATGTTTGAATACATATCGTCACGTTATATAGCCCAAAAAACTATTGTTACAACTTTTGACCTTCCACATTACTCAATAAAAATATTGTTAAATACATATTGTCGCTATGTATACTCCAAAAACCTACTGCTACGACTTAAGATCTTATGTTCTGAGCTCAAGGACTATTTGAATGACCTAGATTGTCCCAGTTTATCTCATAATGTTTTTTTAAGTTAGAAAATATTCACTGAAAATTATTGAATACGTAGCGTAACTTTGTGTAACACAAAAAGCTATAGTTAATATTGTAGATCTTAAGTTCTGAGCTGAAGGACAGTTTGGATGACCTAGAAAATCACAAAATATTCAAATAATGACTGCTGACCTTCCAAAAGGTAAATTAAATATGATTGAATACATATCATAACCTTATATAGCCCTAAAAGCTACTGTTACAACTGTAGATCTGACGTACTGAACTGAAGTACATTTTGGATAACCTAGAACATCCCAGAAAGATAAAAATTTTGAACGTTAATAACTCAGTCATTTTCCGATCCATTTCCAAAAAAAATTGCAGCATTGGATCGGGACATTCACTATGCGATATCAATAGTGAGCGCTATTGCTGTTGAATATTAAATTATTTAAAATAACACTCATTCAAGATGATGTCTTATAATTTCGTTTTGCAGAGTAAATTTACTAAATGCACAGTATTTTCCTAGCACAGATTTCAAATGTAAGTAAGGGAGGTCTCATATGCAGCAGTGAACGATATTTAACGGGTACACCTTCGCGTATTGTTTCATTCGTTCGGCGGTCTTGACAATGTTTGAAGTGGCAATGAACTGGTATTGGATTAACAGTTGGCGGTGGCAAGTATCCAGGAGTGTGCACTGACTAGCAACCGTTGGCCTGGCAGTTGATGACGCAGCTGGCTGTTGCTTGCAAGCGGCTGGCTAGGCAGTCGGTTGGTTAAGCCCGTGGAGAATTTATGGTTGCTGCAACCACGAGGGAACAAAATATGTGTGATCTCGTTGGCAGCCATCTTTTGGTATGTAGCAACGTTGAGTGGTATAAACGGTATGAACCAGCCGGGTACACATCATCGCTAATGTATGTCGGAAATGCATTAACTAGCAACATTAGTATACATTTAAACTAATCATGTTATTTGTTGTTGCACGAAGCACGTAATTAAGTATAATGTTTGAGAATTGGAAATACTCTTCTTATCACCATGATAGGGGGGGAAAAAATTTGGGAAAAAAAAAAAAGGGGAAAAAAAAGTGGGCCCCCCCCAAATTTTGCTTCCAAAAAACGCCATGTTCAACCTTCTGTAACTTTGTCAATTATAAATATTTTTGACTGAAAATTTGACAACATTATAACCAATGTATAGACCTTATGTGACCAAAATTTCATGTTGATACAAATTTGAAGTTTTCATAACATATGTGAGAAAAGTCGTTTTTGGACATACCAAATTCAAAAATCCGTATTTCTGTGAAAAATTTAGGTATCATATCAAAAATTTCACCATAGCTTAAAAAAATATAGGAAATAATGTGACCAAAATTTGAACTGTTTTCATCAAGTGGTTTGGACCACAGCTGGCTTCAAAGTTGACGCACCAACATGAGTATTTCCCTTTTTCATCCGATATTGACCATGCTGAAATATCGGTGCATAAAAGCCCAAATTTTCAGCCAAAAATATTGATAATTGACAAAGTTACAGAAGGTTGAACATGGCGTTTTTTGGAAGCAAAATTTTGCTCGGCTTTTTTTTGCTACTGAGTGTATGTGGATGGGCCACACAACAGTCCCAAAGAAGACGAAAAAACAGAGGGTAGTGAAAATTTGTTTTTTTTAAGGACAATTTTTTTTTTTAAAAAAGAGGGTGGGTTGGGTGGGGTTTTTTGTTTGGGTTTGTGGGGGGGGGGGGGGGGGGGAAAATAGTGTGGGTTTGTTTGTTGATTTATTTGTGAAAAAAAAAGGTGGGGAATTGGTTTTGGGGGAAATTTTACAAATGGCGACTGTTAAGAAATATTGAAACAAATGAAACGCTAACAACTCAATTCATCCTCGGTAGATAATTACCGGTAGTCAGCGGATGTGCTCTTACGGTGCATAAATCATAGGGAGGCACCTTCCCGCACACTACAATAAAGGAAAGGCGCAGCAATTGTGTTTCTCCAGAGTATCATCTCTCGATGGTCTATGCCCCTATCATCCAGTCAAAGGTAATCATCAAAATACGCAATTGGCACAGGACAGCCCATCCTGTTGAACTGTTGAACTTGTCCAAGTTCATCACCACATAAATGGCTTTCCGTTTCTTTGGTGCCCTGGATAGTATATATTGGAAAACAAAATCGTCTTTACTTTGATAGGCCAATGTGGCTCCACCGTGAATTTCAATGAGTTTTCGGTCAAATGAAATCATTGGGCCAAGTTTGAACTTTTTACAAAATCTTTTTATCAAATTCTTTTTTTCGTCTTCTTTCTAAGCATTTCAAGCTTACTGCTTATCACAATAAGCTTATTACCTTCTCTCAACTTCGGTTCCAGGTACCATTGAATTATTGTTTTGCGAGTACAATCATATCGTAATGAAGCTGAGAAAAATTATTTTAAATTCCAAGACCAGACAGGCAATTGAACCTAGTCACCTCTAGCATATTGTAGCATTCTAGTTCCACCATCAACGGCTGAGCTAAGGAGCTAGAGAGTAAACAATAAAATATTCAGGTTTCTGTCAGTTTCCCGGTTATTTTCCAGGTTCAAATCAATTCCCGATTATTCAGTGAATTGATGGCCAAAAATTATAGAAAATATATCCACGTGCACATGGGAAGTATAACATAGTGCTTCGTAGTTGCTACTCCGTGATTCACCTGAACAAGCAAATTTGCACAGAGATCCAGTGAATAGAGCTTGTTATTAGCTTGCCATTGTCGATGTGCACGTTTTGGGAGTTCAAACTTTATAGAGTCAATGACGGCACCGTCCACGTACTTACGGTAATCGGGGAAGGAAGGAATATTAGTGTTACATCCGGTGCTACTAGAGACAGAGGAATCCTCTGGGGGCGACTCCGGCGTAGTGGTTAACATCCATACCTCTCACGCCAAAGTTACGAGTTCGAATCTCACCGCCGGACAAGCTACAAAAATACCCAAAAGATATTTGAGTGACTACGACGAGAGATGAACCAACCCAGGGCTGAAAATCTCGATAATCTATGAATTAAATAAAAATATTAGAGAAATCATTTGCATCTCCACGGTTGTCACGGGAGACACATTTTGTTAGTGGAAAGGTTTGATGAGATCTAGATTCACTTTTGGAAAGCGATGCGAAGTTAAGCAAAGAATCAAGTGACGCGAGTTAAATATATAGTCTGGTATTCGATGCATTCTGTATTCAGCCTGCTGTTTAGATGCGCACAATAAAGTATTTAAATTTGAGTACCGATTTGAACCAACAGCAAGGATGCTATTGGGGTCACCCACCAAGTATGATGGTGGTTTTCCATGTGGTAAACATGATAGTTTTTAATAACGCTTGAGAGCCGACTTGAAAATGGTGAGTAGACACCTGGGATGGAGCGTGCGTCCCTGCAACATTGCTATGGTCCTCACAAGTTCCTACCTCATGCTTCCACGGATCAAGAGATGACAAAGGCCGCCAGCTAAGGGTTGCGTACTTAGCTGGTAGTGCAGCCTGGGCACTGTTGTCCTTCTGACTTCAGCTAGATTGAGGAGGTGCGTTCCGAGCGTCTGTCCACCAAGGAGGTGCAGCTCATACAGCGTCTGCCCTGGCATCCAACGGCTTAGGAAGCATTCCAACAAACCCGATGTAGGAAGGTAGCATGCTGAAATCTTACCCTACCACAAAAAATGGAAGTATTCTTTATACCGTGTATAATTTCAGATCATCTATGGAATTCCCAAGTGTTGTTTAATAATTTTAAATTTTTTCTTTCCTTCGTGGCAATGATAATGCAAGAGCGTCTACAACTGCAGCTGGACATCAGTCTACAGACATGCAGACAGTACAAATATAATTGTTACTATCATTTTATATTATAACATCCCTTCACAATATTTTTAGAGCTATTTTCAGGTTCGCATCTATGCATCGTCGTAAGTTTTAGCCCACCTAACCCACGATATTTAATTGAAAAGATAGGATGGTTTTTAATGTTTTTTTTTTTAGAAAGGATCATATGACAAATTCTACTAAATAAAATTTCAAAAAAAAATTAATATTTCAAAAACTAAAATTGTTTCTGATCTCTCATTTTCTATTGCACAGATATAAAGAATTATTTATGGGCCCAGTAGAAAGCAAAAGTTATCGGAGAATTCAAATTTCATTTTTCTTTTTCTCTCTCTGTTTTTTTTTTCTTTTTTGTAGATTTATTAAGCTTCCGTTTGTGGCAGTAATCATAATCATATGAAATTTATTTCGGCTGATTGTTTGCTTAAATTTTCTTTGCTATTCTGCTTGGCTGCCCGGTGATCAACTTTCCTTCATTATAACACTTTGGAAATTTTCGCCATTTCAGAGTTTCAATCATCTAACATCACAGCAGAAGAGACAAATAGTTGCATTTAATTTTTATGTGTCTACTATTACAACATCGTATTATTTTCATCATATCATCATTATATATAAGTATAATCATATTAAAAATATTTACTAAAAGATTAATAATAATAATTAAATTTCATTTGCTTCAAGGTTACAAGGAAGTAGATTCCAGATAGTACAGATATTTTATTTCATAGTATCTAAAGGTGTTTTTCTATGAATTAAAATTATTGAATTTTATTAAAATTAATAAATGCTCTTCAATTCTGCTGATTATGTATATCTATATGTCATGAATACATACATATTTTTTTGATTCATGTATAATTAAATGGTTTATGTTTTATTTAATTTCAATAAGACCTTCACATTCCAGAGTTATATTCATCTGCCACTGATTGAGCAGTAAAGATGCACCAAGCTGCATATGATTATCATATGCTTATTATTACTATTTTAACTATTTCATCATATTATTTTATTTATAACCATATTTAAATTACAGGATGACAAATTCCAACCATGGCATATTTTAATTAAATATTATAGTATATTTCATTTCTCTATTACATACTGCATATATTGCATATTATGACATATTATGTACATTATATATAATAAATACTGGGTTGGGAGGGAGCATCAGGGTATCATTCAAGCTGAAATTGGACGATGGTTTGATTGACTGCCTGAGTCTAGGAGGGAACGAGCATTATCATTTTCTTTATCCTACCGATTCGATTGTGATGCTGCAAATTCTACTCCAACAGTTTCAGTGAGAGTGACGCGCCCTTCTTAACAAGCCATCCTGTAGAAAGCTTAATAAGTATTGCGAATTGGGTTATTCGAATTGTTGGATCGTATCGTTGGAAGGAGATTCTTAATTTCCCGTGGATTTCGCGTGAGTGTCTCTGCTTACGGGTCCACCCCTCCGTTTTTGGCCCTTCATACAGCGATATTGTGAATTCAGATCGGTGGCTCAATTTGATCTTGCTATTAAGTGGAGCTGCATCCAAGCCAAGGGCATGAAGGGATGGTGGCTACCATACATACATACATACTAGCGATCACTAGCGCCACCGAATAAATAACCTAAACTCTAAAAAGCGCGCTAGTCAGATAAAAAAAACCACCGGTTGGTAGAAAAAAACCTAGCGGGGTGTAATTATTATTTTTTAATTTATTTTTTGTTTATTTTTTTTTTTTTTTTTTTACGAAAATTTTACGTAAAAAAAAAAAATAAAAAAAAAACCCCTTTTTTTTTTTTTGTTTTCTTGTATTTTTTTTTGTTTTCGTATTTTTTTATAATCTAAAAGCCGGTGGGGTTTTTTTTTGTGTGTGCGGGGGGGGGGGGGGGTAAATAATTTTATTGTTTTATATTGTTTTTCTCCTGCAGCAAAAGAAAAAGAAAAAAAAATTTTGTTGTTTTGCGGGGTTTAAGTAAGGTGGGGGGGGTTCTATTCCCACATAATTTCATCAGGAATGTTTTTGAATAAACTGTGGCAAAATTGGAGTGATACTTTTGAACTTTTAAATATACATCATTGAATCAAAATTATGGCTGTTTACCGAGGCGCATAAAATAGCTTTTTCCTGAGAATTAATTCTACACCTTCCCGTTATCGCATGTTGTTTCCACTTCTGGCAGTTGATTTCCCAGAATGGATGAATTTATCCTGGCAACGTATATCCTGTTCTTCGACTGCTGCAAGCTGGCAGGTTATTTGGAAAGATGCGTAGGACGGCAACCGGTGGCGTTAAAATGTGACAATTAGAAGAGTTGTTATTCTAATTTGAAGCTCCTTTATCATCAACAAACTGCGGTCCTTTAGACAGAAATTGGGGGTAAAGGGGAGTTTTTTCATTCAGCATGGGAGAAACGTTGAAAATTACATTGTCAACACCATAGAATTGGATGGATACCTTTGAATCTCGCAGTAAATCAGAGGTGATTTCGGAAACAATGTGATGCTTTTAAAGATGAACAGAAGAGTAATCTAAGTGGTTGAGGTGAAATCAAGGAAGAGAGATCGTTCAATGTTTTCAATGCTTATTCCGAGACCATTTTCAACAAAGAGGAACACATTAAACTTCCATTAGTGATTTGAAATGGATTTGAATCTCTCATTGCAGTAAAAGGTGCTGATTCCCGGTTTCTGGTAACTAGGTAAATTGTTAAGGATTCCTGGTGAGGTCAACTACCCTGGTGATTTGAAAAAAAAAATTGAAAGATATTGTTGATATAGTGCTTCGTGAGAATCTGAATGAATACGAAGCACAATAGACACTGATATCAAAGCACTCAGTCTTCAGTTCATTCAGCATCGTATGTCTTTTGTGAGTAGCACCCTGTATTTGTTTTGATTGGCTGAGTTACATTTTTCTATGGACAAAAGTCACTCAGTTACCTGTTGTACATACGAAGGTAGTCACTGCAGTTCCACTGCTGCACTGGTGTGAGTCACCGTTGCATGTGTGACCGAATATTTTTGCTCGGTCATTCGTTGCTTTATCTTTCGCCGTTGGGTATAAACGGTCACAATAAAGAGAGAAAATTAAGAAGTTAGTGTAGAAACTCATGCTCATGAATATCCTTCGGCAACATATGGGGATAAAAATTGGAAATTCTAAAATGGGGTTTTCACGAGAATGGTCAGTTTTTGAACGTCGCATAAAAACGCATAGCTTTTGCATCAATCAATTGAACATCTTTCTGCGCATCTTCTGAAACATTCAATTAACATTTTACTTCATAGTACACTTTGAAAAGAACACAAATAAGAGGTCATGTCTTTGAAGCTGCCACCCTGGTTCAGTACTATTGAATTACATAGAATTTCAAACGTTGAGACTCTAGAAGAAATGTCCAACAAAATAATTCATAATTTTAGACAAAAATCATTGCAATCTTCAATTGCAATGATCAATTCTCTCTATAGATAAGAACTAGTTTTAAGAAATCAATAATTATTCTTACACGCAGGCAAAAGGAACCCTGTTAAAAATACTGAATAGACAAAGTAAAAATAATATTAACACAATTAGATATAAATGATAGCATATAAGGTTGAAATGTTAATTACTTAGCAGGATCACCTAGGTTAATATTATCAATGTAAAATAATGTAAAATTTGGAATAAATAAAGAGTTAAAAAAAAAAAAAAAAAAAAGAGGTCATGTCTTGTTTTCCATACTAAATTCACCAAATGCCCAGTATTTCCCTATCACAGATCACAAATTCGAGCAACCGAGGTCTCATATGCAGTTGCCAACGATACATATAGGAGTGCACCTTCGCCGTCTTCGAGTTGACAGGAGCGGTGAAGAACCAGCATAAAACTGGCAGCTGGCGGGCAGCGTATGGCAAGGCAGCCATTTGCGTAGCCAGTAAAATGAAAAATCTGCTTCCAAAGAAGACCGAGAAGGCTCAAATTCGGACGCGAACATGGTCCATTTTTAAATCAGGCTTTTTCTGTTTTCCCTGATTAGCAGTTTGTACGATTGGAATTTATCTAACTTAACGTACGTATTCCCGCCAATTGGCACACAGTCGTGACAAAGCGCAATGCTAATGTTTTGAATAAGTAGTTGTCACCAATGACTACAAAAGAGTGGTATTTACAATAAAATAATAATGCAACTGAAATCGTTATGATATCCAACGTCATTTTTTAAGGGCTGTTAAGGTTATTGCGTATTCGTGAACTAAATAGTCAATGGATCCGAAATACTAAACTATCAACTTTATTGCACTGAAACTAATTGTAATAAATGCGATTACATTTGCAAAAATAGCCATTGGTGTACTCCTCCGTTAGGGCTTCGTATGGGAGTGAACTGAACACTTTATCTATACCAAATAAACTTAATTTAATTGTTCTAAACATTTAGGAGAGAGCCTGTGAGATTGATAAAAATACAGTGTGCAAAGGAAACAAATCGTTTTCCGACTATGAATAACACCCAAAATTTATTTTAATACTTAAACGAGCTGTCGCCTGCTCTTAACTTAGTATTCTAGAAGCACTTCCACAGTTATGAACTGAGAACTTTCTGTGAAAACACCAATACATGAATGTGTATGATATTGTGTAAAACGTACAATGTGAATCCACCGCCTCCGGTTTGGTGAACCGTACACATTTAATTACATTCCAACCAAGCAAATTCTGATCGTTTTGACAGAGCTGTAATTGTTTGTAAAAACTATGTGAAGTGATAAAAAGTCTATCTTAGAATTTACATGGGGAACGATTCGATCGATCCTATCTTACAGTAATGCATGAAGCAGGGTTTGAGTTCTAACTCACAATGAAATTACGAAATTTTTGCTTTAAACACAAGAAAGCTATATGTTCTATTAGAACCTTTATAAACATCATTGGAGTTGATATGTATTGTTGCACAGTAGGAGCATAGTACTTAAAAGTAGTTAATCTTTCGTGAAGCAATCATCAAACAAAATTATTCTATTCCTGAAGTTAAATTAGAATGGTTAGTAAACATTCAAAAGTGGTTAGAAAAAGCATCTTTTCCTAAAATAAAAAAAAATTGGGATCACTGGGGAACGGTATCGAATTCAATTGATGGGATTGAGCCGATCAACGCGATAAACGGCCAGGATTCGAGCAGAGGCACGAAAAAGTGATTTTACTGCATGACAACGCTCGGCCTCACGTTGCCAATCCTGTTAAAACCTACAGGGTGTCTGCAAATTATCCGTACAGACTTTGTCGATGGACTATCCGGTATTGTCCATCTTGGAGTCAAGAGCCTGCAGTACACCACATAAATCACTAGAACATCTAAAATCGTCTCTATTAAAGGATTGGGAACAAATATTTGTCGAAGAACTCGCAGCCATCGTGGATAACTTCCCGAAACGATTGAAGGCGTGCATCTCATCACAAGGCGGCTTGTAATTTATAAAACTTGTAATTTGCAAACATATTGCTATATCAAACAATACGTATTGATTTTTTAATCCAACAATAAACGATAGTTTTAACACTATTTTGTTGTACGGATAATATTCGGACACCCTATACTTGGGAACGCTCAAATGGGACGTCCTACCCCACCCGCCATATTCCCCAGATATTGTGCCGTCCGATTATTGCGTGTTCCGCTCGATGTCACATGGCCTGGCTGATCAGTAGTTCCACTCATATGAAGACATCAGAAAATTGCTTGATTCGTGGATAGCCTCAATAGACGAACACCTCCACCGCCAAGGTATTCGAGCTCTGCCAGAAAGAAAAAAATGTGTCTACCGATGGGCAATACTTTGAATGATTCATTGGTAACAATTTTTTATAGTAAAGTTTTTATCAAAAAAACATCGAGAACTTAGTTGCGCACATAATATTATAAAAATAAATAAAAATTTTAAAAAAAATGCTACTAATACTAAAGATTTACCTGGTTTGGAAATTTTACATTTCACGGTTCACAGACCCAGGAAAAGATCGCTTTACAAGCCCTAGCCTACCAAGCCAGATATTTCTTAGGGAACTTCAACCGATTCATACACCCAAAAGTTGAAAAGGTGGCAAAAAATGCGATTGCAGTTTTTGCAATCATATCTTGAGAAATCCACATGGTTCAGAGAAGGCAATTTTGCCCATCTTGATCCACAAAGCGTTTTTATGGTACAAACGAAGCCATGCAAATGTATGCAACCGGCGGCAGACACAAATAGATCGAAACAAATTCCGCCGTCATGTTTAGAGCCTCGACAGTCGAAGCAACCGTTGGGTCTTTGTTCAATCATCACCAACGTTTCAATATGGATAAGTTGATACCCCTGGATTGCCGCAACGCATATATCCATTTCTTTTACTGATGTACCGTTGAGTGCCTCGCCAAGCGAACCAACTGTAAGGTTTCTATTCCCTTTCTCTCAACTTGATAACGTGGCCTAGAAGTGAACATCAAGAGCCATCACGCCAGTGGCTGTGGTTCGAATCTCGGTTCAATAAAGCCCACCTTTTATTTTTGTGAGCCGACTGATTTTCGAACTCAAAACTCATCAACTAATACCCCTGCATAACCTCATGCATACATTTTATTTTTCAATGCAAATTGCTGTGTTGCATTTTTGCCCACAAGCAATGTTGCATTTTTTCTCCAAGTTACGATCCACAGCGAGAAATGAAACAAAATCATGCGAAATTGCATTACAATCTTGCTTTTTTATTTTGGGTGTATGGTTCCAAGAAAGTTGGAATGTGTTCAACTTGGTTGGTATAAAAAATGTTGTTTTGGGGGGGGATTGGGGTAAAGATATAAAGCCAAGTAGGAGGGCAAGCTGTTTGCAGCTTGTGTTGACGTAGGTTTCGTTGTCCAATACCATAAAATCTAACTTTGCCAGCATTGTCGTGTACAGCTTCCAGGATCGTTTTTCGGCCTTCTTGTTTTGTCTACCGTAGTGATTTGGAATCAGTACCGTTTTATAAGTCGAAAGCATTTAGAAAATATGTCATTGTATAACTACATTTTGTTGTGATTTCTTATTCAAAGCCACGAATTGAACAATCTTATTCAGAATGTTGATTCACCAAGGATATTTTTTTATTCTCTTCTTAACGATGCGGGTCATGACATGAATGCTCTAAAAAGGAAAGAATGGACTACGTCTTTTTTAATTGCAGAACCCAGTTATTACAAAACAGTGTAAGATTTACCACATCTTCAACACGATATGTATGCAAGGTGAATATTAACGACGATGATACATAGTTCCACACCCTTTATAAATGTCAACAACGCCATCATTGCATGATAACTCATCTTTGTTTGTTGCTTCTGAACAGGCCATCATGACATGTACATGCACACCAAAGAGCGAATAAAATTTTAATTTCCAAATTTAAATGTACTGTTATCTGTTTTGTAGTGACCTTCAAGCAACATCTATACATTTGTAATCAATATTAAAGTCAAATTGTCACATCATGGAAAGAAACCACTTAAGATTTACAATAATTATATTAAGATTCTACAACATAAGAATGAACATTGGTTTTGGTCCTCTTTTTTACACTATAAAGATTGGAAAGATTTAGAATCATTTGTTAACTATGTGGTTCGATGAGAATATTTGTAACCATGCTTGGAAAAAAAAAATTCCGTCGGCCTGACAAATCTGATTCAATTTCGTTTTCGCTATCGATTATTAGGAGGATTTACCTATTCTAGGCAAGTTCAGCAGAGTTCACCCTTTTATGACTATTTTTGAAGCATCGTTCAAAAATCTTCCGTTATTGATTGGTTACGTTTGTTTGTTCTGTGATCGTCTATCTATTACAATCGACAGAGTTATCTAGAGCAGAATGAAAGTGTTTTTATAAAGCTCCAAACTTCTCAAGTGAGTGCAACTATTGTCGGCGTCCCCTATTTTATTCGGCAACCGTTCCATTTGAACTGCTTGTAAAAAGAATGTTGAACTATAAGTAACGAAAACAACAGCAGTACTCAAAGTACATGTAGGTTGATTGAAGAAAAATATGGTTTATCGGAATAGATCACTATTTGAAAAATAATCAAATGAAAGCTGAATAAACAAGTTATAATATGAATACACTTAATTAAGTGCTTTAATTGAAGAAATAGCCGAAGCCAAAATTTCCCCTACAATAATGTAACAGAATCTTGCGTTTCTCGGCTGGTTATACACTCCAACCATTCACGCCATTCAACATATTTATGTTTTTGCTGCCTAGAAGTCGTTGTCAGTCAGGTTTAAGGCACGGCAGAGCACTCCTTCGTAAGAGCACAGACACACTAACACAGGTCGGTAATTACAGTTGAAGTATTACACTATAGCATGAACTAATCCACCATCACCTAGTTTGTTTTTTCCCATGAAGATAATACCAATCTGTCACACTAGAAGTGACGAAAGGAGGAACCATTTGCAAACTGTTCACACTGTCGATTCCAAAGAGGTTTTTTTGTGAAAGTATCATTGGCAGGAACGTTTACATTGCTCAACGTTTGCCCGCGAAGTGGATTTCTGGAAACACCCTCAATTTCCTCCATTAACATCAACACAAGTATTCTTTCAATCATCGATAACGAACCTTTGGCAAGAAGAGAACAAAATAGGAGGAGAAATACAAACAAGAGAAAAGTTACAAATCTTATTCGGCTCGGTGACATGCGGGAACCGGCGCTTTTGGCACCAGGAACAAGTATCGTGTCGTGTCTGACAAATTGTTCCGGCTGATTTCCTCTAAGCGGTGTGGTTGACATCGATAAGAAAGATAGAACCGTATGGGAAATCATTTCTAAATTCTTTTATATTAGGAAATGAAAAAAACATTTGGGGCACGGTTTGGCGTGAGCAATAAGAATAATGCAAAAGTTGAAAGCGGTCTATAACATCAAAAATTTATGTAATCTCTCATATTCCGGATTGTTCTCATTTTTTTGATTTTCGGTTTCGGAACAGCAAAGTATGATTTCAAAACAAGTTACATCAACAGTTCAATCAATATTTTTCAAGAGTACGACAAAACCGAAGCTACGACATGGGAGATAAATTATTTTAGACAACCTTAGATCCATACAAAAGATGCAACTCATGTCATCTTTGTTTTGAACTATCGGAATTGCCAAAAAGGAGGAATTACTAACTGATCTTAATCTTTTCAGTAGTATTCCCATCGTCGACAAGTATAAGAAGATTCTCTCCGGCTCCTCAAGGGGTGAAGTAAGAACCCGAGGTAATAAAAAATTGGGAGACGGGTGACCCCACACCGCGCGGATAAAAAAGAGAGGCCCCGCGGGGCAATCCCAGGGGGCCCGGGGGGGGTTGGGGGTTGAGAAGAGGAGGGGAGGAGCACGCGGTGCTCCGGTGATATTTGCTGCAAAGTTTGGCCAAGTTGATTCCACTAAATCGTTCTTCACTGACGGATCATTGATAGAGGAGTCAGCAGGCTTTGGTATATTTAATGAAATTTATAGCGCCAATCGTAAACTTCAAGCTCCTTGTTCCGTATATGTCGCTGAATTAGCGGCAATACACTTTACGCTAGAAATTGTTGCCTCACTAACACCGGATCAGTATTACATTTTCACGGATAGTCTCAGTTCTATAGAGTCTATTCGCTCCTTGAGGCCGGTAAAGCACTCCTCGTATTTTCTCATGAAAATACAGGAGCTTCTAAGTGCTTTATCTTCGCGTTATTTTATCATCACCTTTGTATGGGTCCCATCTCATTGTTCAATTCTGGGCAATGAGAAAGCGGACTCGCTGGCAAAGGTGGGCGCTATAGAAGGCGATATTTATGATCGACAAATCGCCTTTAATGAATTTTTTACTATTTTTCGTCAACAGTCACTCGCCAGCTGGCAGTATAAATGGAGTAAAGGAGATTTGGGGCGATGGCAACATTCTATCATCCCAAAGGTGTCGAAGAAATCTTGGTTTGGAGGGATGGATGTGGGTCGAGACTTCATTCGTGTGATGTCTCGCCTCATGTCCAATCATTATTCTTTGAACGCTCATTTATACCGTGTTGGGCTGAGCGACAGCAATCTCTGTGAATGTGGACAAGGTTACCAGGACGCAGATCACATTATTTGGTCATGTGCTGAGCATCGTGGAGTCAGATCTGAGCTTTATGATTCCCTTCGGGCTCGAGGTAGACAACCCAATGTACCGGTTCGAGATATTTTGGCTATACGTGATCTGGAGTTTATGAAACTCATTTATGTGTTTTTGACTAACATTAGCCTTAGATTGTAGTTAGTTTAACCTGTATGTTTACTTTAAGTTTTTTTTTTTCGCTGTGTTTGTGTGTGTATTTTTTTTCTCATTCTCAAAAATGTTAAAGTCAAAAGAAAACCTAAAGTTGTATAGTTATAAGTTTTTATCCAATTCCGAATTTAAAATAAACGTGCTTTGTAAACCACACTTCAAATTCCCGCCTATCTTCCCATCCATACAATTGTTATTCCTATTAACCTCGAGACGGCCGCGAGTAATCGGTTCTATCCCCTTAACATTAGTTTTAAGATAATTGATGTATATAAATATGAAAACTTGGCTCTGTAAAGTTGATTCGATTGAGCCTGTACAAATAAATGATTGATTAAAAAAAAAAGTATAAGAAGATAGGATATTCTCATTCCCTCTTCTAGAAGTTTTCATGTTTGAATAGTTGCAACTTGTCTATAGTTTCCCATTTATTGCTCGCGTTGCTGATTAGGTGAACATTTTCTCAAATTCAACTATTGACTTTTGATTGGCTTTTTCATCAGGCTGAACAGAAGCTTATTATAACTCGAATTAGATGTTCAAAGCTGATTTATCCCAAATGAAAACGCAATATTGTCTTGCAATTTCGAAAGATAGAAGAAAAAATACAAGGCAAGCTGTGGGTCAAAATGCATCACACCAATTTGCTTTGAACAATTTAGTGCATGAGTTAGATGGTACAGTATGTTAATTGATGGGTTTGAGAATGATGTGGTAAATTGGAGTCCGTGATGACTCATAGAAAAAAAACAAAATCAATCAAGAATCGCCTATGTAAAACAATAGATTCAGGCATGATAACGCGCGACAATTTATTGAAAAAGGTTATTATTTTGGAGCATTTGTAATTCAATTTTTGAACACTTTATTTCAACAATAAAATTGAAGAATGTTATAAAAACTTTCGTGAAAACAAGGCAAGAAAAACTTGGCTATCTACTTCTTGTGCTGGGATATTGTCATGAAAATAGAACAAAGGTAAATTTGCATTTTGAGTGTTTTTTTTTTTCATCCCGTTCTCGCAATATGTACAATTACATGTCACTGTGTATCTAAATATTGCATCAATCAAAAATTTAACTAATTCGTTTATTTCGAAGACACAATCACGTTAGCACGGTAGCTTTACAGAGTCGAATATTTCTATCATTGTATGTATTGGTACTTCTTGATCTTGTTCTTTTTGGTTAGTTATGAGCTTCATGGACGATCATTAATCGAGAATCGATAAGTGAGCAAGGATACCTTGCTTTGAAGGAAGGTATTTGCCTCGAATAACCTTCTATCGCTATCGGACTATAATTGAGTGCTTCTTTTGAAAGCTTCCTATATATAAAGTTCCTGATTAAATTATGATCAACAATCATAATTAATAAATCGTGTAATTATAAACTCCTGAAAAAATACGCAAGATTTTAGAATTATATAAATTAGCCTCAACGACATTTATCTATACACAACTTTGTCAATGAGACCTTAAACTTTAATCCTAGGGTATTAATGTGATTCATAATACGAACACCTGATTGAAAAGTGATACAAAATAATGACTTTTTCAGAAAATCGATGCGTGCAATCGTTAATAGTAGTTTATGCAACAAGTTGATTTCTCAGCAGGAGTCGTACGTTTATCCAACGAGGCTTTTAGAGTTGGATAATTACGAAGAATGCTGAGAATATTGAGTTTCCCAACGAGACGCATTTAACATTTTTTTGCCACGAGATAAAAATCGATAGCCAAGATTGCGGGAAAATTTATTAGCGTTTCAGGAGGAATTTTTGACCCTCAAAATGAGCGCAAAATAATCCTCCAAATACACTACATGCTTTCTATTCGATCTGGTTTCGCAATTCTTTCGACCTCCCTCGAAAAAACCCTCGTATCCTTGATCATCACGTTGTGATAAGAGTACGTCAAGTAGAGTCTCTTCATCTTGATACAGAAAATATAATTGCAACAATCAAAGTTAATATCATTCAATCTTCAGAAATGGTACTACATAGCATGCTAATTTGTTGACAGGAAGTACTTTTAGCAACATATAACTAAACTAGCACATTATAACATACAATACATAAACTAGTACATTATGTGCATAATTACTTAAACTAGCACATTATGTAGCTGACCATTATTCGACACTCCATCGTAATGATAAACAGCCTATTATAATGCGCAGTTGCAACTACATTATTTTGGAAAATTCTCATTATGAGGCAATTGTTTCTAAAGGCTTATCTAGAATTCTAGCGTTGAGCAACAAATTCTTGAGAAAAAAATTATATTATGGGACACTCTAAAGCCATGTCCATTTAGAATCCGGAATAATCAAATCATCTGTATCTCGGTAACGGATTGACGTACAAATAAGTTTAATACATCAAAACAAAGTTAATTCACTGTACTTTAAGGAAAAAATATCAATACAAATAATTTCTCTTCGTTTCTAATGAAAATTCGCACTTTCATCTTTATTGCTCCCATCAAACGCTGCACACCTCCGGAGTCAACTTTCTTGGAATATTTGTTCCACCTTTTGGTCATCTGAGTCGCGTCCCAAGCCGTTTTTTCACTTTTCTTAAGCTTCCGCTTCATTATTGCCCAAAATCTCCCGATGGGCCGGAACTGCGGGCAGTTGGGTGGATTTATGTTTTTATCGATGAAATCTACGTTATTATCGCGGTACCACTGGATGACTTCCCGGCTATAGTGGCAACACGCCAAATCTGGCCAAAACATCACGGGACCTTTATGGACTTTAATGAAAGGTAGTACGCGGTTTTTGAGGCATTCATCCTTGCACAGCTTCGAGACACTTTGGTCTTTGCTTCGCACCTACATATCCCTTGCCAAATCATCAGTTTTTTGGCAAATTTGTCCATAAAAGCAAACTTAAACTTCGCAGGAACGTCTCCTCGTGCCGTCGCCATGTATAATTTTTGGCCAGGAAGCAGTCCGAAATCCATTTTGACGTAGGTTTTATCGTCGATGAGCAGGCATCCTTGGTACTTCGTCAGAACCTGCTGGTAAAATTTTCGAGCTCGAGTTTTGGTGACGAAACTTTGCTTCAACGTTCTGTTTGGTTGCTTGCTGGCTCGATAAGAACGATATCCTGCTCGCAAACGAATTCTTCGAACGGTACTGCGAGCAGCAGGGTATTATTGTGCGATTTCATTATCTGATAGTCCAGGGTATTATCATCATCACGTAACGTTTTTCAAACGGACCGTAAAATCAAGTCGAATGAATTATAGAGTATATGGCATGTTAAAAAAAATGAGTACAAAAGTACGCAGCCAGCAAAAGTATGCACTTGCTTTATACAGAACACAAAAACCAGCAAAAGTGCATCATTTCTAACACGAATTGATTTACATGACAAAACGCTTGTTTAGAAGATTTTAGGATCACATTTTGCCTAAAAAAAAAAATTTTTTTTTAGAATCCTGATGTTTTTTTTTTAGTTTGTTGGAAACAATACTGTTTATATAAATCATCCTCCGATGAATCAACAGATGTGAAAGATTGTTTTTTTTCCGTAACACTGCTTGCTTAAGTTTACCAACGAATAGAAACATAACATTCACCTATCAATTATAGTAACGGGGCATAACTAAGATATGAGAATTTTCTTTAAGGGCCATGACAAAAAGACTTGTTTATAAAAAGGACAACTGATTGATTTATTTTGAAGGCACGTCTCTTTACCATAAAAAAAATTAATGAACATTTGAATACGGTTTGTCATTAGCTGTTCGACGAAGCTTTGTCCTGATGTTTGAACAGGAGCGTTGTACAGCTTCTTTATCGATTTGGCGAATGCATCTTTTAATTCTAGTAATCAGTTGTGGCTCTTTGTTATTTTTGTACACCAGCGAACTCAAATACCCAAAGAAATATTCAATCGGGCGACACGGTGGCAAATTTGTTGGATTGCGGTTTTTTTGGTACATACGGAATGTTTTGACTTTCCATGAAGGCTTGTGTTTTTCTCGCATAATGCGAGGACGCTTTGTCTAGCCAAAACACGTAATTTTCATTTGCATGATATGTTTGAAGAAATGGAATCAATATTTTCTTCTAACACTGATTTTGGTACACTTCTTGATTAATAGCCAAACCACTGGGCTTGAACCATGGTTTGGAAATTCCTCTCTCAAATATGGCAATATAAAACATCACCTTCTGCTCAAACTTATGCTTAAACATATGCAGTAGATGCAGTAGAAATGTTATCAGAATAATATCGATCGTTTCCTGGGATGTGGGTTTTTGAGAGAGGGAAGTAGATTTCATCATCCAAAACCAAACCTTTTCCGGCGTAATTTCGGGTCATCCAGCGGCATTGGGATTTTACGGTTGATATCTGTTGCTCTGTGTATTCTGGTGCTCTTAATTTCTTGTGGCAGACTATTCCTATCTTTTTCAACGTCTTGCAGATGTAATGTTGCGTAGTCTTGAACTTTTTTGCTGCATCAGATTGATTAATCAAATCCTTGTTGTTAAAAGTACTATGGAGCAATTTAAGTCCTTTCTTGTCCATTATTTTAGCTGGCCTCCCACTACCACTCCTACGAGTTGTTCCTGAGGATGCCAGGATACGATAGATGGTTGAACCTGGAATATTCTCGGTTCACATTAAAATGGTTCACAGTGAATTTTTCCCGTGCTTTATGTTCGTTTGATAGAACTGTATAATCTGCTCGCGTAATGCTTCTTGCTTCGACGGCATTTGGAACAAAACAAAACATGCGATTATGTTGGGGAGACAGAGAGCATTGATTCACATAATCTCTCTTTTTTCTGTGCACGTTTGTGGTTTGGTATGAGAGAGTTAAAATCATTCTCATTTTTTAGTTATACCCCGTTATGACTACAAATCATTTAAAAAAATTTCTTCATCCTATACACTCTGACATGACTACAAACCTAAGGCGATTTAACAAGAAGTTTTAATAATATTTTCGGCTAACTTAATAAAACGAAACGAAATACGACGTGAACTCTAATACGTTTTTGTCGTATCTCTTAAAACCAGGAAAACAAAACGTTTTCATAAACTTCTTACAAATACTTCTATGCTCACACAATCTATTATGACTGATCTGAACTTTGCAATGTTCTGAAGTAGTACACATTTCACACATCGACTGTATGATAAATTGCACGTCCGACAGTACAAATATACATCGAATAAAAAGAAAACTAAATAGTTTTCAACTATCAGCTTCAGTCTCTCTATAAACGAGGGCTGTATCGAAACCTTGGAAAGCAAACATCCCAATCGCTGCCGATGACATGACGACATGGTTCATGAAAAAGGACGCAGTTTCATGCTGGCCCAACGACACGGTGGAATGGGAAATCAAACGCGAAAATAGGTTCGAAGAAAACGTCACTGAAACAGATTCACCACAGCAGCACTCTTCATCGGGAAGGTTGACATTTCCTCTGGTTTGTATGTCCACAGAGTCTAAAAATATCATTCGGTCTATTTTGCAGTACTAGCCTTACCGGCCTGGGCTTTTCAACACAACCAATTGGTTAATTAAATTTAAATTGATGGCTTTATTGGAGCGGTTCTTTGAGCAAGCCGCTGCTACCGAAGCTATCAACTGTTCAACATCAAGGTGAGTACAGACGGGTGTTCTAATGTGTTTGTATTTGTGGAATAGGCAATTATGCAGTTTCTCTGTAACCCCTCACTCCAAAATCCCGATGCGATTCATTCCACCATATAGCTGGAAGATAATTCTTTACTCATCATGGTCAACCATTTTCAACGAAATTGAATCAATATAATGTGTTTGAGACCGATATTTGCCTTTTGTGAAGCGTTTCAGAGCGGTATTTTTGGGTGGTTTTAAAAGCGGTTGTTTATTTAATTTTATTTGTTCGATTGAATATTTTGAAGCATCTTTCGGTTCATTTCAACATAATTTGGAAATCAAATAAATTTCACCTCAGAATTTCTCATCTATATCATGTTTAAGAATATAGTTAAAGTTATAACACAAAACATTCCGTCACCGCATCAACTGACTATTACTAGCACAAAGTTTTATCACGAAGTAAAAAAAAAAAAAAAAGAGAAAAAAAAAAAAAAAAAAAAACAAACAAAAGAAGAAAGACGCAAAAGTGGGGGGGTGTGTTGTGAAAAAAGAGAAAGGTGGGGGGGCGGTGGGGAAAAGGAAAAAAAAAGGTCAAAAAGTTTTGAAAGCGGAAATGGAAATACTTTTTTTTTTTTTGGGTTTCCTATAAGATACACTTGGTCCAACGATCTTCCAACCATGTTGTCCCATCACGGAAGTGACTTTCTGGAAGGCCTGCAAAATACTGCTCTACGACGGCTATAACCTCTTCGTTTGATGAAAAATGCTTTCCACGAAGGAATTTTTTGAGGTGTGAGAACAGCCAGAAGTCAGAGGGAGCTAAATCTGGCGAATAGGGTGGATGCTGCAACAATTCGTACCCAAATTCACTGATTTTCGCGATGGTTTTTGAGCTGTGTGAGCAGGTGCATTGTCTTGATGAAAAATGATTTTTTTTTCTTCTGCAAACCGGGTCTTTTTTCACAATTTTTTTCATTCAACTGGTTCAAAAGGTCACAATAATAATCAGAGTTGATTGTCTTACCAGTTTGGAGATAATCTATCAATAAAATTCCTTTTGCATCCCAAAAAACTGACGCTAACACCTTCTTGGCCGATTTCTGGACACGAACTCGCTTCGGAGCCGAAGTGCCTGGTTCACACCACTCCTTAGCCTCTTGTTTTGAGTCAGGATCATGGTGGTAGACCCAAGTCTCATCCATAGTGATAAATCGACGCAGAAAATCTTTTTTATTGTTTCAAAATTGTTTCAAATTTTTTTCAAAAAGTCGCATTCGAAGGTTTTTTTTTCCCATTTTTAAAAAAACGGGCACCCATTTTGGCCACAGTTTTTTGAAATTTAAAAGATCGATGATCTTCCAAAACCATATCCTGTATTTTCGCTATGAATTTTGGTGTTGATGCACTTTTTGGACGTCCTGAGCGTGGATTGTCTTCAACGATTGTACGGCCACGCTTAAACTCCAAAACCCATCGGTAAACGGTTGAAAATGAAGGAGAAGACTCCTTCAATACTTTTGCCATCTTTGCGTGGATCTCAGGAGCCGATAAACCTTCCAAAACAAAGAATTTAATCACTGCACGATGTTTGGATTTTTCCATTGTTAAACAATATACTGACAAGTCAACTTCAAATGGCTTGTAAACGAAGAATGAATTGACAGATCGAAATGAAATTTTGAGAACGTTCTTTTGAAAGATGAAATATTAAAATGGCGTAGAAATTTTGGTTTTTCTACTGCTCCATAGATGTCGCTTTCAAAACTTTTTGACTAACCTATTCGAATACTACTGTAGAATTTTCACATTTTCACAATTTTCAATCTATTCATAATACTGTATAATACTGTATACGTAGTTTTCACAAACCAATTCATACTGTATGCCATATCTTAAAGTTCGTCGTGGGTTGCACTAGTTATTTGGCATATTTCACACGTAACAAATCATTTGTATTAATAAGATAAATTCGCCCCGGCTTTTTTTTTTTGCACCGATATTTCAGCATGGTCAATATCGGGTGAAAAATGGAAATACTCATGTTGGTGCGTCAACTTTGACGCCAGTTGTAGTCCAAACCACTTGATGGAAACAGTTCAAATTTTGTCCACATTATTTGCTATGGTGAAATTTTTAATATGCTACCTAAATTTTTCACATAAATAAGAATTTTTGAAATTGGTGTGACCAAAAACGACTCACATATGTTATGAAAACTTCAAATTTATAAATTTTATCAACATGAAATTTTGGTCACATAAGGTCTATACATTGGTTATAATGTTGGACAAATTAAAAACAAATTGTAACTTTTGAAATATTTCGGCCACGAATGAAATATTTCACTCAAACAGAGCAGGGTGTCGGTACTTAAAAAACAATAATCGATTTTGTAAGCAGTGTTCAAAATGGCGACGAATGCAATAAACTTGCGCGGACGGATCTTGTACAGCCATACTTAAGATCCTGACCTTTCGATACGTCAACACGCGATAAATCCAATTGTTGTTTTGCAAACATTTTCTGAATTTTTGACTATCGAAAGAAAACCAATAAGTGGGCAATATCTGACGTGCGGATCGTACTATGGACAGGAAGGTGAAAAAGATGCTAGAGAGGAACCCGAATCTCTATATTCGAACTGAGGCTCGGAAAATATGAGTGTCACCAACATTCGTCCAAAAGTCAAATTAACATTCCGGATCGATGTCGTACAAAATTAAAAAAGCACCAAAACGCAATGATAAACATAATTTGACGTTAAAATCACGTGCTCGAAAACTGTATTGCGATTATTTTAAATATTCATGTATCATTATGGACGATGAAAATAACGTCTTGGAAGATTTTAAACAACTTCCAGGACTGGCTATCTATTGGATCGTGTCATTATGCTAAAACCGAGATGGAATTGTATGAAAACAATAAAGTTTTTATCGCACCAAACCTGCCAATCTTTCCAATAGTCCTTAGTAACGCCCAATCAAAAGATATTGGACTCTGATGAAGAGGGAATTTTTCGGAAAGAAGCAGGAGGTTGAAAAACCTTTCCAACAAACCTTGACTAGAGATTCCAGTAAAGTTTGTACAAACACTTATGGGTGGAGTGGAGCGAAAGACGTGAGATTTTTATATCAACGCAGATTAACGAGGTTTTGATCGTGTGAATTTGTAAATCATATTCCAAACATGTGAAATAAATGGTTAAATTAGAAATAAAATGTGTTCATGTGCGTTTTACGATTTTGGTTGTTCAGATTGTTGCGGATACAGACCTTATTCAATCTGGATACAGAGCTTATGCAAAATGTATTACGATTTTGTTCAATTGTTGAAAAAGGCAGCAATTTATCACTATCATTTATGAACATGGTAAACCGGATGACTTCTGCACACTTGCTGGTATAATTCTTCCTGTGAATAACTGCATAGTTATTGAAACTTTGATGAATTAATAATGTTTCTTATTCTGGAAAAATCTGCGTACCAGCATGAAAGTAGTGGCCATCTGCGAAAAGAAGATAGAACTCAATTTGGAATCAATTAAAAGAAACCAACTTTCAATGGTTATTACTTCTAACATGTGTACATTTCGAGCATGCGAGTGTGGTAATTGCATCAATAAAAAAAATCAGAACAGTTTGTAAGCCCTTACAACTGATAAAATGTGTTCAAATACTTAGTTGTTTGGAGCATTGTACAGTGTGTTTAACTGTTTATAACATGGAAGCTAGATATTTAATATGTCTGGTGTGGCAAAACAAATATCACTCCTCCTGCAAAAATTCACTATAGTAACTTAAACAGTTCAAACGAATTGATCGAATGCTCAGGTGCTCCAAAGTTTCCCGAAGTGGCTTAACCCTTTCAAGCCTAAATTTTTCCAAGCGTTATTACACAAGCAATTTGGTGTATTCTGGTTGATTTGGTGCTCAATAACTATAACTAGAAATGATTGAAAAAAGTAGGAAATATTGTTTTGAGATGTGCTAGGTCGTCCAAACTGACCGGGGTTAAGAACTTAAGATCTACTGTTATAACAGGCGCTTTATCCGCTATACAAGGTTATGATATGTATTCAAACATATTCAATGAATGTCCTGGAAGATCAACAGCCACTATAAGATAATGTTGGGATATTCTATGTCATACGAACAGTCCTGGAGTACAAAACTTAAGATCGTCAGTTGCAACTGTAGCTTTTTGGACTATACTAAGTTACGATATGTATCGCACCATGCTCATCAGTTCTTCTTGATGGTCAACAATTTATAACTAATATTTATGACTTGCGTTGATGCCGTCAATTTTTCACTCCAGCCCATTCATTAGCGGACAGCTCATGTCAAAAGCTGAACATCAAAATATGATATACCATTAAATTGTTGTGCCGCACTGTAACTACCTACATCTTTGACGAACAAAACATTACCATATCGCTAATATCCACGGCGTGAGAGGCGTTCCATTCGGTTTTCATTCGCCACGAGGATCGTGAGGTTAGAAGATGCATGGAACGTAGATATTTGTACTGGAGGAATGGTTTGTTCGACATAGTTTTATGTATAATCAAGGGTAAAAAATTCATCATGTATCATATTTTGAGGTTCAACTTCCGAGAAGACATGACTCAAGGGTAAGTGGTAGAAATAGCACTGCATGGTAAACTTATGTTCAAAGAATACAAGAATGATATTTCAAAAACTGTTTGAATTGTAATTCATAAACAAAATCCAACAAAGAGCACAAGGTTAAAATGATCTTAACAATTCCTATTCAGCAAATTATACAATCTAATAATTCGATCAGATTCAGCAGAGATATCAATCAATGTACAAGTAAGACGGTTATGATTATTTGAAGAAATACGGACATTGTGTATCCAACAGATTAACGTTTTTGCTACTACTACACTGCACAGGATTACTCTGACTGTAGATCCTAACTTCTGCACTCAAGTGCAGTTTTAGTGAATTAGTTATTATCAAATAATGACTATTGACTTCCCAAAAGGTTCATTCAATATGTTTGAATACATATCGTGACCTTATATAGCCCTAAAAGCTAACTGTTACAACTGTAGATCTGAAGTTCTAAACTCAAGTACATTTTGGATTACCTAGAACATCCCAGAAAGATACAAAATTATTTAATGTTTATGAACGTGAATTTAATAATACGTATGCACGTGTACCATATTCTAAAACAACGCTTTACACTATTAATAGGCATTGAAGAATCGATGTAGAACAAGTTTGCCCAAGCCAGTGTACACTTATTTTCAGTCTGTGATTTTATACAGTCAATTTCCTTTTGGGGTCATATAGGCCTGAAGGGGACATCCTCCTGCTACCTACCCAGCACGTAAGTAGTATGGTAAAAGAATGTACCCTAACTTGTTGCCCTTCGGTTAAGATAACATAAATATAGTTGCTTAGTCATAATCAAGTTACCACAACTAATTTATCGTAGTGTGCTATTTGGGTATGCTTGGTTCGAGTACTACCATTCAAATTGCCTTCCGCTCAATTTCAACTATTTCTATTCAATTTTTCACAGCCTGCCGTACACTAACGGAACTATCAACAATTTCTCTTCATATCTTTCGTTCTAGCAAAATTACTGTCCACTCCTAAAGCCTCATGGTGATGAAAATATATTTCCTTCTAAATCATTACAACATTATGGTTAAGTTTTTGTTTCATTGTTTTATTGGATCTCCACTCCATGACCGAATGCCCGCATTTTGCCCTTGATACCACTCATAAGATTTTAAGTGATAGTTTTGCCAATTTATTTTGATACTGTAGACCTTTGTTTCCATAATGTCCGCTCGTTCTTGAATAATTTAGGTGTTTTACGAAGTTTGATCTTCATGATGGCCAAAAACGTCTCACTCGGACGAAATTCCGGCGAGTTCGGTGGGTTGGTAAAAAAAACAACATTGTCATTTCTGTAACAGTCCAACAATAGCCGCGCGTAGTGGCAGGATGCCAAATGTGGCAAAAACATCGTCTCGTCTCCGTGAGACCGCAGAAAGGGCAGCAGGCGCTTCTGGAGACACTCGTCTCGGTAGATTTGCCCATCCAAGGTACTCTCGTGATGTATGGGTGGCTTATCTCTCTCCACCAAGAACTTTTTGCCGAATTTGTTCACCTACTTCTTCCTTACCTCCTCAGGAACGGCCAACCGTGATTCGGCAACGTAAAACCTCAACCCCGGCAATTGCTTTGTGTCCGCCTTCATGTAAGTCTCGTCGTCCATCACAATGCACCTCGGTTTCGTCAGTTACTCTCAGTACAGCTTCCTGGCACGGATTTTGGATATCGTGTTTTGTTTTTTTTTTTATCCGGTTTGGTGCCTTCCTGACCTTGTAGACGTGGAGGCCGGCACGTTTTATCGTTTCTTCGACCAACCCGATGGAAACTACCATCTTCACTCGCGGATCGAAAGTATCAATCGCCGCATGAACAGATTCAACACATTCCTTGCCGTCAGCTGTCTTCGAATTTCTGCCACTCTGACCGCCGGGTACACCGTCGCATGATGTCGCATGAATCCCAAGTGTTTTCTGATTCATCTGTCGGACTTTCCACGACGGCGAACATCATTTTTTGGCAGATCTGCTCTTGTTACGATGTTATTTCAATAACGACTTGAAATGTTGAAATTTTGCTGCCAACGGAAACATTACACTCTTAGCTTGTTTCAGTCAAAATTTAATCAATTTTTACCCTCACACTAAAACGTTACAAGCCAACCTTTTGTCTCATATTTTTCGAGTACAGTCTTTACAATTTGGCATGTGAAATCTTTGTAGTTCGAAAAGTGGCGAGACAAATCGGACATGATGGTGGCTGTTTTTTAAATCTAGTCACCTTTACCTTAAAATAAGATTGTTGTCAGTCCAACAAGTTTTACAGATTGATGTAAAGCAACAAACTCTTTTCAGAATTTTTGATATTTTTCCAGTTCTTCGTGATTGTTAAAAATCTTTTCTTTTTTAAGAGCTAGTTCATCGACTAGCAAGTGGTACATACTACCTTATACGGAAAAAAATCCGTGCCCGCATCCGTGAACTGCAGTCATGAATTCGAGAACAAGCAAAAATACACCGTGAACTGAATCACGTAATCATGAACTAAATCACGTTTTTTGGTAAAAATCCTGAAAACGTGAACTAGTTCACGGTCCGTTTTCATTTTCGTGAACGCTTTTGTTTCTGTGTAGTTACCCTATTACACGCAGCTTTATTTGAACTTCGCTTTACTTACGATACTGAACATTGAACGAACTTACGATACTGAAATTTGAATGACATGTTTCTAAACTTATTGCGCATATTCTCGTCGACTTAATTAAGCTGGAAAAGTGATAGTTGTTAAGAATTAAGAGTTAAGTTAAGAATTTCAACCACTGGCATCATCTGTTGGTAGACGGACACCAATAAGATGTGAATTTGAATGGTTAATTTACAAAAAAAAAAATGTGTGGAATTGAAGTTCTCGAGACGCAACTAAACACAAGGTTCTCGGAAGTAGCATTTGAATCTAACGTTGTATTTTGTGTAAGGTTTTTGAACCTTCTCAACTGTAAAGAGTAAATCATTAGTATTCTAATTTTTGATACTAGTATTTAATAAACACATATTAGGATGAGAGTTTTGTTTATATTTAAACAGAATAAACATGCAAGACAATCATATTGAAAAAAAAATCTGCTTTACCTTTTGAACGCTTGGATAATCGATTAAACATGCAAAATTTGTTATAAATTGCCTGATACAATCAATAGAACTAGATCCATTTATCATACAATCAAAACCATCCATTAGTACAGACACATCCACTCACTCAAATATTCGCACCGAAGTGGAAGATAAATAACTGCAAGATGACATCCGAATATCGAAAATAAAGGAAAACACCGGAGAAGTTTCTCCGGTGCAGCATTTTGATAACGAAGAACAATCATGACAAGTGGCAAACGCAAAGAGGGTAAATGACAGAAAGGTAAGTCAACAAAATGGATGCACTTCAAGAGAGGTAAATTAAAACCATGACACTCGATCTGGACCAAACCAAAGAAAAAAAGAATTAGTCGTATCATATGATCAAAAACAGATACCAGATAGAGATGCATAAATATATTGATATAGGGAAAAGCTTAACGTGTGTAGACAATGACAATAAGAGTGATATCAAAAGAGCAAAACAGAGCGAGAAATAAGGGAAACTTCAATGTGATGACTTT
The DNA here is from genome assembly GCA_024533555.2 of Aedes koreicus. Classification (NCBI taxonomy): domain Eukaryota; kingdom Metazoa; phylum Arthropoda; class Insecta; order Diptera; family Culicidae; genus Aedes; species Aedes koreicus. The sequence continues at coordinate 56,792 of JAHHFK020003780.1, forward strand.
TACGTACAGAAACTATCCGGAGACCTGAAATCGAGTTAGACACGCCGTGCGCTGAAAAAACACAATATGTGAATGAGAGCGAAATATTGGATGAAAATTTATATTGTTGCTGCTGGCTTGGGAGGCAAATCGCACCAACGGTGGAGGAGGGGTGGAAATAGCCTATATATTTATAAATGTTCATGAATCATATGTCTAAAAGGAAAAGGTAAAAATGCACTCTAATATAGGTAAAAAAAAAGTTGTTGTGATAAGATAAGCACCAATCGTAAAGCGAAGATGGGGCGGAAAACTTAGACGGCATGCATTTTACTCTACTGAAGGGTGAGCGAATTCGATTCGGTACTGACTAATTGATCAAACTTTGTAGCAACAACAGTACTGTCAATCCATCTGGTTTAGATGTGTTGGATTTGTGTTTGCTAGTTTGCCGGTGCTTTCCTGTTTGGCTAAGCGTGTTCGGTTTTAAAGGTAAACAAGATGCCTTCAATTATCACTACGGTCGTGATCACTGTCGGCGAATTACGTATGTCCTTCAAATCGGCTCCGCGGCAGAGGAATCACAGATAGAAATGTGAGTGCAGTTTTGAAAGTATCAATTTTGCACAACTTTGATATGGCCGATTTTGTCAAGCATTTAACGAGATTATAATTCACATAATTTCTTATCATAAGCTTAGTTCTGAGCTATCTTTGATCATAGGATTTTCATTGCGAAAATGTTCCTGAAAGATGTCCATGAAATAAATTGAATCCAGATCCATGTCCAGTATTGATAAGTCCGATTAAAAATATGTTACTATAGCGTTTCAAGTTATTGTATCGATTTTAGAGTGAGCAAAAATATTTACAATGCATAATGTAATCTGCTTTCCACGTGGGTTCAATGTGAGCTAATTTATGCGTTACTTTTATCATAATTACTTACACATGGAAATGTGTATTACATACACATATTTTATTCACACAAACTGCCAGTAGCAATAATAGAAAATTGTAAAGCTGCAACAGGTTATAACGTTTGAACATCCGCAGGTATTCTGCGTCGAAAACCCGAGGAAAAAAATGTTGGCAGAGTAATTCTCAAATTGCAATATGCCACCCCTTCTCAACCCCAACAAAGCCAGAAATCCTCCGTTGGTTTATCTTATCAGCAGCCCCTTGACGCAACATGCCGGTTAACCACATAGATTGAACTCCACGATTCCGTTCCGTTACTGTGTGATTATATCGGCATCGATTCGCCAAATGTCGTGTAGTACAGCACCCATTTTACAACGGTTGTCGAAATGGCTTCATTCACCCTTATCATCATCAACAAATGACAATCACACCTCCAGAAAGATGACACGTAGGTTCAGCTTTCACCTTTTCGGAGCAAGTCCAATTGAACCAATAAATATATGAAACCATTCCGAGATCAAACAGCTTCTGGCATCGCTAGTCTTCTGCCACTGTCTGCCACTCACACGCACATTGCTCAAATTATCGACTCCCAGTCTCGACGAATAAGGCTAACCCGGCTTGATTGAGCTTCATCGCCTTTTCCAACCCCGACCCTCTTTACCCTTGTGGGTGCCGAGTCTGACACGCCACCCGCAGATCTTGCCACCCGGACGACTCGTTCACATAAAGCTGACGCAAACCAGCAGCACCCTGGATCCTTGTAAACACATTAATAGCACATAATAGCATAATAGGAAACAGCACGACAGGAAACGAAAAAAAAAATCATTTAATAATTGACTAGAGTATCATTGTTTAGCAGTGCGTTGAGTTTTCTCGCTTCATGCTATCCGTCCGTGAGCTACCATCTCAGTTATACGTCCTCAGTTCAGCTCTTTAAGTTCAATTTCTTTAACTGTTGTTCTTGTCACACGAAAGACGCAAGACCAGATGCTGCTTGCCCTGCCACTGGGTAGTTTCTAGTACTAAACCCTAATACCCGTAGAAGACGATAGGAGCAAACACTGAAAAAAGGGCTCTCCCGCTCATAATAGGATTCAGCTCATTAATTGATTATGAAACAGCCAAGAGGCACTTTTCGTTCGCGCTGATGGTTGTCTATATAGAAAGGCATAATTTTCAACAATTTTCCTATCAGGCGAAGACACGTAACGTAAGACGGGGTAAAGCCTAAAGCCGCGCTAGAAGCGCCTTTCGTCGCTATACAAAGGTATAGGCATGGGCAGGATCAGCAACCCACCTGTTGTGGGTGCCGGAATGGAAAATGCAATCTAGGGATGTTTGTATTTTTGAATTGAGTCTAACAATGGAAGCGTTCGTCACTAGACGATGATACAAGTATATGATGTAGTTAAATTTGTGGAAGCGTAACAATGAACGTGATGAAATAAGGAAATCATCATAGCGACGTTATTGATCTGCCATACACTCAACATAATCGGCACGTTACAGCTACGTGTAATTTCAGGTGATTTGAATTTGAATTATATATTCTTTTGAACATTTATGATGGTGATTACGTGTCTAGAATATTAATATTGTTTCACAGTTGCGTTCAATGTAATAGCCGCGCATGCCGATTTTCATATAAAATAGTCGAACTTGATTTACCATAATATAGATCCTTAAAAAAGTAGATCTTAGGTATGATTGGAAAAACGGAAAAAAATTGAAAAAATGGTGGGTGTGGAAAAAAATAAGGAAATAATAAAAAAAAAAATTTTTTTTAAAAATAGGGTTTTTTATTAAAAAAAAATTTAAAAAATTTTTCTTTTTTTTATATACAGTGCGGGAAATAAATATAACGACAAAATGATTTCAATGGTTTCATTCTCTCAGTGAGAGTAACTTGAGCAACACGCATATCAATGAATATGTATTGAAAGCACAAATGTTCATGACCGGTTCATTCACTTACAGCATGTGTGTGTGTGACAAGATTCAATTGTTGATCTCGTCTTCAAAGGAAATAAACATAATAAAGACGCAATTCACTGCCAGACTGTCTTTCCCCGTGGACGTGTTGTTGTTGCGTAAGACTTCAAATTTTTGTTTGCTTTCGTCGAAATTGGTACTGTTAGGAATACATGGGCTATTTATATCAGATAAATATTGTTCATTATGTTTTTTGTTGTTGGATTTGCAGGAAAAATGCCGAAAAACAAGCGATTGACTGAATTTGAGCGAGGACAAGTAACTATCCTCCATGAACAAGGTCTGACTCTTCGGGAAATTGGCAGAAGAATAGGAAGGAGTAAGGATGTCGTGCATAATTACCTACGGTTGGGTAAGAAATATGCCACTAAGAAGCGACCCGGACGTCCGTCTATTCTGACACCGAGGATGAAGAGGGAAATCAAACGACTTGCAGTCCATCAAAGGCTGTGTCCGAGTGCCATCAAAGCCGAAATGAATCTTCCTGTGTCCAAACGTCGGATTTGTCAGATTTTGAGTGAAGATCCCAATATTTCCTTTAGGAAAACGGCACCTGCACCAAAACTTCTTGATCGTCATAAGAAGGCCCGTTTTGCCTTTGCTGAAAAATACCAGTTCTGGGAGGATGAGTGGTCTAATGTGGTGTTCAGTGATGAAAAGAAGTTCAAACTAGATGGGCCGGATGGTTTCAGCAGTCGCTGGTGTGATGAAAGGCAAAACAGGCCAACTAAAGAAAAAAGGAATTTTGGTGGAGGTACCGTTATGATTTGGGCAGGATTTAGCGTATCTGCAAAGACACCCGTTTGTTTCATTTCAACACGGATGAACTCGGAAATGTATTGCCAGCTTCTGGAGGAAGTTCTTATTCCATTAGCTGACAATGAGATGGATGAGAACATGATCTTTCAACAGGATAACGCTTCTTGTCATGCATCGGCAGCAACAAAAAACTTCTTGGACTTCCATAACATCCCTGTGCTGGAATGGCCGGCATGCAGTCCCGATTTAAATCCAATCGAGAATGTTTGGGGCTTGCTTTCTCGCAAAGTTTATGGTCAAGGAAGAAAGTATGACACGGTGAAAGAATTAAAGTTAGCGATTCAGGATGAATGGTCTAAACTTGATCCGAATGAATTGAAATCGTTCATAACTTCTATGCCAAGACGTCTGCAAGAGGTTATTTCTAAAAAGGGAAATGCTACACATTACTAATTTGTTATTTTCTTGAATTGAAATTCGATAAATAAATGATACTGTTGAAATATTTGATCTTGTCTTTATATTTATTTCCCATGAGAAAAAATAAACTTTTGGATTGTTTTGAAATGACTCGTCTCAAAGGGAAAACTACTGATGATGAACTTTTAACTTGCTGCTGAGTATGTATTGGAAAGCATTTGGTTTACACAGAATAGAATGTAATATGAAAATTTTCAGAAAGTAGTTTGTCTTTATACTTATTTCCCGCACTGTATTTAAAATTGCATATTCTTATTCGGATATGGGATTTTTTTTTTTTTTTTTGTTCCTCTAGAAAAAAAAAATCATCTGAAAAAAATTACACAAAGATGTTCAAGGTGCAGGAAAATTGCAAAGCAAAGCTGTGAAGACTATGTTCTTGGAATAACATGGAAAATTTTCAAATATATAGGGTGTTCGGTCCTTTAGTGCAAATATTTTCAGGGGCGATGGGGGAGCAATATTTGATGAAAAAAAATTGTTCTACGCGTATGGTTAAATCTTAAAGTTTAAGGAATTATTGGACTTTTTATGTTTCTGTACATGTTATTCTCAAAAAAATTTCTACTTAACAAGATTATTTTTCTCTCATTCGAAGGCTGAGAAAATTTCCTACATAACAGTTTCATGTAATGTCTGTGTGCAGGACGCACAGCACACTTGATCACTGCGCTGATTGATGGGGCGTCCAAGGAGAAGAATGTCATAATTCAAATGTTTTCAAAACAGTACATCACGAGTATGGTCGTAGATTACATTACTGCGGTGGGGTTGAATTCGTGATTTTATTATCTGCTAATTGGAGGCACCACATGTTGCATTCAATACACAATTGCAAAAAAAAAACTAATCGAGATAGAAAGTTTCTGTCAAAGAGATAGTTGTAGAGCGTTTTTAAAGCCATGTTTTTGTCAAATATACTGCTGTTTATTACGGGCTTTATGCAATAAATTTGAAAAAAAAAAACATTGAAAAAGAGATTTTCAAAACATGTTTACCCCTAAAAGACCCAAATTATAATCACTCAAAGTTTAAATGAAACTGTTATGTAGGAAATTTCAGCTTCTCAGCTTTCAAATGAGGGAAAAAGAATCTTGTTAAATAGCATATTTTTTTTAGTAACAGCCAATTTAAGAATAACATGTACCAAAACATTAAAATTCCAATAACTCCGTAAACTTTGAGACTTAACCATTCGCTTAGAATATTTTTTTTTTAATCAAATATCATCGCCTATCGCCCCTGAAAATATTTGCACTAAGGAACCGAGTGTTCACTAACTCTTCAGCTGTAGGTGGTGAAAATATCAGATTGGACATTTTTTTATCCCGAGTAATGTCCGAAAAATTCCGATCGCCGGTCGCGTATTTTCATGCGTAAACTCCGAAAACTATGGTTTTCTTGTTTTTTGGTAAGGCAGCGGGCCAATTTCCGTCAATCATCGACTTGATTTTAGGTACATGATTAGTGTATTTGTGGGACTATACATGTTCGAAAAAATCAAGGCTTAGTAATAACAATGAATTGGCGGAAACTGGTCCGCCACCGAAATATAGCTCCTTCCCATAGACCAACATTCCAAGGATTCCTCGCATGGCCTAGAATGCATCAAAATGAAAATAAACTGCCCAAATCTGACGCTTCATTCATTTTATTGGTGTAACAACATTACGATTTCAAAACCTCGTTTTCTTGTACCGGCCGGATTCAATTCGAACACCATCCTTGCAGGGTTGTTGTCCGGCATTCTTGCAACCTGACCTGCCCAACGTATCCTTCCAGTTTTCGCCACTTTCAGGATGCTGTGTTTGCCGTAGAGTTGGACGAGCTCGTGGTTCATCCTTTACCGCCACACACAGTTTTGGGCCCTCGTTGAAGTGTGCAGTCAAATAAAAAAAAACGCTGGCGGGTGTCTCTCCCCTTGTTCAAGGTCCGTTCGCCTCTGGGTCCTTGTGGGTTGGGGTTGTGGGGGGGGGGGGGGGGGGGCTTCTTTTTTTTGTGGTTTTTGTTCTTTTTGTTTCTTGTTGGTGTGTTTTGGGGTGGGGGGGGCGGGAGTCGGCATTTTTGGAGGATTTGTCGTACAATGAAGATCTGGTCCGTTGTTCGAGCGCGTCGGTGAAACCGACCTTATAACTTCCCACGAACTCATTCACTGTTGGTGATAGACGACGGAAGATGATCTGGGATACCACTTTGTAGGCGGCATTTAGGATTGTGATCGCTCAATAGTTCTCAAACTTCAACTTGTCGCCCTTCTTGTAGATGGGGAATAACCCATTTCTTCCATTCCTCCTGTAGCTGTTCGGTTTCCCAGATTCGGACTATCTGCCGATGCAGACAGATGAACAGCTTCTCCGGGCCCATCTTGATGAGTTCAACTCCGATACCATCCTTGCCAGCCGCCTTGTTATTCTTGAGCTGTTGGATAGCATCCTTCACTCCTCCCAGCGTGGGAACTGGTTTGTTCCCATCGTCCGCCGTGCTGACGTAGTCATTTCTTCCGCTGTCTTGGTCTTCTGCGCTTGTGTCCTCTGCACCATTCAGGTGTTCATCATAGTGCTGCTTCCACCTCACGTCCATCCGACAGAATTCCCCCCATCACTATCCCTAAACATTTCGGCTCGTGGCACAAAGCCTTTGCGAGATGTGTTGAGCTTCTGATAGAACTGCCGCGTTTCTCGAGTGCGGTAGAGATGTTTATTTCTCAATGGGGGTCGCTTCAAGGGTGTTTTTTCTTCTATAACGGTCCGCGTTCTACCGGGTCTCGTGCTGCAGCATTACCGCCTACGCTGCTTTCTTATCCTTCAAAACCTCTCTAACTCGTCGTCGAACCATCGTTCCATGGGCTCTGTTCCACATACCCGATGACGTTCTCAGCTGCGTCGTTGATGGCTACTTTGATATTATTCCAGCAGTCCTCAAGAGGGGTTTCGTCGAGCACACCCTCATCCAACAACGCTGCTTCGATACTCTGCGCGTAGGCTGTGGCGACATCCGGTTGCCACCGTTGACCAAAACGAACTGCTGCCAAACCAACCCATTTATCTAACATATAGTGAACCGGGGGAAGGGGAGAAGTGGTCCGGGGTCCAATAAAGCGAGTACACGGGAACGTGGGGCGACGGGGGGGGGGGGGGGAGGGCGGAGTGCGGAGACCGGGGGTTGAGAAGCACAAATCAGTTTTTATCTGTAATGTGAAAATAAAACATTAATTTGTAAGGGGATATTGTTAACAAATTGTCAGGTTATGTTACTAACACTATGGGTATACTATCTTCTGCTACCGATCTGCTCAGAAGTTAGTGGCAAAGCGTAGGAACTAAAGGAGGAAAAATAAAATCATGATCAATGTATTATGGAGAAAAAATGAAGGAAAAAAAGAAAAAAAAAAAAAAGAGAAAAAAAAAAAAAAAAAAAAAGGAACGGGGCGAGGGGAGGGGAGAAATAACGAACAAGAAGGGCGGGAGGGAGGGGGGAGGGGGGGGGGGAGGGGGGGAGAGGGGGGGGGGGGGGGGGGGGGGGGGGGGGCGAGGGAGGGAGGAGGGAGGGGGGGGGTGGTAGGGGGGGGAGGGGAAGGAGTAACTAAATTTAGGTTATTACAATTATTCCATAGTTTAGGTATTTAACTTACTGCTTTATGTAATTTTTAATTAGAAAACAAATTAACGAATTCAACTTTTGCAAATAAATTATTTATGGAAATAAATTGTGAATGTAACCTAATCTTATTCAGAAAACTTATCAATTGTATATTCTTCTTTGACCTCGGAAGTCGGCTTGTTTCTCCTTTCATCGCTGACACCTGTCACCTCTTCTTGACGTCCGTGATTGTAGTGCAGCTGAGACGTGAACGAAGAATGTCAATCTGAGGCAGTGCGCCCAGCGGCAACACTACTCTTTCCTTATTTGACATTCATTCGGGCAGGGCCGGCGCCAGTATTGCCTTGGTCTTGGATCAACAGTGTTTACACATTGAGGATAGAGTCCCTATAAAGAGTCACGCAAAGAGTGAAGCCAAATCTACCTATCGGGGCTTCCTATCGATCATCCCAACTAAATCATACATGCACGCAGAATGAGAACTAATCGATAAAAGTGTTGCATGTTCCTCTTGGCGTGACTCTTTATAGGGACTCTAATTGAGGATATATATTAGTCCCAAGCATCATCTGTTGGTTATCTGTGTAATAACAGCTGCTCTGGCGATCTCGGACGCTCAATTATGATCATGCTCATGCTCAAATCGCTTCCATGGAAGTCAGAATGAAATTTAATGAAAATCAATAGAAAATGGGAAAATTTCATACCTAAAAATGTTTCGGATGGTTTTGAAAAACCCATAAAAAACATATTGAAAAACCACAAGCCGATAATAGATGAAGTTAGGGTAAGTGTGTCGGTTTTTGTCATAGTTTGCTATTTATGCCACCCTTCAGAAAAACGTTCAACCAACAGTCTTCGTGCATTTACACGTGATAAATGAATGTTTACCCTCATCATTGGGATTCAAATCAACAGTTTTAAAGAATAATAAGCTCTCCAAACTTTGCGAAATGCGAAATATCGTCAAAATATGGCCAAAATAAACCGAACTAGTAGATCAAGAAGAAATCAACGGGTTATTCGGATGTACAAAGAAAGAGTATACGAGGATATTGAGGAAATATAGGAGTATTTCTGGAGAAATTCCACAGAAAGATCTGCTGAAGTCATGTCCCCAGAAGAAAGTTCGTAGGTGAACGATGCAGGAAGTCTAATAAGTGAGATACGAATTTTATGCACTTGTGCTTTTCTTGCCGGTAGATTGATTAATGATGAAATTGAAACCGATGGAAGCTTGTATGCTGACAGGGAAGGAGTTGGGGGCTGGGCACTCCGAGCTTATCTGAGCGTCTATTCTCCATGCTAGAGGCTACTCAAAACAGCATTTGTTTTCCACCTTAACACAGATTGGAAGCTGATAGCCGGATTGCAAAACTATGATCTACGGCGAGTTTCAACCACGCAGCAAGTCGTAGAATTATAGGAACTTGGCTAAAGTAAGGAAAAGTGACATCGAGCGAAGTCGATTAAATTTCAACAAAAGTCGAGTCAGATGGATGTTTTCGATTTGTGGGCTTGTTAATTACAACAAGATTTACTTAAAAAGCTTATTTTTACAACAACAAAATCAATCAAAGATGGGTATGATTCCAACCTAAAAAAATTGCAACGTTTTGAAATCTTGCATCACTTGATGTGTGTTCGTAAATTGAATTAATAGTTCATTTTACGTTTTCGATCAATTTATTGATTTATTGACGGGAACAACAACAATACTATGAAAATAGTAAACTATTCTTGCAATCTCGTAATACGAATCATTTACTCTGTTTTGCTTTGACACTTTTTCATACTATATTGTTTTGTCTCCCGCTGAGTTCCGGTGATTTTTTTTCTCCTCAAATCTACACCATGCTTCTATATGACATGCTATTCTCAAATCAGAAAAGAAAGGCCCCCTTAGATTCCCAGCAGCCACACGCAAGAAAACAGAAACTCTCGAACGTCATAAGCCCTCGAAATCTGCGAGTGTCTTTCCTTCGTTTGATCCGATTGAAGGAAGTGCCACTCTCACCCATAACAACTGAACCCATAGAAGCAGCTGATGAACGACGTCAGATTTTCCACAAGAACAGAGGATCCCCCGGAACGCCGTAGAGGAATGCGCTGCCACATACCGACACGGCACGAGCGGCGTATTACGGCCTGCGGAACAATTACGTAACAAACGGCGTAGCTCAGAAATATGTTGAACAACAAACGGCTATAGGGTATAGGCTACTCATTGACGGTCTTGCGTAATAATTGGCATGTAGGTGATAGGGTAGAATGGTTGCATCTATCTTTGTTCGTGACCAGTATTTCCTTTGAGTACGGCGACGCTGAAAACCTCGCCACAATATTCTTCAATATCGTTTTTGCAGGAACTTTGTCCATCCAGATTAGTGCCCATTACGTTTTACCAGCACCGCTAAAGTGATGCTAATTTCACGGGTATTTTGCTTCGTTGTTCAGTAATGCATTATCCTTCACTTTGCAGTTGTTTGCCACGCCATATGTTACATGGACCGCCTTTCTTAAATCGTCTAATATCTTTCTTGGAAACCGCAAGGAACCTATCCGTGGAAAATTCATGCAAGACAGGTTATCACCTTTAATAGAGAACAGCAACAAGAAGTCAAATCATGGTAGGATCCTGCCATCGGCGTTTATTCAAGTATCGCGACCGAAATCTCCAGTTGCGGGAATCATTTTTGGACGCGCTCCCTTCAAAAGTTTGTCTTCAACTCGAGACTTTCGTTAATATATAGAGGCAATAGATATTTCATCTGTTGACAAGTCGATGCTTGCTTTGAATTGTGCCGGTGCACACTGAGAAAAAATTAAAAATAGTAGGACATCGGCATTGGTGACGAAACTATTAAGTTTAGCTTTTCGATGGTTTCTATGATGTTTCTATATTTGTGGAGCACTCTTTTTTGGTACTGGCAGTATGAAAACGAGCAAGGATGAGTTCAAACAACCCAAGAATTAGACGAAATGAATCAGTTAGTAGCTTTACGTAATCGCAAATTTGTCAAATATATCATTGAACCCTACTCTCATAATTTTTGCATGAAAATGTATTAAATAATCAAACCAAAAGACTGCATTTTAGGAGCCGTTATAACTTTGTAGAATGATATACATGTGCAAACTGAAATTAAAAATGTTATGATAAAAAAAATCTTTTAAGGGAGTATTACAACTAGTTTTGTATGTTCTCTCAATACTCGTACCTTCGTTCAATTTAAAGATAGAATATTTCAGTTTCGGAAAATATCTCAAAATAATTTAATCCACAATGTTTCCATACATATTACTCACATTTAACAAGAAAGAAAAACTTTTTTTTGTGTAATAGTTCCGTCACAAATACCAATGTCCCAATATAATTGATTCCATCCCACTGTGCGGTGGAGTAAAACGGGCCACCGCTATATTTCTCATTAGCAGCCATTTTATTCAACTTTTCTTTGTTCTAGCGGATTGCATATGGGTCATCCCATCCGAAGTGTCTACATTTTCAGATTTGAACCGAACTTTGATGAATTTTTCATCAAGCACTTATTTGAAAAAATACGGGTTTAGTGTTCATTGAACGTGTGTCTAAGGAACCATCCGATTTTTTTTGTTTTTGTTTTTGAGAAAATGCTTTTTTTCCATGATTCCATGTTTTTGTGAAAATGCTTTTTTTCCATTGCTTTTAATTCCGTGTCTTAAAACTATTTGCCGGTCGGTCTTTGAATAAAATTGTTCAAAAAATCTGGGAACATGACATTTTTGAGCAGCAGTGTTACTAAAGATGATGTATTGCTATTGGAACAGAAAATTTAAACACATTTTTCGTCAAACGAGTTTAATTTAAATTCTATCGTGTTACTGCGGCATTTTTCATGAAAAAAAACACTTGAAACATCGAAGCATGCATTAAAACAAGCGACTAAATGTTCCGATTTGTTTTTGCGATTACCCTGCCACCTGGTGGTTGGTCAGTAGTCAATAAAGGGTGATACGGTCAAAATTTGGTCAAGGGAAAACGCGTGTAAATCGGTGAAATCGTTTATTTAAAAAATCAAATTAAATTTCTTTTTCAAGTTCAATTAGTATAAAATTCAGGAAAAATATTCAGTTAGGCTTCCGCTTTTCCAAATCCGAATTGCCGGGCCTTACGCTTGACCCCTGCCATCAGATTTTGTACAGCCACCTTGTCCACCTTCTTCGCCGCAGAAAGCCAGTTTGCCTTGAACTGCTGCTCGTCCTTAGCAGTTTTTTTGGTCTTCTTTAGGTTCCGCTTGACAATAGCCCAGTATTTCTCAATTGGGCGGAGCTCTGGCGTGTTGGGAGGGTTCTTGTCCTTGGGAACCACCTGCACGTTGTTGGCGGCGTACCACTCCATGGCCTTTTTACCGTAATGGCAAGATGCCAAATCCGGCCAAAACAGTACGGAACAACCGTGTTTCTTCAGGAAAGGCAGCAGACGTTTATTCAAACACTCTTTCACGTAAATTTCTTGGTTGACAGTCCCGGAAGCTATGAAAATGCTGCTTTTCAAGCCACAGGTACAGATGGCTTGCCAAACCAGATATTTCTTTGCGAACTTTGACAGTTTCGTGTGCTTGAAAATATCTGCTACCTTTCCCCTTCCTTTTGCCGTATAAAACTCCTGTCTCGGAAGCTGCTTGTAGTCGGCTTTGACGTAGGTTTCGTCGTCCATTACCACGCAGTCAAACTTCGTCAGCATCGTCGTGTACAGCCTCCGGGATCGCGCTTTGGCCGTCGTATTTTGTTTATCATCGCGATTTGGAGTCACTACCTTCTTGTAAGTCGATAGTCCGGCTCGTTTTTTGGCTCGATGCACGGTTGTAGACGATACACCCAGCTTATTTGCGGCATCTCGGAGAGATAGGTTAGAGTTTCGCTTGAAACTACCGGCAACTCTCTTTGTCGTCTCAGCGGCTTCCGGTTTTCGATTTCCCCCCGATCCAGACTTCCTGGCTGTCGACAAACGTTCCCCAAACACTTTAATTACATTTGTAACGGTTGATTTGGCAACTTTTAGCGATTTTGCCAACTTTGCGTGCGAGTAGCTCGGATTTTCGCGATGCGCGAGCAAAATTTTGATACGCTGCTCTTCTTGCTTGGACGGCATTTTGACAACTGAAGAGTGAATTCCAAAATCAAAATAGGAGCAACATTCTACACACACACACCTTCAAAATGAGGGGTGTTCAGGTTTTTTAAATGCAAAATTGAAAGAAATACGTCAAGTTGATATTGACCAAATTTTGACCGTATCGCCCTTTATATAATAGTTGCCTATATACTGTGAACATTTGACAGCTCCATGATGAATTATGGAGCTCCATGAGTTTTTTTTATGGTAACTATGGCGAGAACAGTGAAACAACATTCATCTATGGTTTGTTCGTATCCCCTGCCCCATCCGGGCCTAAAAAGTCGGCCATCGTGGCCCACTTCGTGTCGGCCGGATTCGATCACCGGAACATCTACAAGATTCTGGTACTTCTGGAGAAGGGAGAGTCCATCGAGCGGAATTTAAAAAGGCTTTAAGCGACCGGATGATTTAACAGAAGCTCAAACGGAAGACGGAAGGCAAGGTGGCCACTTCTTTCCGTGCGTTGGGCCAGGAGATTTTCCCGGCAAAGCGGCACGTGGTGGTCGTTATGAACGACGAGACGTAACCCACGTTGGACGGAAACGTCTGGCAAGGCAAAGGTTGCTTCACCTCCCCAACAAAAGAAATGAGCAGCGATGTGAAGTATATAGCGCACACGAAGTTTCCAAAGAAGCTGTTGCTGTGGCTCACAATAAGTGAAAAGGGGATGTCTTCTTTTTGTCGGGCCTGGTAGAGAACGGCGAGATCTACAGTACGAAATGCCTTCCAGAAGTTGCCGCCTACATGAAAAAGTACCACAAGGATGACGACGTAGTGTTTTGGCCGGATCTAGCGTCGGCCCACTACTCAAAGCGGGCGCTGGAGGAAATTGGAGCGGTTGTTCATTCCGGTGGTGCCCAAGCATGCCAACCCTCCCAACGTGCCGCAGCTCCGCCCAATCGAAAAGTTCTGGGCCCATTTGAATCGGAGAGTATATTCACAGAATTTCGTGGCCAAAACGATTGATGATTTGATCAAAAAGGCGACCAAGGAACTGAATAATATGCCTACAAGCTTATTTTTTTCACCTATGGTCAAAGTTCCGGCTAACTGCCGCAAGGTGGCGCGGCAGGAAGTAGAAGTATTTTTGTGAAGTTTTTAATTTCTTACGGAATAAAATGCAATTTGGTTTGTTGAAATATTATTATGAGTCGTTCAAAGGTCTTATTTATCAGTTTTTTGTCACAGACCCATATTTTTGTTAACGTTTAACTTTGCTATGTTGTATGCCTCTTGAAGAGAACTGTGTAAAAAAAAACCAGAAAAAAATCTTATTATTGGCAGCAGTCTTGCCAAATCCATCATTTTCCAATATTTCATCATTAGGTATTTTCTACTTTGAAAATAAAACTGTAATGTTCGTAAAAAGAGTTTCATTTGATTTGAAAACAATCTACTTCCACCACATTCCTCTTTTTTTACTGTCCTCTGGCCCTGACTGTCCTCATCATGTCATGGTATGAAGAGCCTACAAAACGTGTTGGGTGGATGGATCGGCAACATCAACCTGGTGGGGAATGTTAAGTACCCGATCTCAAGTAGGGCTTACCATCCATTACGACCACGATGTTGCGCTTGTTTGTCACCAGCACCTTTAACCGCTCCTTCAGGGTGATTGCCTGCTGCTCAGAAACGGCTGGCCTTGACCGACGCTTCCTCATAGCAATGTCTATTTTGCCCAGGTACTTCTTCGCCGTTTGGCCAGTTCCACCAACCTCTCGGCTTAAGGTACGGAGCGATTAGGCTACCTTGCTTTCGGTCTTTCTCTCCAGCTACGGCATCTACGGTGCATTTTACGGTCACGCAGCATTGTCGGGTGGCCGGAACCAGGCTTCCGCTCGACGCTCTCGGCTATATCCGATGGCACGAAGTGCCTCACGATGTCCAACTTCCTCGCTCCGAGGTGAAGCTGGCAGTACGAACAAACCATCGAGCGTAGTTGCTTGTTCCTTTTGCTGCTGCACATCAACTGATAACGTTGTCAAATAGCTGCGTCTGTCGAATAGCTGCGATTGACGATGCATATGTGGAATTACCACCAGATGGCAGTGTAATCGGATGAAAAATCGTTAAAATCAATCAATTTTTCGATGCATACGTTAACATCGAAATGTTATTTAACTAGTTTGATGCTTATTTTGGTTATGTGTACGTTTGATGCTTGTATAGATTCTAGAAATCTAGATTCATTGGAAAACCCTTGAACGATAAAAAGGGAGATAGACCCAACAAATAAAAGGCCCGACATAACGTGACCACGAAACGGATCCGAGGTAAATACTTGGAAGTGACGCAAAGCTTGCGGATCTGGGAGCCAACGTGCGTATTATACGTCGTACTCGCACTGGTCAAATGATCGTCGATTTAAAAAGGGATACCACGCGGAAGGGTCCAGCCTACAAAAAACTGGCCGAACAAGTCCTTGGAGATGGAGTGAAGGTGTGTGCTCTCGCCACGCAAGTGACCTTCCAGTGTAAAAACCTGGACGAGATAACGGAAGTGTGTGAGATCCTCATGATCATATGGCTACTGAAGGGGCCGTCTGAAACCCAGATAGTCACGATACGGCTGTCAGTGACTGAAGCAGACTCAGCTCTGAAAGTGGGTTGCAAGCTCTAAGTGGGATGGTCGGTCGGCCCACTGAGCGTTCAGATGCCTTTAAAGCAGGCACATGCTTTGGGAATGCAAAGGTCCCGATAGGAGTGAGCTGTGCAAAATGTGAGGAGGTGGCAGCCACAAGGCTCCACAAGCACGTAACAGGAGGCTCAAAGTACCCAGCCTATAAAAGGAAATAATATAACTAACCACAGTTCAGGTAACCCAACTAAACCTGAACCACTGTGCGGCAGCTCAGCAAATGCCGTTTCAAGCAGTTCACGAGTCGGCGACGGATATCGCCATAATATCAGACCCTTATCCCCAATTGGATTGTGGATAGATACCACATGGCGGCATTATGAACGACGAACAATTACCCGGTTCAGGAGGTTGTGTCTACCTCAAACGAGGGCTTCGTGGTAGCTAAGGTGAATGGAGTGTTCTTATGCAGCTGCTACGCGCCGCCTCCATGGTCGACTAACCAGTTTTCACAGATGGTTGCCCACATGAGATTGGAGTTGACTGGCCGCAATCCGTTGGTAGTAACGGGCGGTTTAACGCCTGGCGATAGAATGGGGAAGTCATCTTACAAACCCAAAGAGCCAAATACTGTTAGAGGCCCTGGCTAGGCTCAACGTAGAACTGGCTAACGTCGATAACAACAGTACCTACCATAGAAACGGAGCGGAGTCGATCATCGACGAGACGTTTTGCAGCCTCGGGTTGTCGAGCAACTGGAGGGTGGAGGATTATTGTTATTGTATCGTACACAATACTAGGCAGCGTGCGGAGGGAAGAGTACCCACTCCATTCGGCCCCAGACGGAGTACAGTGATCAACTCTTAGTGCTACTATCAGGTGTGTGTAACGCAACCATGCCTAGGAAGGTCAAACCTAGGGATGGGAAATCGCAGGTATAATGGTGGACGGAGTTGATCGTTAACCTCCGTACAACATGCCGCCCCGCAAGACTGAGGATGCAGAGAAAGAGGTTGGACGCTGAAAAAGTGGAGCGTCGCCTGAAAAGTCGCTCTATAGAGGGATAAAGGCCAGCAAACGAGCCTGCCTCAAGGGTTTGTGTTGCGAATGCAAACCCATAGGATGACGCCTAAAGGGTAGTAATGGTCAGCATGAAGGCGCCTACCGAGCAAACATCGGAGTTTGGTGGTCATTGAGGGACTCTTTCCACGCCTTGATCCGAGGCTCTGGCCTTCCACCGCCGTGGATTTGTCCCATGACCAGCGTTCCAGTATCCCAGACCATAACGCTGTCATGGCGGTGGAAAGGTGGAAGGCAAACGTACCGAACATTCACAATCACGAGGACGAAGACAACGGTACCCCGGAGGCCGGGGCGAGGCGACGGTCACAAATGACGAAATCATTATGATAGCAAAGTCCCCAATGTGAACAAGGCGCCAGAACCCGATTATATCCCGAACCTGGCCATCGAGGCGGCTATTTTGCTGGCTCCAGAAATGTTAAGGGGAGTAATGAAAAGATGTCTGGACGAGGGCGTCTTCCCAGATGCCTGGAAGCGAGAATATCTCGTATTACTGCCAAAGACCGGCGTATAGACCGATATGCTTGTTGGATACGACGGGTAAGGTGCTTGAGAGCATAATCCTCAAGAGGCTGTCGAACTACACGGACGGTACAGGCGGCCTGTCAAACAACAAGTTTGGCTTCAGCAAAGGCAAGTCAACGGTGGATGTCATTCTGTCTGTCACCAAGGCAGCCGAAATAGCGCTCCAGTGTAGGAGGCGGGGAGTCAGACTACCTTTGATTCATTCTAATAATCCATACAGCCTTCAGTAGTCTTTATAGGGAAAAGAAAACGAGACAGTCGAAGGGAATAGTTGAACAGAATGCTCTATTCGGTGAACAGATCATTATTGTCACTAAACTAACGGGGATAACTAAAAACTGAGAATGATTTTAACTCTCTCATACCAAACCACAACCGTGTACAGAGAAAAGAGAGAATACGTGGATCAATGCTCTCTGTCTTCCCAACATAATCGCATGTTTTGTTTTGTTCCAACTTGTTCAGTTGTGTTCAAAATGCCGTCGAAGCAGGAAGCATTGCCCGAGCGGATTGTACAGTGCTATCAAACGAACATAAATCACGGGATAAAGTTCACTATTACCCATTTTAAAACCGATAATGTTCCAGTTTCAACCATCTATCGTATCCTGGCATCCACAGGAACAGTAGGAGTGATAGTGGTAGACCGGCTAAAATAATGGACAAGAAATGACTCAGATTGCACCATAGTACTTTTAACAACAAGGATTCGATTAGTCAAAACTGCGCAACCTTACATCTGCAAGACGTTGAAGAAGATAAGAATAGTCTGCCACAAGAAATCAAGAGCAACAGATATCAACCGTAACATCCCAATGCCGCTGGATGGCCCGAAAGCAGGTTTTATTTAAAACAAATACGAAATTAAGCCGGAAAATGTTTCGTTTTGGATGATGGAAGCTACTTTCCTCTCTCAAAAACCCACATCCCAGGAAACGATCGATATTATTCTGATAACATTTCTATTGCATCTCCGAACGTGAAATTTAAGTTTAAGCATAAGTTTGAGCAGAAGGTGATGTTTTATATTGCCATATCTGAGAGAGGAATTTCCAAACCAGTGGTTCAAGCCCAGTGGTTTGGCTATTAATCAAGAAGTGTACCAAAATCAATTTTCGAAGAAAATATTGATTCCATTTCTTCAAACATATCATGCGAATGGAAATTACGTGTTTTGGCCGGACAAATCGTCGTCGCAATATGCGAGAAAAACACAAGCCTTCTTAGAAAGCAAAAACATCCCGTATGTACCAAAAAACCGCCCCAGTGTCACCCGATTGACGATTTCTTTGGAGATTTGAGTTCGCTGGTGTACAAAAACAATTTGAGAGCCAAAGACTGTAAGCCATTGATTAAGAGAATCAAAATATGCATTCACCAAATCAATAGAGAAGCTGTACAACGCTCCTGTTCAAACATCAGAACAAAGCTTCGTCGAACAGCTAATGACAAACCGTATTCAAATGTTCATAATTTTTTTTTTAAAGTAAGGAGATGTGCCTTTAAAATAAATCAATCAGTTTTCCTTTCCATAAACAAGTTTTTTTTTTTTGTGGCCCTTAAAAAAAATTCTCATTTTTTAGTTATACCCCGTTATCAATGGTTAGTCGTTGGGAGCATACAGTCCATAAAAAAATATTATTGCTTATTTTAGCCCTGGGCTGGATCCGTAAAAAATAATCAATGCGCTTTTCTCCTCTAACGGTTGGGACTTTAGCACTAATTTTCGTAGCTTTTCTAAAATTAAACTATTATCCTAGCTTTTATAAAATGCTACAGCTTCATTTGTCACTCTCTGAAAAGAGAATAAATATGACATATTTTTTGTTAAGCTCCACTATTAGCAGCCTTTCATTTTTCAATCTGTATTAATGACATGAGTTTGAGAGCTCATATTAACGAAAGTGAATGCAACCCGCAGCTCTCAGGGATCTCTCTCTCTCTCTCTCTCGAGTACACTGAAGTTATGTAAATATTCTGAAAATGCTTCTGGGTCTACAACACAGATATAAAATAGAAGCGAAATCTAAACATGGTTTCAAACGATCCTTGAAGACAGAATGCAACCCATATAAAGGAAAAAAAAACTTAATCTAAATATAGCATGAAGTACCCGAATTCTGCGCAGCGCCTAATTATGCGCATTTTGCCAAAATTTTGCAGTTAATTGCAAAATTGTCAAACTTTATATTACATCCCATACACAAGAGGACAACATCTATTTACATGTAGAACTAAATTCAAAGAATATTTAACTAAACATTAGTTTGGGATGTTACAAAATGCGCAAATTTAGGGCATTAGGTGCGCAGAATATGGGTACTTCACGGTACCTCACAACACTGGTTTGACGTGCAGTCAATGTCATACCGACAACCCAGGAAAATGTGCGTATTAGAAGGAAATATTGTATGCAGATTCATAAAATGATACAGCCTCACCCAAATAGATCCTGTATGATTGAAATAGATCTGTGCGATCTCCAGAAACTGCTGCATTTCACTAGAGTGTTCCTCTCTCGTCAGATGTTTCAAAATAATGACTGCACCGAAAATTAGATTTCGTCGGGTTTTCAACTTCCAACATTTTGGTTATGAACTATTTAACTAAAAATCAGCTTTGAGTTCCTAAACAATCACAATCATTTCTTGAGACAAAAAGTGGAGAGCAAAAATTCAGCTTGTCTTCAAAATATACTGTATTTCGCAGAAAATATTTACTGTTTGTGGCACTGGTCGATTGAGTTGACATGTAGTAGGTACAGTATACCATTTCTGCTAACGCATGTCACGAAGCTTTATATTTGGGTATCATTTGTTTCCATAGTCTGTTGGTTTATTACTATTTCGTGCGGTTTCCATAAATCTATGCATGAATAAGGCTAGTTCGATCGAGTCAGGCAAATATGCAGTCATGGCAGTCACCTCCCTGTATTGTAAAGGTACCGTTACTTTTTCACACACATTTCGGTAATATGTCTAAAAAATCAATCGTACCGAATGAAATAAAAAATGCACAGGAAATTGTCATACGAAACTGATTAACACAGCTTCACCGAATTTCACAACCATTTCATGAGACATTAACATGCCTTGCGTCATTTCTAGTACAATGTGACAAGTTCATTTTCTAGTGCTAAAGCTGGAAACGTGTCGGAATACGTTTGTATCCTTTTTAATTAAAAAAAAAAAAACTTCCTTCCTGCAGCGGAATTAGATTCGCTTTTGTACTCTCAATACTTTCACCTATCTCTCATCCGCCCGCACCTAACAATGTTGATTCAGCTTGTCGCTAAAACGCTAATCCGCTTTGTTTCGAACTTCTTCCGCTGCATATTACAGTCGTATTGGTTTCTGCATAGGGTTGATATCTAACTTCTGCTATACTACAAATATGCATGATTTTCATGAAAAGTCATAATTTATGTACAAGACCTTCCATATTCTGACACTTTAAATTCGTCACACTGATTCCAATACTGTACCATCATTGGAACAACGTCGGAGTAGAGCGGACAATCGAATTCACTGTGAATTTTTGTTGAAAAGTAGAGTATGTATGTGCCGAAATCATAAGAATAGTTGACAGTCCGCATCGAGCTCTCATGCCGTGCGGTTCTATTTTCTTTTGCTGAAGGAAGTATTTTTGCTACCTAAAGCTATAACAAAATCAAACAGCACTTTTCAGTGCTTAACATTACCTGCACAATTTTTATTTTTTTACCCTTATTCCTTTTCGATCCTTGTCTGGACCCTACGCGAGGTAATCCGACTTGGATATCGATTTGGAAAATTCCTCTTTGACCCTTCGGATTCTTATAGAATCTGCTTGGAAGTTGATTAGGAGAAAACGTATAAATTCTAATCATTTTGGAGAAAATGGCGCCTAAACGCAAAAGAAAGGGACAATCTCTGGATTGCCCTTCTAACAATATTGATTTGAGCAATCAATTCGATATTCTGACTGATGATGAGAATGATCCATCAGTCAGGCAGAAATCTTCGAAGCATTCCCGAATTAATGCAGGGAAAGAAAAGGCTCCACCTATTGTGGTAACAACATCTGATTTTCATGGGCTCCGTAAGGAACTCACGAATTTCATTAAAGATTCTAAATTTTCCTTTCAAATCGGTCGTCGGGGTGAATGCCGTGTATTGGCTGAAACCTTGATCGGATTTAAACTTCTCGTGGAGTATCTTGCTCAAAGAGGCATCAAATTCTTTACACATGACACCAAAACTGAACGTCTGTTCAAGGTGGTCTTAAAAGGTCTAGCCAGTGGTGAATCCCTGGATGAGATCAATCAAGAAATTATTAAATTGCTTGGAGTTACACCAGTTCAAGTGATAAAGATGAAAAAGAAATCCCAACCTGGCGATTCTCGCAATGGGATTTCTAACGATTTTTATTTAATTCATTTTAAATCAAATGAACTGAATAACCTCAAGGCATTGGAAAAAGCCAGCCTTATGCTCCATGTCAGAGTGAAGTGGGAACACTTCAGGAAGACTGGAGGAAATTCTCAACACCTCACCCAGTGCCGTAAATGCCAGGGATGGGGTCACGGGACGAAAAATTGCCACATGGATGCCAAATGCATGCATTGTGGCGATTCCTCTCACGCCAAGGACAACTGTCCTGTGAAGGATCCTAAAAATTTTAAATGTGCGAATTGTGGTGGAAACCACAAATCCAATTTTTGGGAATGCAAGACTCGCAAAGCGATCTTGAATTCTCGTGCTAAGCATCAGGTAGGGACCGCTTCACGTTCCCGACCAGGTAATTATTCCTCGGCTGTTAACAACGGTCATCGAGGAGGAAATCCAACATTCGTACCGGAAGGTACGATCAATGCCCAACCGTCAAATTTTCCACTGCTATCTGCTGTTAACAATGGTCAGCGAAGTACAAATGTACCCGACATCCATACCTCTCACGCCAAAGTCACGAGCTCGAATCTCACCCCCGGACAAGTTACGAAAATACCCAAAAGAGGTATTTGAGTGACTACGACGGGAGATGAACCAGCTCGAGGCTGAAAATCTCGATAATCCAGACAAAAAAAAAAAAAAACAAATGTACCCGTAAGTACAAACAGAGCACAAGTTTTCAATGCTCAATTCTTACCTGCTGGTAGCAATGTACAGCAAGGTAATGGAGCTTCCTACGCTGCCGTTACAGCCGGTAGAAACCAAAATTCTACCAGAAATGTTGAAGATTTTGACTTAGGTAGCATAACCGCTCCAAAAATGGATTTTTTACAGAATTCATTAATCGATATGATTAATGGAATGTTAAATACAAACTCCATGTTTGATGCAATTCAAACTGGTATAAAATTTGCAAACAATATTGTCATGACCCTGAAATTCAGCAATGGGTATTAAGACACTGAATATTTTAAATTGGAATGCTCGATCTCTTAAAAATAATGAAGACGAGCTGTTTAACTTTTTACGAGTTCATAACGTGCATATTGCCGTTGTAACTGAAACTTTTCTTAAACCAGGTGATAAAATAAAAAGGGATCCTAATTATTTCGTACACCGCAATGATCGTCTTGAAAGTCCAGGTGGTGGCGTTGCCATAATTGTTAATAGGCGTATCAAACATCAAATTCTTTCTTCATTTGATACCAAAGTTTTTGAAACTTTGGGGGTTTCTGTTGAAACAAAATTTGGTCAACTTACACTATTAGCTGCCTATTTACCATTCCAATGCGTAGGTCAGCAAAAGAATCTTCTCAAGGGTGACCTACAGAAGCTTACCCGTAATAGGTTAAAATTCTTCATTATTGGTGATTTTAATGCAAAACACCGATCGTGGAATAATGCTCAAAGTAATCCCAATGGTAATATACTATTTGATAATTGTTCTGCGGGTTATTACACTATCCAATACCCAAACAGCCCAACTTGCTTTTCTTCTGCCAGAAATCCCTCAACTATTGATTTGGTCTTAACTGATTCATGTCAACTTTGTAGCCAATTGGTTACCCATGCTGACTTCGGTTCGGATCACCTTCCAGTAACTTTTGAAATATCTCAAGAAATAATTTCTAATCCCAACAGTTCTACTTTCAATTATCATAGAGCTGATTGGAACCAATATCAAACATTCATGGAATATAACTTTGATCCTAATATTCCTTTGGAAACTAAAAATGATATCGATAATGCTCTTGACTCTCTGACTACTTCCATAGTTGAAGCAAGAGCTGTCTCAGTTCCAAAATGCGAGGTAAAGTTTAATACAATTATAATAGACGACGATCTTCAGCTTTTGATCCGTCTGAAAAATATCCGTAGAAGACAATATCAAAGAACACGCGATCCCGCCATGAAAGTTATCTGGCGAGATTTGCAAAAACAAATTAAAAAACGCTTCTCTGCCCTGAGGAACAAACAATTCGAAAATAATGTGTCAAAATTAGAGCCGACTTCCAAACCTTTTTGGAAACTCTCCAAAATTTTAAAGAAACCTCAAAAGCCTATTCCAGCGCTCAAAGAAGGTGATAAAATATTGCTAACAAATGTGGAAAAAGCTCAAAAACTTGCTGAGCAGTTTGAGAGTTCCCATAATTTCAGTTTGGGTCTTACTAGTCCTATTGAGAATCAGGTTTCTCTTGATTATCTGAATATTTCCTCAAGGGAAAATATTTTTGATGAATCCTGGGGTACTGATTTGGATGAAGTAAAAACTATAACTAAAAAGTTAAAAAATATGAAGGCTCCAGGTGATGATGGAATTTTCTATATACTCATCAAAAAACTCCCAGTGAGTACCTTGTCTTTCATGGTAAAATTATTTAATAAATGTTTTCATTTGTCATACTTTCCTGGCAAATGGAAAAATGCCAAAGTTGTTCCAATTTTGAAGCCCGAGAAAGATCCAGCTGAAGCTTCTAGCTACAGACCAATAAGTTTACTTCCTTCAATCAGTAAACTTTTTGAAAAGCTAATTTTGAATAGAATGATGCTTCACATCAATACAAACTCAATTTTTGCAGATGAGCAATTTGGATTTCGCCATGGCCATTCAACTACTCATCAACTTTTGAGAGTTACTAATTTAATTCGTTCAAACAAATCTGAAGGCTGCTCAACTGGAGTTGCTCTTCTAGACATAGAAAAAGCATTCGACAGTGTTTGGCATGAAGGTTTGATTACTAAATTGAAAAACTTTAATTTTCCGATCTATATTATAAAATCAATTCAAAATTATTTAACTGACAGAACTCTGCAGGTAAATTATCAGAATTCCAAATCTGATCGACTACCTGTTAGAGCTGGAGTTCCTCAGGGTAGCATTCTTGGGCCGATACTATATAACATTTTTACTTCCGACCTCCCTGATTTGCCTCAGGGTTGTCAGAAATCCTTGTTTGCTGATGACACAGGCATCTCCGCTAAAGGAAGAAGTCTTCGTGTCATTTGCAGGAGACTGCAGAAAAGTTTGGACATTTTCTCTTCTTATTTACAGAAATGGAAGATTTCTCCCAACGCTTCCAAAACTCAACTAATAATATTCCCACATAAACCTAGAGCTTCTTTTTTGAAACCTAGTAGTAATCACATCGTTACTATGAGCGGTGTTCCAATTTCCTGGTCAAGCGAAGTGAAATACCTTGGTCTATTACTTGATCAAAAATTAAATTTTAAAAATCACATTGAAGGCATTCAAGCCAAATGTAATAAATATATAAAATGTTTATATCCTCTTATAAACAGAAAATCCAAACTATGTCTGAAGAACAAACTACTAATATTTAAACAAATTTTTAGACCGGCCATGCTTTATGCTGTTCCAATATGGTCTAGTTGTTGTGCTACCAGGAAAAAAATACTTCAAAGGATTCAGAACAAAGTTCTGAAGATGATTTTGAAGCTGCCTTTTTGGTACAGTACTAACGAAGTACATAGAATTTCGAATGTTGAGATTTTAGAACAAATGTCCAACAAAATAATTAATAATTTCAGACAAAAATCGTTGCAATCTTCTATTGCAATGATTAATTCCCTTTATGCTTAGTTAAGATTAATTTTAGTTTGTTTTTATTTTTAAGATTATTATTGTTATACTGACACGCAGGAATAAAAACCTGTTTAAAATACTGAACTGCTAAGGCATGAACAATGTAAACAAAATTAGATACATATTTTAACAATTAAGGTTGATACGTTACGGTAGTAGCTGGAGCACCTAGATTAACATGAAATGTAAATATGAATAAATTTGGAACAAATAAAGAGTTAAAACAAAAAATAAGAATAGTTGACGTTTTCTAACTCGCTATGACGGAAATAGACGCTTTTATTGAATTAGCTCTTTACACAAAGCGGTTTGCCAGGTGGTATTTTTTGTGGTGCGGTTCTGTGGGTGGTGCTTGGGCGGGGGTCTTCCTATTGTGGCCGCGTGGCGGGTGTTGGGGCGGCGGGGGGCGGCGGGGGTGGGGGTGTTTTGTTAAAAAATTGTGGTGGTGAGGGTATGGGGGGTTGGGGAAGAAAGAAAGGAGGGGGGAAAAAAAAGCGTGGGAGGAGGGGGTGGAGGAACGGTGAGTTTTGGTGGGGGTGGTGTGTGAAAAAAAAAATATATTATATGTGTTGATTTTGGTGGGACTCCTCGCTTCATTTTTGTTGCCATTTTCATTAGGCCGTCAATTGAATTCAGTTTGAACGCTCCAACAACTTTCGACTATAACCTGCAATGAAAGCATTAGAGATTGATAAACACAACTTAAAATAAATTACTCTATGGTCATCGCAGGTCGCAGAGGTCATTTTCACATGTTTATTTTCGAAGCGTGAGTTTCGCTGCTTAGCCACCCGACCCGGGGCTGCTAAAAGAAGGAGGCGTAGGGTATCATCGATTTTTCCACTCTTGCTCTCAGCTTTCCTATTCGGTGCACGGACGTCCCTCACGGTAGTGGGAGAAACATCCTCCTACGCGCCAGACCGAGCTGCTGGGAAATGATTAGCTACTGCTGCAACCGGGCCTACGAGGTTATATTCTTGGTGATCCCATCCAATTCAATGGTGACTTCTGTCTGCTTGGATAGGTTTACTTTTCGCATTTCGTGTTTTCCGCGGCGAAGACAGCTTGTTATGAAAACTGCCAAATGTGCTTTCCGATCAAACTGTTTTCTGTATGCGTATCTTATAAATTTAGAAGCAAACTAGAAACATACTATTCAGCATTACGTTTTCCCTATACTGGTAATGTTGCCGGTACATTTGAAACAAATGTTTGTTGTTGCCGTTTTTTATTTTAAATTGGATCTAGGAGAATTTACCTATTCTAGGCAAGCTGAGCAGAATCCACTCTTTCATGAGTATTATCGCAGCGTCGTGCACACATCTGGGGTTTTTGTTTGTTACCATTTATTTGCTCAGTGATCCTTTATCTATTGCAATCGACCGAATTATCCAGAACGGCTTGAAAGTGTTTTTTATAAAGCATCCAACTTCTCAAATGAGTTTAACTATTGTCGGCAGCCAATTTTTTATCCGGCAATCGTATCACATATTCTGCTCATTTATTTCGCTGCCACATCGTAGGACGTTCATCAACACATCACAAACTGGTGCGATATGCCGCAGTTTACTTTTAGAGAACAACTGGTCTTATTAACGTTTTGTACAGGATACACTTTGGACGGGAGCTAAGTTTTTGGGCGTATTTATCTAACACCGATATTCACTGCTTCGCACTTTAGTCTGGTGTGCTGCTCTGCCACCACTTCAAATGTTCTGCCGACAATGTCCACGTCATCGGCAAATCAGATAAATTAACTGGATCTGTTGAGAATCGTACCCCGCATGTTGAACGCCACCCGTCTCATAACGCTTTCAAGTGCAATGTTGAACGAGATTTCATCACCTTGACGAAGCTTCCTGCGGGATTCTAATGAACCCGATATCCTCACACAGATCTAGTCGGGTCAGCTTCCCTGGACAGCTGTTCTCGTCCATGATTTTCCATAGTTTTTTTCGGATAACTGTATCATATGCGGCTTTGAAGTCGATGAATAGACGATGCGTATGGATTTTATATTTACGGCACTTTTGGAGGATGTGCCGCACTGTTAATATTTGGTCCGTTATAGACCGTCCTTCGATGAAGCCGGTCTGATAACTGCCCACAAATCTATTTGCTAGTGGCGACAGTCGCTGGAAGATTATTTGGGATAGCCCTAGTTTTCGCAGTCCAGTTTGTTGCCCTTCTTGTAGATGGGGCAGATATCCCATCCTTTCATTCCTCCGGCAGTTGTTCTCACAAATCCTGGCTATTAGTCGATGCAGGCATTTGGCCATCTTGTTCGGGCCCATCTGGGTAAGTTCTGCTCCAAAGCCATCGCTGCCAACCGATATGTTGCTCTACATCTACTTGATGGCATTCTTAACTTCACCTATCGTCGGGGGTAGCATATCTCCGTCACTCGCTGCATCGTCTATGGAACTTCCTGTTGCACAACAGCCAAATTAAAAACCTACTGGTGTGGTTGAAAGATGGGAAATGACAAGTGAAAATTTATTTCTATTCTGGTAACGATTTATTCTAGGTGGGGGCGACCCCGGCGTAGTGGTTAACATCCATACCTCTCACGCCAAAGTCACGAGTTCGAATCTCATCCCCGGACAAGTTACGAAAATACCCAAAAGAAGTATTTGAGTGACTACGACGGGAGATGAACCAGCCCGAGGCTGAAAATCTCGATAATCCAGACAAAAAAAAATAAAGATTTATTCTAGGGTTGCTTCGTTGCACGGTTAATGCTCGGTGTCCAGGTTGCCTCGGATTCCGATTACTTTCCGATGCCGCTCCAGTTTCTCCCGCTCCAATGGTTTCGTCATCAAATCGGCTTCCATCTGGTCGGTCGGCAGGTAGTGTAGGCCGATGATTCCTTGCTGCTGCAGATCTCGAGTGAAAGCATGCTTCGTGTCGATATGCTTGGATAGTCTCTGCAAGCGATCGGATTCGACCATCTTGATGCAGGATTGGGGAGACTAGTTCCTCCTTGAGCTCCGACATAAGCTTCCGCATCTAGAGCAGCTCCTGGCATCCCTCCGCCAGGGCCACGAAGTCGGCCTCTGTGGAAGATAGGGCAACGCACGATTGCTTACGGGTACTTCAACTTACTAGTCCGCCGCCAAACATAATTACGTGTCCGGAGCTGGACTTTCGATCTCCTTCATCTCCAGCCCAGTTAGCGTCGACGAAGCACTCCAGGCCTTGGTTTCCGGATCCCAGGTGAAACACAAATTTTTCGTCGAATTAAGGGACCACAATACCAACTTCGCTTCGGTCCAGTCCCTGTTGGTTGGCTTCTTCACCTTTCTCCCAAGCAGTGATGTGCTGAGACAGATGTCCGGCCGCGAGTTGACCACAACGTATAGCAATCTTCCTACCAAGCTGTTCACGTAAGCGGGGTCGAGTGGCGTGTTCGAGTCCTAACCGCTCTACGATCTTCTCGATGTAGCCGAACTGGTTCAGCAGGTAGTGGCCGTCTTGCTTCTCGATGTGGATTCCCAGGAACAGTAGTAGTGCACCCAGGCTGGAGAACTTGAACTGCTTTGCCAACGCCTTATTTGTTCCCTCGAATTCCCGCTTTGAGTCGCAAACCAGCCGTCGTCGACGTAAATGATGATGTAGCTGCGCTTACCGTTCGTACCGTTCACGTACAGACAGGGATCTGATGTCGTCAGATGGAACCCCATTTTCTTCAATTAGTCATCGAATTTGCGGTTCCAGACCCATGCTGACTGCTTCGGCCCATAGATACTACGCTTCAAACGACAAATCTTGTCGTCCGTCTTGAATCCAGGGCATTGTCGCATGTAAATCTCCTCATCTAAGTTGGCGTATAGGTAGGGGTCTTGACATCCACATGCTGCACCAACATGTCGTCCCGACTGGCGATGGTCAGTAGCGTACCGTATTTTTGGGTGAAACCCTGTGCGACCAACCTGGCCTTGTATCGCACTGTGTTGCCGCTTTCGTCCTGCTTCTTCTTTTTGGCACCCAACGATTTTCCTCGCGGGCGGTAGCGGTACTAACTCCCACGTTTGGTGGTCTAGTAAGGACTGCATCTCCGCCATGTATTCTGTCAAACTTCCTTCTCCGGGCTTTGGATTGCTTCAGTGTAGCTTCTCAGCTCGCCGGCAGTAGTGCTGGTGACCCCGATGATTTCTCGATAGCGTTCTGGCAAGGTTCCCTTCGTGGCTCTTGTGGATCTTCTCGTTTCACCTGGAGACTCTATGGTTCCAGTGGCTTCATCTTCGCTCGACTCTTCACTTGATGGTTCGTTTGAATTTCCGCCGGCGGCGGTATCGAACCCGCCACCGGAATCGTAGTTGTCGTCATCGTGGCCGATAGTCTCACCGGTTTGTGTGTCCGTTACGTGTGGCTTCAGTATCGAGTGGTATTTAACGGTATTCTCCTCCTGGATGGATTCGGTGGGCTCTTCAAGTCCGCCCACGATGAATTTTGCGTCTCGACTGATGTATACCTTCCGAGTTGATTTGTCCAGGAACCGGTAGGCCTTGTGGTCCTGGAAGTTCCTGGAGCTTCTTTCCCTTCTGTTTCGGAATGTGCACCCATGCACTGCACCCGAACGCCTGAAGATGTTCGACATCCGGTTTTCTGTCGTTCCACAACTCGTAAGGAGTGACTGCAACGGATCTTGATAGCGATATATTTTGCAGGTACACGGCCGTATTCAACGCTCCCGCCAGACCGGCATCGAATAGTAGGCACCTACTCATTAGGTATCGATTTCGCCGCTCTGCTACGCCGTTTTGTTGCGGACTGTATGCAGCTGTGAATTGCGCTTTGATTCCCTCTTGTCGGTAGTACGAGTGAAGTCTTTCGCTGCTGTACTCTACTCCTTGATCGGAACGCACTGCTTTCGGTAACCGGCCAAATTGGGTCTTGACCACCTCCACATACTCGATAATCTTATCTGATTTCTCTTTCAGCATATACAGCACGCAGAACCTCGAAATAACCACTTACCGACAGTCCACCGGACCGCACACGTCCGTGTACGAAAGATACAATGGCACCTTGGCCCGAAACTTGAATTCCTTTGGGAAGGGCGTACGGGAGCTTTTCCCCTTGCAGAAACACTAGCAGACGTATCTTCAAACCAGACCAGCTTTTGCTTCTCCTTTTGGAAGATCGCGTTGGGATCTCGTTGGCCAAACTTTTTATGCCACTCATGCTTGCAGTCCTTTGGGTGGTTCCTGTCAGCCAGCAAGATGACTTCACTCGGTTGCTTGAGGTAGTACAAGCCTTGTTTGAGCGTTGCTATGGCAGCGGTTTGGTTGCCACGCATCACCAGGCAACCGTTGATGTCGAAAATAACAGTTGCGTTTTTCTGCGCCAACGACGGAACAGACAAAAGGTGCATCGCCAACGTAGGTGTATACACCGCTTTGGTCAGTTTAATTTCCGCTTGCTTACCCGTATCGCCATAGCACTGGATGACGCCGGGACCTTCTCCTTTGACGATCGCTTTCTTCCCGTCGGCCAGCGTTTCGTGCTTCACATCGCTCTCGTGCTGCTCCAGGAAAAAAGCTCGGCTCGCAACGGTGTGGCTTGTCGCGCCCGAGTTCACGATTCAAGGTTTACTTCCGTCTACCTGCACTTCTGCCGGCCAGAATCGCAAAGGATACGGTGCTATCCGGCTTGGGCGTAGGTCTCCCCGGCTTACCTTCTCGGTATCACGCAGGTAATGGCAGCACTTCTTCCTAATGTGGCCCATTTTTTTGCAGTAGTGGCAGGCCAACGGTTTCTTCTTCTTCCCTTGTCCGACTCGCGGAATCGGAGCTGGAACGAACGGCTCTCGAGGGCTGTCGTCAAGGTGTCGTATGCGCTGGGTAGGCTTCGCAGCATCATCGTGACCGTGAGATTTTCCTCCAGTGTCTGTCCGGCATTCGCAAGACTGTTGAAAAGTTCCTCCAAAACGAAAATGTGCTCCGCCATGTCTTCTCCTTTCGTATAGCGTTTATCGCAGTTTCGCTTTAACAGCGAGACCTTCGACGTGAGACTGACTTTCTGGTGGTGTTTTTGGAGCGCCGTCCAAGCTTCTCTCGTGGTCTTCGAGGACCGGATCATCGGATGTTGATTGTCCTCGATCAGCAGCCCGATTGTC
This sequence comes from Aedes koreicus, assembly GCA_024533555.2. Classification (NCBI taxonomy): domain Eukaryota; kingdom Metazoa; phylum Arthropoda; class Insecta; order Diptera; family Culicidae; genus Aedes; species Aedes koreicus. Next base: position 88,033 of record JAHHFK020003780.1, read on the forward strand.
ACCCTGGCCTTGGCGTCTCCAGCGTTCCTAATGGCTTCCGTTACTGCTTCCGTTTTCTTAACTGGCGTCACGTACTGCCACAGATCTTTCCGGACCAGCAAAAGTTTCCCCTTGAAGCGCCAGCTTGAATAATTAGCGTTCTTCAACTTTTGCTAAATGAATCGGCTTCCGTCCATCGTAACGTGTTTCAGAAGTTTCGGTGACAAAAAAATACTCGCGCAGACCCATAAGGGGGTATTTATAAACCACGTAGACTTTTCTGGGGGGAGGGGGCTTTGACCAAAGTCTACGCTCCATTCAAATTTTCAAAAAAATGTTTGGAGTAAAGTCTACGAGGGGGAAGGGGGGGTTCTGAGATTTTCAAAAATGAGTCTACGTGGTTTATGAACAGGCCCTAACCTGTTGCAGAGCAGACAAATTAAAAACCGACTGGTTTGGTTGAACGATGGGAAATGAAAAGTGAAATTTTATTTCTATTCTGGTAAGATGGTTGCTTTGATCCATTTGATTTATTCTTCCAGCGATTTGAATCTACGCACAACACGTCCTTCGATGTCTTAGTTCTCTCCCTGTACTCCAATCGGATGTTAATTGAAGTGCTGCCTCTACCATTAGGTCCCCTCACAATCGTCCGTAAGAATACTCCCATCCCGATACACTTAAGCTCGCGACACGAGGCCTCTGCGGGATGCGCTAAGTTTTTGGTAGAACTTTCGCGTTTTATGTGAGCGGTGCAGCTATTCTCCTGGAAGAGTTGGGTTAGCTGCCTCCACTTCTACCTGTACCGTTTCACACTCTGAGGGGTAACTCAGCGCAGCACAAGTGCCCGCGCTTCTTCTCTACCAACACCTGCTGACATTTCTCTTCGAACCACTCGTTCTGACGGTTTCGTTCCACGTAACCTAAAGCTTGTATTACACTGTTTGTCCAACAGCCAAATATTTGTCATAGGCAGCTAGACAGCGGACAGATATCATAGATGTTTGTCAGATGCCTATCTGCCTATGACAAATATTTGGCTATTGGACAAACAGTGTAATACAAGCTTAAGACATTCTCCGCTATGCTTTTCACGATGTTCCAACAGTCCTTGAGAGGGGCTTTGTCGAGCTCGCCTTCTTCCAGTTGCGCATTCTCGAGTCCTACGCTGTTCTGGCCAAGCTTCGTGACATTTTTCGCAAGGGAAGTTCTGCAGTGGTAGAAGGCAAATGCTTTTTTTACCAAAGCTGTAGCCGATTGAGAAGTATTGGATCATTATAACGCAGACTCCTCGTAAACATCTTTAAGTTATCAGTGAAGTTGAAGAAATGAAGAAAAGATGGGTATAATAAGAACAAAAACAAAAACGATTTCTAGACCAAATCGTCAAAAGGTCGAAAGTAACAACTGTACACAATGACTTAAAACGTAAGTTTCCTGGAAATGCCAAGTTGCTAACATCTATATCCACTACCGGCGGTAAGGTAATAAATCCCTGTATCTGTTTCTGGTGCTTATTTTCTTTGTGTGAGCAAGCAGATCCTAGAACAATACGCTAGAAGTCATTGTTTACATATGTTACTTTCGACCTTTTGACTATTTTGTCTAGATTTGATGTTGAGCACAAGTAAGGACATTCGGATTCAGAGAAGAAATAGAATAAAATAACGATTGCTAGACCTAGTTTACCCATATCATTCCTTGCTAGTTTGATGACATTGAGACGAAAGGCTGCGTTTCGCCAAAATATTTCATGTGATGCAATTTTTTGTGGACACCCTTTAATATTGTCCCTTTTAGAGATTAGAATAGAGGGTGAAAAAAAACTCACAAAAAGGGGAAAAGAAAAAAAAGGGTTTGTTTATTAGAAGTATACATCAACAGACCAAGTTTAGGTCCTAATGATGTTAAATAGGAAAAAATTACAATAAGAAACGAGTACATAACCTCTTAAGTGGAGTCAAGACACAAACATAAATAAGTAAAAATAAAATAATTAAAGCTATACACTATCTTAACTACGTGCGTCAATTGATCTAAAAACGGTAGAAAATCTCCGACGAAGTGCGTTCCGCGTCAGATGGAAATCGAAAATGGACGCCACCCTATTGAAGGTTCGCTGCAACCCGTGAATAGCGCTATTCAACCCATAGTTGGTGCGGCGAAAAGGAAGCCTGAGCATGGAGTTGTGACGCATTGGCCTTGGCTGTACGTTGATGCTAATCTGTTGAAGGATCCTTCCGCAGTCGATTCTTCCTTGTAGCACATCTGCAACAGTTAAAGCTCTACAGACATCTCTACGGACCCGCAGAGGCTCCATGTCAACCAACTGACACCGACTTTCGTAGCTAGGAAGACGAAAAGGGTCGCTCCAAGGAAGTCTACGAAGTGCGAACCGAAGAAAACGGCGTTGAATAGATTCGATTCGCTCGGCGCCATTATCATAGCATGGACTCCAGACCGCTGAACAGTACTCCAGTGTCGAACGAACGAGAGAATAATAGAGCGATTTTAGGCAGTGAATGTCGCTGAAGTTCTTCGCAACCTTGAATATAAAACCGAGTGTCCTTGAAGCTTTGTCAACAACATACGATAAATGTTGCGTGTACGTCAGTTTCGAATCCAGCTGAACACCTAGGTCTTTAACGCACTGCGTTCGTTCGATGGTCGTTCCGAGAAGATGGTAGTTGAACAGAATTGGTTGTTTCTGACGTGAGAAGGTTATCACTGAGCACTTGGCAGGGTTGACCACCAACCGATTTAGAGTACACCAATCAGCAAAGGCATCAACCTGCGCTTGGAGTAAAAGACAGTTGGCGGTTGAACAGATTCGCATAAAGATTTTCAGGTCATCAGCAAACGACAGGCGGGGCCCTCCGATAACATAGTGTACGTCGTTGAAGTATAAAAGAAATATCAACGGTCCCAGATGGCTACCCTGCGGTATCCCGGACGTGGCACAGAAACTCCTTGAACGAAGGTCACCCAAGGCAACTGTCAATTGACGCCCTGTGAGATATGATCGAAACCATCTTAAAAGATTACCACCAACTCCTAGTCTGTCAAGTTTAGCGATCGCGATATCATGATTCAACTTGTCGAAAGCTGCCGTTAAATCTGTGAGAACGGTTGGCGGGGAAACACAGGAGGCGCCGGAGGAAAAGTGTGGGGGACGTCACTTAACAACTGCTTGCAATGTGTAAAAAGTGAGTTCTTAACGACCAGTTCAAAAAGCTTCGATACAGCGCTTAACGATGTGATTCCTCGGTAGTTGTTCACGTCCCGCTTGCTTCCTTTTTTATATACCGGAAACATGTCCGCCATTTTCCAGCAATAAGGAAATGTACCGCTAGAGAGGGACATCTGGAATATCTGATGAAGTGGATACAGAAGACAAGCCATGTTCTGTTTCAGAAAAACCGACGGAACCCCATCGGGTCCGGGCTTAAGCGATGTTTTAAGGTGTAATGCCGCGTTCGAGATTGATTCTGAATCCACATCAACTAGGCTGAGTGTTTGATTTGCCAAGGGAACATTGTCGGCGGCAGCGTGAACAGAATGACTTGTTAGTCTCTCGTCTTCATAAACACTGGCAAATTTTACCGAGAACAGATCGCAAATTTCCTGTTGAGTGCCAGCAGTCTCGCCATTATAGAACATGGATGAAGGTAAGCCCACTTCCTTACGTTGTTGATTAACATAGCTCCAAAAAGATTTCGGATGGGATTTGAGACGCCGTTGAACCCCACTCAGATAACGTTGAAAATGCGCACGACTGATCCGTTTATATTCGTGGTTGAGCCTGCTATAGTGGCGTTTAAGCGACATGGTGCGGTGTTTCGTGAATCTTTTAAGAGCCGCTCTTTTAATCCGTTTTAGCGAGCGAAGAGCGTTCGTCATCCAAGGGACCCGAGAGTCAGTCTGAACAATCTTTTTTGGGACGTGTCTGTCAATGACATAAGCCAAGACGTGGGAAAAAGTTTGAGCAGCGATGTTAACGTCGGTCGAATCAAGAATGCTCTGCCAATCCAAACTAGATAAAACATCACCAATACTGCGATAGTCGGCTCTACGGAAGTCATATGACACAGTAGCAGGAGTGTCGACGAAGTCTCGAGCTACAACGTCCTCGACAGCAACTATTAGAGAAGGATGGTGAGGGACATCCTTAACTAGAGGCACGGGAGCTGCAGAGATGACGGGAGCAATATCTCGGCCACTCACGAAGCAGAGATCTAGAGAGCGATTATTCTCATTCACCACGTTATTAACTTGGGATAAAGTTGCGGTACTGTAGCTGTCCAGAAGCTGAATAGCCCCTGCGTGGAAAGAGGAACGTTCATGGTCGGGACGGAGGAAGCCGCTGTGAGTTGGAGTCCATGCAATGCCCGCTAGGTTGAAGTCTCCCAAAATAATCATTTCATCATGGAGGGCAACCGTATTCGAAATAGCAGAAACAGATCGGCAGTGCGCATCAATAAGGTCTAAATCTCGAGTTAGATCTGGAGGAATGTACACCGCACAAAGGAATAGCATACGGCCTCCAAGCTGAATTGCTACCCAAACTTGTTCTACGGTGATCCATGCAAGGATGTGTGCAAGTGTGTGAAAATTTCTTTTGAAAACGAAGGATACAATACAAATTATTGGAAAATTTATACAATCGAGCTGCTGTTAAACTATTTACTGACAATAGCAAACTTGTTTTGTCCAATCCTTTCTTATAAATAACATTTACTGAGAAATAGACTGAAAAAGTCAATCACAAGTGCATACTTTTGCATTTCTGATGAAACATGCATTGTACTATAGCATCCCACATCACGGTCGTGCCCCATCTTATATGCTAAACCTTTCTCCTTATTTTACTGTTCATATGCAGGAGCAGATTTTGGCATTACTTGTAGAAAGGAGGGCGCACAACAAGCCCGTCATATTTACATTATGTATGAACGGAAGCATGCATGAACAAAAAGCTTTGAGCTTTGAGACTCTAACAAACTAGTTGATTTTATTCCGCTGAATGTCGATTGACAGTAGAGGGAATGCTTCACTGCAGGAATAGAACTATCAACGAGATATTCGATGGTTATAGTTTACTCTACCAACCTATGAGATAAACCACTGAGGCTATGTATGCATTGCTATCAGCATTCCTTTCATGTCAAATTATATTTTGATCAAAATGTGTGAAGACAGTGATTCATAGAATTTCGAGTTTCGTTTTATTTCGCTTAAACCTTTATGAATCGCACACCCCTACACCACACGTCAGTACCAACTTTTTCGTCTACGGGGGTAACCGTTGCATACTTCACGTTTCAAAAAGAGGGTGTACGACAAATTTGTGTAAAACTATGTGGAAGATTAATAACAACGAAGTAACAAAACAAGAGTGGGGTTATTTTTCCCTGATGTGGTGTCACACTTAATATATGCTCTTATCAAGGTCGAGTTGTGGGAAACACATCCATACAGGTAGGTAAACAGTGATCCATCTTTGGCTTGTATAAGACGATTTGTTCAACTATCAAATATTTGTCAAAGGCAGATAGACAGCTGGAAAACATCATCGATTCCTACCAGGTGTCTATCTGCCTATGGAAAACATTTGACCATTCAACAAATAGTCTGCTAGAAGCTTTAGTTTAAAGGGTCAGCACACAACGAAAGCCAAGTTGAAAATGTAAATAAGCTGAGAAATAGTTGAATTTTGACACGCAAATATATAGTTTACTGGAGGAAACCAAAAGAACACCAACATCTAGATTCTATGAACTAGCCAAAATCGGTATAAAAATTAAAAAAATATCCGAAGACACTTACCTCGATACCGACGATATTGAGTGGGGCTTTCTCTCTCCATGGATCCACCGAGTTAGCTAATGGCATTCTAGACTGCTGGGACGCTCTAATGTTATTGAGGCTGGTGGGTCGCTGGTGACAAGGCTGGACGGAAATGATCTTCTCCAGTGCTGTTATTCATTGAATGGGCACAATCCGAAAATGCTAAATCACACAATAACCGGAAGAACAAACTTCTCCAAGAAGGGAAAATGACTTCCTCACACACTTTTTGATATTCGCGTCTCGATGCTTCTTTTTTCTCCACTGCAACCTTCACCGCAGATTCTAGACACGCCAAGGATTTTTACTGCTCATGCACTCGAAACCAGCTGCAAAATTACCCTAAAACTTCACCAACAACAAAATTCCAACACTAGTACGTCACTAATGCGCTTTTTCCTCGAACCAGCGACGACAACTATAGATAACACTCCGCGATATTCACCAAACAACACGGTGTGCTAATTGGTAATTAAAATATTAGCTTCTTCCTCCGCTCGGTCGCTACACCTAGTGCAACCACACCTCCGCCAATGTATCAAAGCACAACCACAATTTGACTTTGTCCCCGGATTCTTCGTCCGTGTAATGAAAAAAAAATAATGTAGCACTTTTCTATCCTGCTGGACTGACTGGTGTGGAAGTTCACCGATGATTGTGCGAGCGAACAAAACTTTTCGCCTGCTCGACAGTAACTAGATGGTAGCCTGCCTGGTGATTCCCCGCATACCGCACCTAAAAATGAATCCGATGAACAACGCAGCACAGTACAATAATAGTGATACATTCATCCACACTACAGCACCAACAGCGCACCACCTTCACCAACGAATCCATCCTGTTCCTATGCGCATGAAGAAACTATAAGCCCTCGTCTTCGATGTGTCACTTTGCGATACAATAATCCCTCAACACCCACTTCTACATCCCCGTGATAAAGAAAGTCGGTTGTTTTCAACAAGCGAAATGGCACTGCACGCACACATGTCTCTGTAGAGCAACAATTCTCGCGTAACTTTTCAAAGGGATCGAAAAAAAAAATTCGTGCTAGCGGTTATTATGGCTATAATATGCGATAAATGAAGTGGAAATTCGGCATACCTGTACTTATTCACTCAGTGAAATAAACTTTCGATATTCATAAGATTGCATTATGATTATTTGCTATAAGCAATCAGTATGAATTTCATAAATTTGCCTTATGAAATTATCATGATGTAGAAAAAATAAAAACATGGAGCAATCTGGATTCGAACCTTGGAAGTTGAGATTATGGGTCCAGTGACTTACCCACTAGTATATATCAACACTTGTGAACAAGAAAGCTTTACGGCGTACAAGAACAATGTCTTGTGAAATAAAATCAATTCATATCCATTCATTATGAAATTTCAAAGCATCGTTCATAAGTTGAACCTTATGAAATTCTTAAGATTATTTGGCTGAATGTTGTTTGTCAATACACTGGCTTTTATAGTGGATATCCGACAATAAATTCTAGAGGCAATAACCAAGAACATAGCCAGAGTTAGGCGCAGATACACAGCTGTAGATGACTGTGTTAGACTCGCGAACCGGTTCACGTAAAGGAATGTTATATTTATTTATTTATTTCAGATTAACAAAGCTTTCAACCTGAGACTCGCCATGCAAAAAGGATTGGCATTGTACTAGCACACAAACTACACACATAACCTAATACCAGCTCTTATGCAATGGAACGGGCATAAATGGCATAATAAATGGTAAAATAAGCTAATTGTGATAAGCAATAAGCTTGAAATGCCGAGAAAGTAGAAGCTCTCTAGTCTCAAAAAAAAACAAACTCATTTTTTCTATAGGTCCTTTCGATAAGTTACGCGAAAATTGCGTGACAGCAGACCATTATACGAGATGACAGTAGACAGACGTCTTTCATCGGTTTGATGATATTGATGGTGTTTCCACCAGCAACTAGGCCGTTGTTTCCTGTCAAATTGGATTCGGGAATGTAAAAATCAGCTGATCGAAAAACGTCTCAAAATGCTTTGCTTTCTATATGAAGGGATGGCAACCTATCTATTTGGTGAAGATGATGTTATTTGAATGGTTGCTAATTAAATTTGTGGTGAGATATGACACATGTGTCACAGGAACACCCGTGAACAGGGCTGCATCAACTTCATACGGTAAACTAAAAATACCCATTAGCGCCATGTTCACTACACAGAAACAGATTTGATAGTAAATTTTACCATTATTGGGGGTTAGTATGACTATTGCAGTATAGTGATTTTGAACCGACTATGATCATGGTCAAAACGACCATTAAACATAGTTGATACAACATTTGCCATAATTTTGGAATAGTCCTTGATACCAAAAAGGTCATGAACGTGGTGAATTCGACCATTTTCATTGTTATTGTAACCATTATATGCGATAGTCATCCTGACCATGATTTTATTGTCGGTATAACGATAGAATTTTTCTCAGAGTATATTGTGGTATAGTGTAACCAACAGTATAACTGTTTCACACAATTCTGTTCACTATTCACTTTTCTCACATTGTTTGTTCACTACGAGTTTCCAGAAAACATTATAGTACAGTGACCATTCGTTGATTGCAATATGTTTACATTGCAATGAACGAATGGCATTCGCTCATTGCAACATTTGACAGTTGAAACTCATTTATGTGTTTTTGACTAACATTAGCCTTAGATTGTAGTTAGTTTAACCTGTATGTTTACTATAAGTTTTTTTTTTTTGTGTGTGGGTTTTTTTTTTTTTTTTAAAAATTGTGAAAAAAAAAAATAAATATTTTTGTTGTTTTTTTTTTTTTGATTAATTTTTATTTTATATTTTTTTTTTTATTCACTCTTTTTTTCCCCCCCCCCCTCCCTCCCCTTCGTTTTTTTTATTATTATACCTGGGGCGGGCGCGGGGGGCCCTCTCTTCTCTTTTTTTTTTTTTTTTTATATTGATTATGTATATAAATATTGTTGTGTTTGTGGAAAAAAAAAAAAAAAAAAACATTTGGCAGCGTCAAATCGACTGTCAAAAACTCGTGATCCCTTTGAGTTGAATGACAGATTACTGCTTGACATTTGCATATGACAGTTAATTGCTTTTTAATTGCAAAACGTTGCAATTAGTGAGTTTGCAATTAAAAGACGTTGCAATAAGCGAATGGTCACTGTAAATCCAACAATCAATGTGCAACTAGCGATTTGAAATTGGTTCACTGTTGTAGAACCCCTAGTTCGGAAGTACACCTTGCAATCTGCACCTTGCCATGCACTCTTGCGCTCTTCATCCCGCATAATCACAAACCATTCCTGGACAATCTCCCTTATTGTTGACGACCGTTTCCGTTATTGTTACGACATTTACCCTTATAGATGACAACTATAAACTAACAATCTCCTATATAGTTTTAACAATATGTCAGATGGTAAAAGACCAAATTACTATATGCTGAATAGGCGGTTGAGTTAGGTTACCATAAAAAAAATGGCAATTTTCGAGAACAAAATTTTTGCTGTACCCTATGCCAAAGAGTTGGTATATAATCCAGACCGAGTGCAGACAATAAACAACCTTTCAATGACAATATGGCATACATTAACAATATGTGTTAATGTAGAGGTTGTATGGTGAAAATGAGATTAAATTATTTGATAACAATAACATAAAATGTGATAATATATCTTACATTCGAAATATAGTTTTGACTATATATCAAAAAGTTTTTCGTTATGCGGGCAGTACCTTTTGATACAAGTATCTTTGTTTTTGTTTTGATTCGCTTTGTTATTTTGACAGAATATTTGAGAGTGTATTGGTGTGAGTTACGGTCTTAGGGGCGAATCAACAATCAATATGCAACTAGCGATTTGAAATTGGTTCACTGTTGTAGAACCCCTTGGTCCGAAGTACACCTTGAAGCCAGCACCTAACTATACATATTTCCGCCTTTGTTTTGATTTGCTGTGTTATTTTGACAGAATATTTGAGAGTGTTCGTGTGAGTTCATTATTAGGAGCGTATTATTAAGCTTGGGACCGAGCTTGGGACCGATGTGATAGTACTGACTGAGTCAAGAAAAAAATCGTATTTGTTCGGGACCTACTGGTCTTATACTTATGACAGACATACAACGCTGACCGTTGTACGAACTGTCAAATACTTTAATCCAGTACACAAAAACACGTACTAGACTAAAGGAGTACAACGCTGTACGTTGTATGTCTGTCCCAGGCATTATACTTATGACAGACGTACAACGCTGACCGTTGTACGACCAGTCAAATACTTTAATCCAGTACCAAAAAACACGTACTAGACTAAAGGAATACAACGCTGTACGTTGTATGTCTGTCCCAGGCATTAGAGTTAGTCTATGGGCGAATCATTAAGCTTGGGACCGGTGTGCTAGTACCATAGACTAACTCTAAGACCAGTAGGTCCCGAACAAATACGATTTTTTTCTTGGCTCAGTCAGTACTAGCACATCGGTCCCAAGCTCGGTCCCAAGCTTAATAATACGCCCCTAATAATGAACTCACACGAACACACTCTCAAATATTCTGTCAAAATAACACAGCAAATCAAAACAAAGGCGCAAATATGTTTAGTTAGGTGCAGGCTTCAAGGTGTACTTCGGACCAAGGGGTTCTACAACAGTGAACCAATTTCAAATCGCTAGTTGCATATTGATTGTTGCTAGTACTTCCTGAGCCAAAAAAAAAATTAGTTTTCTTCATGACTATCCACCCATCCATCATTACTGGTAAATCCAGCGGGTGGATAGTCATGAAAAAACGATTTTTTTTTTTTGGCTCAGGAAGTACTAGCACACCGGTCCCAAACTCGGCCCCAAGCTTAATGATTCGCCCCTAAGACCGTAACGCATACCAGTACACTCTCAAATATTCTGTCAAAATTACATAGCGAATCAAAACAAAAACAAAGATACTTGTACCAAAAGGCACTGAAAAGCGCAAGAGTGCATGACAAGGTGCAGATATAGCAAGGTGCACACTGCAAGGTATACTTCGGACCTAGGGGCCGTAGGGATTATTTCATATTGATTGTTGGTAAATCTCTTATTCATACTCTGCAAAGCTTAAAAAATGTTACTTGAAGGAATCCTCAATATTCACTAGGAACAACTGATTCTTTATCCGGTGAAAGCAGTTTTATCCGATGAAATTTTAAATTTCGATATTTCCCTGCACTCAGGCGAATAAACTTAAGAATTTGAAGGTTCAACTTATGAACGATGCTTTGGAATTTCATGAGGCTGACTTATAAATGAATGGATTTTATTTCACGCGATGTTGTTCTTGAATGCCTTTAAGCTTTCCTGATTACAAGTGTTGATATATAGTAATGGGCAAGTTACTGGACCCACAACCTTACCGTTCAAGGTTTCAATCCAGGTTGCTCCATATGTTTATTTTTTCACCATCATTATATTTCATAAGACAAATTTATGAAATTCAAAATGATTTCTTATGGCAATTAATCATAAGGCAATCTTATGAATATCGAAAGTTTATTTCACGGCGCTCAGGAATGAGGTTGCTGATCCAAACCCATCCACTTTTTAAGCTGTGCGTGCAGCACGCGCACAAAAGCTATTTGCTCCACCGTGAACGACTTCAATGAGGTCGGCAAACATCTGGGCTCGAAAACGCACGATGCTCCAGGCAGCAAACCGCCGCAGGTGGTAATCCGTCGTCTTCCGGAATACTCACCGGATGAAATCTTAGCCGAGTTATAATCGGTTAACCTGAAACCGGTCAAAGCGTTTACATTCGGGTGTAATGGTCCTGGTAGCTATAGAGAGAAGCTTTACTTGGCACAGCTGAAAAAAAAAACTCTATCACTCAGTACGATCTCCGGAAAACTAAAGCTCTTTTCAACATCTTTGAAAAGGAGCATTACGGCCCGCTGAAAAAATACGTAACTAAGTGAGGAAAGGCTTTTCATTCGGCCTTGCTACACGAAACTGCCACATGAAACTGTCATAAATGTACGAAACCGTGCACCCAGATGGATTAAGATTTCGATCTCAAGTGCGCCAACTGCGGTGGCTACCACGAGCGGAATCCATCGAGATCCGCAAACTCTCGACCACCAAAACCAACAAGAGATTCCAGCGATAATAGCCTTCGCCGGCGGAGCATTTTCCGCTCCTTCGGTATCATGTGCCAAACTGCCAACTCTCGAATTAAACCGTCGGCAAGCTCCACTAACCGAGCACATCAGTGCAACATCGCTTTGCAGCAATCGCCGCAGCCCCTCCTTGAGTCTTTTGGAAATACGGGACCAAGTAGCTCAGAAATATCAACATCAACTGCCACCTGCTGTCGAGTTTCCAGCTCAAACTCATCGAAGCCATTGGTGTCGTGGTAGATATCAATATCGGACCGATCACCATCGTCGCGACCTATTGCTCCAAGCAAGCGGCTACGGTTCTTCGACAAGACATCTTCCAGCTAACTCGGCGGTGAGGGTAATTTCATCATCGCTGATGACCTCAATGCTAAAAACGGAATCTGGGTGAACACTAGTCGGAACCCCAACGGTACCTCACTCACTCAGAATGACCTGGAGGATGGCCACTACACGTTACTGAGTCCGGATTACCCCACACGGTTGAGTCAATCCGAGGGGTCAACCTTCGAGATTTTCCTCACTAACATGGACAACAACAACTCGGCTGGCATACTACGAAAATAAGACCCACCCGCTCCCAGATTATGCAAAACCGTTTAGGAAACTAACTAAATTCCTGAAGAATAAGCCAAGAACAATTCCGCCTCTCTTTGCTAAAGTGATCCATATTCACAAGCCTGCCAAAGATCCTAACAGCGGCGCTCGAAGTTGTTTGTATTGATTTTCAGACTTGGGGGTAAAGTAGAAAGCGCCTTTACGTTAACAGGTTCATTTCTAGAATAACTAAATTGTTTAATTTTTCACAGGTAGACTACTATGATCGAGCTCTTTCAGCGTTTCTTAGTAGTATAAATAACTAAAAGTTCGTAAAGCTGATCCTCAGCCGTTTACTGGAGTTTACAAACCAGAATTACATCTTCCTGCTCTATCCTGTTCAAGATAATCATATCAGATGTTTCTCTCCTGACAAGAGGTGGTGTTTTGTCGTTGTTTGCGGACGACACTTTCATCGCCTACAAGAGTCGAGTGATTCGTCATCTGACTTGGAAACTTCAGGAAGCCTCAATGTTATGTCCGACTACTTAAATAGCTGGAAAATCTGTACCAATACAGCTAAAACCCAGATGATTCTGTTTTCGCACTCAAACTCACCTCGGCTCGTTCCAACAAGGGACGTAAAAGTTCACCTCAATAACACACCGATCGAAAATTCGGGGAAAGTAGTCTACCTAAGCATCAACATCAAGTTGTTGTTCCAATTGCACGTTGACAAAACATCAACCATGTGTAAATCTTTGAAACTTGCGGTTCCCATACCAATCATTTTTTGCGAGGTCCAAGACGGTTTGCCAATCTGGGAGTGTTGTGCCAATTGTCACCATCGAACCCTTCAGATAATCCTGAAAATGGAATATATTTTTGTTTTTTGAGAGACAGAGATTTTTGAGAACAACATTACGGAAAAAAAATCGAAACGCCTGTTTTCTTAGAAGCGGACGGACCATTTGAAATGTTCACCCTTATAAAGAGGATGTTTTCTCGTTGCGTTGGGAATATTACTTAAATATTTCATCAAGAGCAAGCTTTCATTCAAAAGAGGTCCGCTCTGTGGGCAAGATGGACCAACCATGGTCTTAGCCGTCACACAGCAAAACAAAAAAAGGTCCCCTCTGACAATTTTTCATATTCATGAAATCTTTAAGTTATGTCAAAAAGAAAAAAAAATAGAATCGTCATCACGCGTTAAAAAAAAAACCAACAGTGTATGTCACATGAATAAGTTACGGATTTCTTTCACGGAACAGACAAACATTGTAGAATATAGAATGTTTTTCATTTAAGAAAACTATTTCTTACATAACTTAACATTATTTTCAATACACAGTGAAACATATTCTATCCAGTTTGCTAGCAGAAGCAAACCACAATGCGACCATCAAACGGAACAGAATCCAACCCATACTCACTCACCGCTATCCACGTCCATTCCACCCCTGTCGCCACCCACATCCATATCGTCGTCATACTCTTGTTCGGATGCTTCACCTGCCGAACTTGCCGACAGACGCTTCTTTTGAGCACGGGCTGCTTTCTTCTCCTCGGCAGTCTTTTTGAGACCCTTCATCTTTCTCGTTTGGATTGCATTGATATCCTGTTTGCCAACGTGGACACGCCCATGCACATTACCCAGCTCGTCGCGGGAGACGTTCTTACGTTTGGCGACCTTCAGGATCGCCGGTTGCTTCATGGCCGTTTTGTACAGATCATCTGAGGCTATCTTTGTCCGCCTGACCGTCAAATCCATCGACGGTCCCATCTCTGCTAGCTCAATGCGAGGCGTTCGCTGGCCACTTTTCTTCAATTGCACTCGGTAGGAACGCATCAAAATTTTCAAATCTTCCGTGATCGTGAAACTAATAACATGCTCAATGCCTTGTAATCGAATAGTATCAACGTTGTCAATTCTGAACATATCTAGCAAAAGACTACGCAGACGTCGCAATTCTTCCGTTAATTTCCACTTGTATCCATTGAATATGATTACAGGCTTTACAAACGCTGAAACCTTTTCGTTTTTAAAATCTTGCAGACCTTTGTAGTTTTCTATGCCAAGCTCCATCATATCGAGTATCTGCTCATCATAAATACGACCCATTATCAGATTGTTCGGGCGCTTTTTCGATGATGATCCGAACATAAATAGGTGACAATCGTTTGATTTAGCCAATCTAGAAACAAACACAAAACATTCAAATTCCCTAAGATTTATGTGTAAATTTGAATGTCCTTACTGTTCCAACGGAGTCGCATCCTCAAACAGTGTGACGTCGTTATTCCTCCTCATCAACCGAACCAGTGGCTTTTTGAGCAAATTAAAGTCCTTTAGTGCCTGCCGGATTTCGTTGGAACATTTGCGACCTTCCATAATCAGGGTCTTCTTAGGATACTCAATCGTTTTTGGCTCGCGTGCGTCCAAAAATCGCTTGCCACGGCGTGTGGCTGGTTTTCTAAAAACAATCCAAACAAAATAAGAACTCTGCATCCACACTTTCCCGACAGCCGAAACTTACTTTATTCTTTCCGATGACATTGTAAATTAATTGATTCCTTGTTAAAGTAGAACAGAATATCCTAAAAATCACAATAAATTTGGTGGAAATCAAAAGTTAGAACCGATCAAAACACCCAACACGTTTTACTTTGAATGTTTTCTCACGATGAGAGGATAATCATCTGGCATTGACAGTGCGAAACGACAGACGTGACTTTAGGCTTCAGCAGAGACGCACTCACTCATGATTGCCAACCTCTAAGTGAAACATTAAAATGCCCAAGTGCGGTCAGCCTGTTACTATGATGAAATATTTCGACCTCTATTGAAGGTGAAGACAGAGCTGCCAGGTTTGTTGGTTTTTTTTTCGAAACGAACTTTGTGCACGTCCGATGAATAATATCGTACCACCGACAAACCGACGTGTCTCTTGAATTTTAAATTTCGCATAGAAGTTTTAACGGAACATTTTAACTAACACTAACAGTACTCGCTTCTATCAAAACAAAACTTCAAACAAATATTCGGTCACTGTCAAAACCTATTTCACAAGAAACCGTCCGTTCAATAATTACAACATTTCTGATTGTAACGATTTTTAAGGTACCCGAATATAAAAGTATAATAGATAATCAATAAAATGTATTGTAACCATACAATATAATCAATAGTATGTGAAATTGATCGTTTTGTTCGCGACGATAAGATAACATTTGGACTTACTGTTTCAGCAATAGAATCTATTGTAAATTGCGACATCAACAATAGAACAAGGGGGTTGTTATGTATCTTAACAAAAAAAATGTCACTTTTTCTGAACAAATTTTAGTTGATAACTATTAATTTTATTGTTTCACTATTGTTGAAAATTCTAGCATATGGGGTATATAGTTGATCTATTGTAATTACAATGTGCATTTTTGATTTATCTGATACATGAACAGTAGATGCATGGTTGACAATACATCTTGTTGTTATTGTATATTATTAAATTGTAATTGTATCGTTATTTTTATCCGGGTAATTATTATGAGATGTAAACATTAAAAAATAAACCTACCAGCAAACAAAATTCATAAGAATGAACAGGGAGTCGTAAATAGCCAAAACAAAAAACGTGTCAAATGAAATTTGCAGAGGGGCGATTCATTAGTTTTTTGTCCGATTCAGGTCAACGTATCTGTAGTATATAGAGTATGTATGAAGGAAATTTTAAGATGGTAAGATTGTAAGATTTTAAGAGTATGAATTTACCTTTAGATTTGGGTATAATCATTCGATTTGAGTATAATCAACTTAGTGTGAAACAAAATAAAAGTTGTAGCAAAGGCCAGTATCGACTTAAAAAGTAGAGAGGTTACGGACTTTTGTTCAATATTACCAAGCGACAATTGATCTGCATGGAACCAAATGTCACCTTCACTTACGGAACAATCAAGCGGGATATTTTTACGAAAGAAAAAGTGACAGCTCCCATTAGTTTGCGTCCATTTGGTCGATATCCAAAATGTAATGCACCGCCTGAGCCATCAAATATTGCACCAACTCCAACAATTCTTCAGCTCTTGATTCGCTACTTGGGAACGAACGCCTCGCATGTTTCCCCTCCAGACAGGTAACACAATTCGATAACGACCCATCCTGAAAATCGATGCCGTTGGCGATTCGCTTCAGCTTCTTCAGACCACCTTCGTGAAGATGTCCCGGACGTCGATGCCAGAGCTCTATGCCACTTGCCAAAAATAACTTTTCCGGCCGATTGACTCTGTATAGACCACCTTCCTAGACTCCGGTGACAACCAGCTCTCCGTCTTCATCCCAAACTTCGTATTTGTACCTCGTGAAAATAATGATTTTTCCTTTCTTGCAAATGGTACTTACGGATAACAAGTTGGTGACCAGATCCGGGATCTTCAGTACTCCACTAACATCGATTCGTCCTTCGTTGCGGTCTAGTTCAACGGAACCTTTTGCTACGGCCTTCATGCTAGAATTGTTCGCCGTTCTGACGTTGTGGTTCATCCTTACTTCATCGACAAATCTCTGATCCGGCTGTGCCGTGTGACAAGTGGCACCCGAATCAAAGTACCATTCATTGTTGCTTACGTCTCCCATTACAAAAATGGAACACAGATCCTTGTGCTTGCACGGCTTTGATTGCGGTTGCTTCTCCGGACACTTTGCCGCAAAATGTCCCGGCTTCTTGCAGTTGAAGCAGGTCTTTTCGTCGATCTTTGGTTTCATCATCGTTGACTTGCACCTTCTAGTACCGTGCTTGCTGTACAAAGCCCCTTCGTCGCTGCAACTGGTTACGCCCCGCTCGATCTTCACATCTTGCAGAACTTTTGATTTCGCAGCATCCGCCGTCAACGCAATAGCAGAGGCTTCAAGACCCATTATCATGGGCTCATACTGTTCCGGCAAACCCATCAGCAACATAGCAGCCAACCAAGAATCATCTACTTTGAATCCCACCGATGCTAGCTTGTGACTTGTGCTCATCAGCTCATCAACGTAGGTTTCGACACTTGGACTATTGACAAGACGTATCGAAGTGAACTTCCTTAACAACCCATTTTTTCGATTCAAGCCGGTGTCTTTAAATTCTCAGATTGTAGCCAACGTCCGTTGCTTCAAATCCTCCGATACCGCTGCCTGCACTTCCTCGGTTCCAGCATTTACAGCTTCCCAACATTTTTTCGATGACTGGCAATGCCACGGAACCTCCGTTAACTCGAACTCTTCCTGCTCCAGCTGTGGCTCTTCCGTTCTCCTCGCCTTTGTTATCAACACTACTGGAACTTCTCAGCGACATCTCATGGTACTTAGCTTCGCTCGGAAGAAGTAGCCTCACGCCAAAAGTCGTCGTCATCACAGTGGAGGCAAAGCAGTTCGGAAATCTGGATAACGAAGGGCAGAATACCAACCGGTAAGACCATATGCAGGGACCGGCCAAACAACATCTCTCATTATTCCAATCTTCTCCCATCAGGCCCAAACACAAAGATACCATCAATAGGGGCTACGCCGTCCGACGATCCCGTAGTTTACAGTCGGTGACACGTGGTAGTACGCCGATTGGAGGTTATTTGCATCAAACGGCACGAAGCACTGAAACCGGTAGGAAAAGGTTAAAACCAGCACGACACCGTCAATTATGTCCACTCGTTTCTCGTTTCCATCAGGCTCGGCTACAGGCAGGCTTCCAAAGCAGAAAACCTTTCCCGAGCATTCACGGACACGCTGTAGAACGCCGACGTCTCGGTGCGGTAAACCGGAGGAAACACCGACGCCGAAAGCAGAAAACGACCCCACAACGGGTTAGTGAGACAACACCCTATTTATGCCTCACAATAGATGACGGGATTTGTCCTTCAGGGCCGTTTTTTATCGTTCAAGGTGCTCCGAATGAGCTCATGCGCGCAGGTGGAAGTGAACGACGGACGGAGATCGACTTATTCTTTTGGGCACTGCAAGCCAGCGACACGAAAGCAGTGGAGTCCACGTCGATCGGACGCAGCGAAACATTCCGGGAAGCATCTTGACAGCGACGGTTGCAGCAAGCAGGAAGTAACGCAGCTTGAGTGAGTACGTTCCGAAAACTGCAGATGAGGCGAGGTCTTTTCTACCGCCGAAGAGGAAGAAAGAGGAAGAGTAAAGAAGAAAAATGCTAGAGAAGAAGTGTGAAGAATAGAGAGAAAAGTTTAGATGAAATTGGCCAGATAGAGAGAGAGAGAGAGAGAGAGAGAGAGAGAGAGAGAGTAGAGAAAGGAAAAGGATTAGGAATATGGGAAAATTATAAGGGAATGTGGGGTAAATAAAACCACAGTAAATTGAATAACAGATTTGTGTTGGTGCGTTTATTTTGTGGTGTTTGCTAGAAGTAGTTTATGGTAGATCGCTCTATCTGCTATCCGGGAAATGCAACAATGTACTTTAGGAACTTGGACGACTTGTGCAAATTTAATAGCGAATTTGTTTTTGATCCAATTCCAAACTGGATCGGGTATGAAAATTGGGTCGGCTTGTTGTGTTTTCAACGTCAGTGTGTGTGGTTTTATTTGTACCTCGTATCGGATTGAGGTTTGCACTGACAATAAGTTCAGGTGTCGCAGGTTGGAACTGGTTCGAACCTAGGTTCAAAAATAATTCGATATCATTTTCTTTTGTCTCCTGAAAACGCGTGCATCATCCGATTTCCGAATGCTTTTCGTTAAAGGGCGCAATCGAATTACTTTTCAGACGATCTTGGGATGATGATTGGGTTCAGTGTAGAAGCGCCAAGATGGCAAACTATCAACATTGGTCTGAAACCGATTGATGTTTTCTAATTGTCAACCTGCCCACTAAGAAAAAAGTACCCAGCGGAGGAGTTAAAATTGTTAAAAAGATAGGCTATCAAAAAATTATATCGAATTCGTTTTTGAACCTAGGTTGGAACTAGTTCCAACCTGCGATACCCGAACTTATTGTCAGTGCAAACCTCAATCCGATACTAGTCACAAAAGAAAACATACACACTGACGTTTAACAAATAACAAGCTGACCCAATTTTGATACCCGATCCAGTTTGGAACTGGATCAAAAACGAATTCGCTATTAGTAGAGATAGTATTAGGCTTAGTGGCGTTTAACGCACGCACACTACAGCGCCATTTAGATCAAAGGAGTGCAAGTAAGAAGGGAAATCTTTTGGAGGAAAACAAACCATTATTCCTCCGCATGCGGCCAGAAAGGGAAAGGTGATTAAACGTCAAAGAGCATAATAGGAAGCACACACTCTTAGAAAAAAGTACCCAGCAGTTAAGTGTGGGAAACCAACGTTGAGTATAGTCATGTTAACCTACCATTGCGTACAAAGAACTTACTTCTGGGTAAAATTCTACTCAAAAGGAAGTAATTGGTACGCAACGTATTCAAAAGTAAGTAATTGGATCAGGGAACTGACTGGCAGCCATTTTCCTGTAGCCAACATCTCTAACATCCAAACATCAAAAGATTCATTGTTTGTAAACAATGCTGGTGCTCGTACCCGCAGTAACAAACGTCATACGGGCCTTATTCAAAGAAAGCCCGTGATATGTTGCATACTGTCAAACGCTAGTAACTAGTATAGGGTTGCCAGGCCCCTGAATTGATTTAAATTTATTATTTATTTTTGTTTTTTCGTTCTTTCTAACGAAAATGGCTATAAACCGAATGGGTTTAAATTAAACTAAATTTAAGATAAATATAAAGATAATATATGTAAATCCACTTTAAATAAAAAATAAAAAAAATCTATTGTTGTTAATCGGTAATATTAATTGTTTTTTAATATTTTGTTAAAAAATCCAAATTTTGGAAAAATTAAATTCTTATTTTTGGTTTAGTGTTTGGGTGGTAAAAATTGGGTTGTGGGACACGGTCGTTAGCAAAAACCCATTAATGGGTGAAAAAACGCCCATTTTCGCTAGAAGTGCCTCTCCCCATTTAATGGGTAAACCCTATTTACCCATTAATGGGTAAAACCAATTTATGTCACAAAATGGGTATTTATTCACCCATTGCAAAAAGGCAAGGTTTACCAAAATGGGTTGAAAATAACCCATTTTTTCATGTAGATTATGTAGCAGTTTGGTAGATTGTAAATCCATGGTTTTCATGGTACTTAATCATTAAATGCAATGAATAAAAAAATAAATACTTTTACTTGTTTTTATTCATGTCTTTTCTAGTATACTCCTGGAAACGACGAATCCATCAATAAATCCTCCAATCGAGCTTCCAATTCCACGTTATTTGGCTGTATATATGAAAAAATGTGCCGGCTGAGGTTCCACAATGTTGATAGTAATCCACAATTTTCGCATATAAATGGAAGAGCATTCTTCCGGCTTGTATTGAGGTTATGCGCAAATTCGATGTGCTGGTTCAAATCACCCCAAGTATTTTCTTCGATGTACAGCCATCAACTGGGCAGGGATAACCTTTTATAATATGTAAAAAAAATCAGGGTTTCGAACATATCAGAATAAAAATCCTTACCCTTCAGCTTTTCGTATGAATCTGCGACCAACTTCTAAGTTCCTCTAACTTTCTAAGTTCCTCCATGTTCATGTTTCCATGCTCCACCAACTTTGAACTTTTTTTCACCCATTAATGGGTAAAAATATAACCATTTTTGTACTGTACGAGGTTTCCTCTAACGGGTAATTTTTTACCCATTGTATGTTTGAGAAATTCCCCCATTTTATGACAGATAGGAGAGCTATTTGAAAATGGGTGTTTTTTACCCATTAATGGGTTTTCACAAACAACCGTGTAGAAATCTCGTGAAGTAGCTCAATTTTATCGCGAAGCAAGCGAAGCAAGTTTATTTTTTTTTTTTTTGTTTTGGTAAATATTCTTTATAAACATTCCGCACTCGTACCATGCCTTCCTTTCTTTTTTTTTTAATATAATTTAATTTTATTAAGGTTTTTTTGGAAACGATTTTTATATAATTTATTTAAAAAAAATAAAAAAAAAAAAAAACCCGAGAGAAAGAAAACACATTAAAAAAACTATTTACACCTGATTAATAAAGATGACTGTTTCGTTAACATTAAATTTTGGTTTTTCAGCGCCAGAGCCAGACAGCGATAGTGCGAGTGAAGTACTATCCGACAACGATGTCGACGATCAGCACATGTCTGATGAGGAGTTTCCGATGTCCGACGATGAGCAGATTCAGGATGATGACCAAGAGGAAGAGGAGAATGAAGGACCCTCGAAATGGGCATTAACAATGGCCAAGTATCTAAAAAAGGCGGGTGATGCGAATATTCTATCCAAAGCTGTAAAGGATGTCGATCTAGAGAAAAGCCAGAAGGAAACGAAACCAACATACAAATTTGAGGTAGTCGGTGAACAAAAACCGGACAAACCGGACGCACCAGATCAAAACGATGATAAACCTAGCGATTTGGAAATGGCGAATGAGCTGCTTCGGCAAAGAGCATTGCTAAAGAAAGAACGACAAAAGGACATCCTGGGTCTTCGCATAAAACCCTCGATAGGACAGTACGAGAGAGAAAAAGCATTGAAGAAAATTGCAACCAGGGGTACCGTCCAGCTTTTCAATGCCGTTCGACAACAGCAGCGAGATGTCAACAAGAAGCTCGACGATGCAGGAAAATTGGAGTACAAGCGGGAAAAGGTGTTGAAAAACTTAAGCAAGAAGGAATTTCTCAATGTGCTTATGAGTGGACCAAGAGCTAAGTCGGAGCTAGTGGACAATTTGGTGAAGAAAGAAGAAGTAAAGGATGAAATAAAATCCGAGGATTCAAATGATGAGGATGAGCCGGAGTCAACGTGGGGAGCATTGAGATCCGATTTCTTAACAGGTAAGAAATCTGGTTGGGACAAAGAAGACAATGATAATGAAGAAAGTTTTGGTAATGATAACGGTGGTGTTAGTTCAGATTCGGATTAAATGAGACATTTTTTATTTCTATTTCTTTACAATTTTTTTCTGTTTACTAAGATGCATACCGAAACTCCGCGAAGTTGCATGAAAAGTTAGGGGCTTATTACGGTTTTCACTTCACGGTGAAAACGAAGTGAAAACAAAAAATCTTATTACGAATGTCGACCAAGTGAAAAATTATGAAAGAGGTCATGACGATTCGAATGAACTTGGTGTTATTATGGTTGCCACGGCACCATCACGCCGCCGAAAAAAGTGACACAAACCGTAGATTTTCTGAGGGCTACTACGATTTTCACTTCACTATCACTTACACCTCACGGAGTTCATTTTTGATCACGGTGATACCAGTAATAGCCTAAAAAAAAGTGAGGTGATATGTAAGTGAAGTGAAAGTGATAGTGAAGGTGACAACCGTAATAAGCCCCGGAGTTAGAATATTAGGTCCTAAGTTACATTGGCATTTCCACCGCCACGGTAAACAATTTTAAGCTGTTTTTTGAACACAGTACGATAGAGGAGTTATCATTTAGCAATTTAGATTTAGCGTCTTACATAAAAATGATGAAAATCGGTCAAATAAATAGATCTATATCACTCAGGACCTAATGCATTGTTTGCCATGTCCAAGGTTGCAGATTCTTTTGTTACAAACTATGAAGTATAACCATTATTACCACCATAATTACTATGAAGATACGAGAAAAGGCTATTGAGTGTGCTTCTTGAAAGTAACAATCTTAGTAGGTATCCATGGTTACCAACTATACGATTTTCCAATCGATGTTTGCGATTGAAGGAAAAATCAATAGATGTTATGAGTAAAACGCAAACCTGTCATTGTACCTTACAAACAAAAAAAAACAGCATAGCATCTACTAATGTATTTCATAATACAGAAAACATTGATTAACTCCAATGAGTATTAGCAAAGGCCGTGTTACAACAAGGATTCATTCGTTGTACGCTTCGGTTCGCAATGGCCACATTGGTTTTGGAGAGCAATGAAAACTAATTGCCCAAAAGTTTCCCAATCAATCCCATTGTACCTTACGTCTAACATTTGGCTAGCATCATCGAATAAACTGCATTCTACTTAATATTCAATGTATAAGTACCGCTTGCTTGGGGTATCTGGACGGGTGCTGTAGGATATATAGTGACAGGGAGATTCCAAATCATAGTTTCGATGGAAATGTCCGTTGGTGCTTGCCATTCGAGAGTATCCTTGTTGATTTCCATATTCAGTTCTTCGTTGGTACTTGTGACAAACTGGAAATGCAAGCGCCACCTCACATCGACCAGGTCAGTATCAAAAGTTGGCGTTACATGCAGTGGAATCGGAATAATCATCTGAGTTTGCAACAAACCAAGACATACCTCATGATGCTTTGTATAGTTTGTTATTCGCCCTGCAGGCGTTGGAACAGTATCTTTCTCTTGAGTAGGTGTAGTAGGCTGTTCCACGGTTTTCTTTTTGACGATTTCCTCGCATTGCAACGTAACCGATAGTTGTACACATTTCACAGTGCCACAACTAAAGTCTAGCGTGCCTACAATGTCTTCTCCGAGCTTGTAGATTGGTTTGAAAAGACAGAAGCGCCCGACTTTGCCCCGCTTGTTCGAAATCAAATAGAAGTTTGGCCTTCTTCGCGCAGTTATGTTTTGTAGATAATGCAACGCGTACTCAATCTTCGTTGGTGCTTTCTTCTTTTCTATAAAAGGATTGTTGGGAGCTAAATCCTCATTCGACTCATCGTTCAAAGTAATTGCCTCGTCACTGCAGTTGATTGGCGGGAGTGGAAGTACGCGAATTGGAATATGCAACGCCTGCACTGTCGAACCAACGCGTTGCGTGGCAACTGTTATTTTGTAATAGTACTTTACCATTACGCCTCGATACGTGGGTGGAGTATTCATTGATAATGTTTCGCGGAACATGACTGAAGGAGTGCAAAACTTTTAAAACATATGAAAAGCAACAATTTATTCTTTTAAAACATACATTGCCTTGATTCACCGGGTGACAGTCGTAAATCGCAGAACAGAATTTTGGGCTCGGTGGACTTCAACACCTCTCCCTTGATTTGATTGCTCGCATTCAAGGACGTCGATCCACTGGCATTTTTGTGGAGCGGATTGGGCGTTTCTATTCCGGATGCGCTGCGGTCTTGGATAGTGGAATTGCAGTAACAATGTATCTGAACTGTTGCCCATGCCAAATTTTCCAGTATATCACTGCAATAAATGTATTAGGTATATGAAGGGCTTGAATGGTAATTTCAGCTTCGGTACAAACGCAATACCTGTTACTTTGACTAATCCTATATTCTGGAAGCGAAGGATTTGTGAATGTTATCAAACATTCGACAGTTTCTCCACATAGGAAAACTGCACTCTGATCACGTATCAACCAAGCCGTAATTTCTATCATTTTACTAAAAAATTAATGTTTTCAAAATATCCGAAACTTTTGCATGTTTTGATGACACGTCGCTCTTTAGTTGTCATCATTAAAATATCGATGATGATTGAAGCTAAATTTGGGTTGACCTTGCGCTCGATCTTCACGGAAAACCAAAATCACTCATTAATGATTTAAACGTATGCAATCCTGCAAAATTCAATAATGTCTGATGGCTGCCCTGATAAAAAAATTACCTTAAACGAACGATATCACAAATCCTCCAACCATTTCTTTAATGGTTTGGATGATACCCCAAATAGGTCGTTAAGAAAAATAACCAAACGAAATGTATTAGGGTGGCCCACAATTGATACGTTGCGGATGCGTTTGCGTGAATTTGACAGTTTTCCCATAGGTTTTCTGTCAAATTTACGTCAACGCATCCGCAACGTATCAATTGTGAGTCAGCCATGAGAATACAATTTCTACATAGGTTCATAGGTTTTGTTGTAAACTAGGCGTACCACTGGAGGTTTTCTCGGACAATGCGGCCTGCTTCGTAGGTGTCCACAACGAGCTCAAGAAACTTAATAGCGAGTGTGCGACTAGTGTCACGAGCGACACCCATGGCACGCAGAAAAAAAGATTGTAAGTTCGACAAAATATTGGATCAAATTTAACAAAAATGTTTGTCATCTGCGGACTAACAAACATTTTGTTGACTTCTACCCAATATGTTTGTTGATTCTACAATTATGATAGTAACAGATACATTTCAACCTGTTGTCCTATCAACAATTGTTTTGGTTGGAGCAACAATTTTATTTGTCGACCCAACCATCTGCTTTGTTGAAATTACAATGCCATGTTAGTTGTTTTAACAAACATGTTTGTTAATCTGATGACAATGTTCAGCTCGAGCTTTGAGTTTTTTTTCATCCTTCAAATTCAAAATTAAATTCTATTTTTTTAATACACATTAAGTTTTGTTCGTCAATCATAATTCACGTTTAAATTCAATCTGACAAATTACCTGACTACAGCGCCATTGGTTCAATCCATGGATAAGTTCGGTCCGCTAAGTATGGCATAGGTATCAGCTCCTCTATTTCCTTACGTTCGATAATGCGAAGCGTCGGCAACGTGTATTTATTTGCTGAAGACAAAAAGAACTTAATACATATTACCGTTTCATAATTATGCCAATGATACTTACTGATGAATACTCCTGTGACCTCTAAGGAGAAGCCAAATTGCTTGAGTAAGTTAGTGAAATCTTGTTCGTCAGGACCCAGCTGCTGGAATTCCTCTTCAAGAGCTTCCTCGAATAGTGTTTTCGCATCGCCTTGCTCTGACTCAGCCATTTTGTACGTTTGAAATATCAGACATGTACACTGTGTTTTTTCGTATACACTTGAAAAAACATGCACAATATCAACAAACCACTTCACTTAAAAAAAACACACTTTTTAAAACCCTTTGCGAGCGATTAGTAGAACGATTTTAATTGAAAGACTAGGAAAATTTAAATTAACACTTCACTTGATCACTTTTTCCAAAAAAAAAAATAAAAAACTGAAACACTTTTTTAAACTATCACTAGTAAACGCGAGCAAATTCCGTTAAATTCCACTACAGATAGCTTACCTTTTACAGATAGGCCTATTTCGTCTGCGACTTACAGACTTCTTATTATTTTATTATTATTGAAACGTCGAATTATAATGTGAGCTGGATTTCGGAATATATGTTGTAATTAGTTACAAAATAACTCAGTGAATTCTGTATTAAATGTATATTTAATGTTTTTAAACAAAAGTCAAAAGTGGCTGCATTTGGTGTCCTGAAATAGAACATTTACTAATTAGAAAGTCAAAATAATTATCGTACGTAAATCTGGAAAAAAATCGTAAGTTAATCAGGAAAATAGTTGAAAACAGTATAGTTATTAAGGGCCAGTTAAGGGGGGTACCCCTTCTCCTCCCTTGCCTATCCCGCACTGGGGTAGCTTGGTAAAAGCTTGTGTGCTTGATTGCATGCCGCCTTTCAAAATGCCCTCCGCTCAATTTCAACTGCTTCTATTCAATTTCACAGCTTGCCATGCTCTAACGAACCTATCAATACTTTCTCTTCACATCTTTGGTGCTAGCAGAAATTGCTGTCGACTCCTAAGGTTTCATGTTGATAAGAAGGATATTTCCATTTTCGAATATTATAATTGATTACGTACTTCACGCAAAAAAAACATGATTAGTCAAAGATATGGCTGGCCCACAATTGATACGTTGCGGATGCGTTTGCGTAGATTTGACAGTTTTTCCATAGGTTTTCTGTCAAATTTACGTCAACGCATCCGCAACGTATCAATTGTGGGCCAGCCAATAGGCTTATTTCTTCTGTGACTTAGGGGCGATTTTTTAACTACACTTAAATTTTAAACAAGGTTTAAGTAAATTGAAAACCTAGGTTACCGTTTTTCCCATTTTTTTCACAATCGCTTAACCACTAAACATAGTATAAAATTGATCGGATTTAAGATAAGCGACATTTAATTTAAACGATGGTCTGACTTAGTTTAGCAGCGCTAAGCGTGTGAAATGTCAGAATATTTATTTATTTCATTTCTTCACTCTAGTTTGTTTTGGCAATAACTTGTAATTTCAATCAGTTTTAGAAAAAGATTTAAAGTTCAATTTTTGGAAAAGATTTAAAGTTTTACTAGAGAAATGTATACACAACATCGACACGTTTGGGATGGGTTGTATTGGCGATTCTTAGAGAATAATGATGATGAATATGAAAGCATCGAAGGTCTACAATTGGCACGTCATCAATACAAAATGCGTGCTCGCAATACTATTAACAACTGGGACGATACGGATTTCTTTATGAGATTTCGTCTTCAGAAAAGTACCGTTTTAATTGTCTTGGAAGTTAATCGCCTTGATTAACTAGTCGTTGAAACCTGGTTCGTATATTCGTATGTTGACATACAACGTGAATATGTTTTCAATTCGGAAATTTCGATTTAATCCATATCGATCACGACACATTCACCCATTAGTGCAATAACTGGTAGCCTTGAGATTTTACGCTTTAGGATAGATGCAGATCGCTATTGCCGATTTTGCCGGCGTGTGTACATCGTCTGTATGCCGCATTATTTGACGTGTTTCGCTTGCTTCAGCCAAACGGCGCCAACTCTATATAAGGATGCCAAAAACTCAAAGTGAACTACTTGCTTCTAGTCGCGATTTTTACGTAATTGCAAAATTCCCACGAACTATTGGCACAGAGAACAGACGTTCATCTTCGGTTTGCTACACTGGTGAAAAAAACCTTAAGAAGTTTATCCAATAACCTTATGAAATTTGGCCACAAGGAATCGGATTGAATTTCATACTTTTACCGTATGAAATGATATGCTTGTTGTTTTATCATCAGGTGTGTTTTGGATACAACAGTTCTATGAGTTTCTATACACAGCCTTATGAAACACATTGTTGCGGATTATGGTAGTCAAAAGTATGCGATATGTTTATCGGAAATTCACTAATGGTTTTTTTTTTTTTTTTTCTCTCTATATTCATTATTATCGTTGTGGCAAGAGTCATTTTTTAATTGTTGTATTTTTCTTATTCTTGTGCAATGTACATCAGGTGTTTCGTCATATTGGGAGCACACAAACACGGTGCATTGTGCAGACACGTTGCTAACAGGAGATATTGCAAAAACGAAATATCCAGCACGTCCACTGTAGAAACTTGATTTGGTCATTGGAGTGATTCATCTAGTTATGATGGTTACGCAAGGCTAGATGAATAATTATCGACATTATTATCTTATATTGGGTGTTAAAATTAGCAAGAATATGCTTACTTTGTTCAAGTTCGTGTAGGATTATTATTTAACAAGATCACAAACGTTATTGTTGATGTATTCTTATGGCGGCCTTTTTATTATTTCACAACATTGCTCTATGATGTTTCCCTCCAAAATACGACTGTGAAAATCATAAGGCATTTTTATGGAACTGAGGTGAAAATAAAAAGAATCAATATGCGTTGTTAAGAGATTCATAGGAAACCTTTTAAAAGTCTTATTAACCTTATGAAGATGCAAATGTTTGCGTTTGAGATGCTTCATAAGGCAAAATTTATGAATTTCAAAACGTTTTTTCTATCAGTGTACTTGTGTAAAACTTAAAACCGACATTTCAAATGTATGTCGTTATGCTCTTGGTAGGCGGCGCTGCAGTTGTGAGATAACTGTCACGTAAATGTTTATCAATAAAAAGCCTAGCACATAACCTGTTTAGCACATAAAAGTTTGGTTTGTTTTCCTCTGCACTTGCTTCTTATACCGGCTACCCATATCAACTTTTACACACGTTTTTCAAGAAAAGGTATATGGACATCAATG
This sequence comes from Aedes koreicus, assembly GCA_024533555.2. NCBI lineage: Eukaryota > Metazoa > Arthropoda > Insecta > Diptera > Culicidae > Aedes > Aedes koreicus. The sequence goes on from JAHHFK020003780.1 coordinate 117,360, forward strand.
TCTGTTCTCTGTGCTATTGGTGCGATTGATTTCCACACACACACACACACACACACACACACACACACACACACACACACACACACACACACACACACACACACACACACACACACACATTAAGATACAGTCACCTGGAGGTAACCATGCGGAAAACTACTGAAATTGCAAATCGTGGTTTTCCCGAGGGGTTCGCCACTTTGCGATTGCACATTGGATCGCTGCGAATCCTCATCAAATTCTCATAAAAAAAACCATCGCTTCCATGATCGTCATTAATCGCCACAATATTATTAATCGCGAGATTCATCGCGTAATCGCGTCTCATCGTGATCTATTCTTACTCGAATCGTGAGCATTGATTTTGATGACTGGCAACTATTCCATTTCTATTCGAGCTAACCTTTCCGTATCTGGCAACACTATCGAAATTTGTTTTGATTATTTCGAGCAAGTGAATCGAGTAGCATCCATCTGTGTTTTTCGATACTTAATCGGTAGCGGAAAAAGTAATGGCAATTGGTAAGTGTTTATATTCCACCTTTATAGCTTGTATGTTTTGTACAGATGAGCTTATATGCTTGTTTGTTCTATTTGATGCTCTTTCAGGTGGCGGAGCAACTGAAGAATCACGAGTACACCGGGCGAAAATAAAAATAAAACAGCATACCATCATTGTCCGAAGTACTTAAAGGGACTTTTGAATTCCTTGTCGCTCCAGCATCACAATGTGAAAATGTGAACGAGAACGTTCTAATCGGTTTCATGGAAGAAAAGCCACCGACAAGGTAAACCGAAGGAGGAAACGATTTTTGACGAGATAGAACCTATCACCTTCGGTGAGCTAGAACCGAGCATGATCCACCGGAAGGGAGCAGCGGTGACGGTATCATACCAGAAGCAGCAGCAATGTTTAAGTGCATCGTTAGCCATATCGAGACAGTGGAATTGTGAGTAATTTCTGACACTGTATCCGATCAAAAAGTAACGGTGGTCGAACACTAGACACAATAAAAAACGGTTTTCTCAGCCCGGAAGAACTCTTTGTATAGGGGGATGGAAATTTCTCTTCTCATCCGCTTAGTAGCTTCCCGTTTTTGTTTGCGATAAACCTTCGAACAACGCACAAATGTTCTGAATTTAGCCATCCTTAAATGAGATCAATATCAACTGCTGGTGTACTTCATAAATGTTCAGTACCATCTCCCAATCGTGACGCAGTGGTAGCGTTCAATACGTTGTTGCAGCAATACAGGATACCCGGGGTCAGGGATCTTGATTGCATTCGCATACATTTGTTAGATTGTTGCACAGATCCGGTGCTGCATTGTAACAGCCTAGCTCATTGGTGGGTGGAACTTAAGTCAGGGATGTTGTTGGGATGGTCGTCGTATAAGTGGTGCTGGTTGTTGATGCTCTTGTGGCTTCTGTGGTTGTTGTCGTCGTCGATGTTGTGTCGTAGTTGTTGAGAATGTGAGGGATGGAGTCGATTTGGGTTCCATAGTCGTGGTAGCCGTATTTAGTGAGGTAGTGGTCGACGTACTCGTCGTGCTAACTAGACTTCCGAATGTCGGACGGATTGTTACCACGGTGTGGTATCGGGGTAAAAAAAGTGATCAACAAACTCGGCTTTGAACAGCGGAAGTACCGGAGATGATCAGATATAGATGTTGTGACAAAAGGCGTGAAGATAGGAACCTACACGGTAGAAAGAAATTTTGCTGATAGAATATTTGGAGGCGAGAAATGTCATTTTATTTCTGGCAGTTCTCGTTGTCAAATTTTTCGAGCAGTCAGCGATAATTTTTGTTTTGATCGCATCGTCATCGCGCTTTCATCGCGATTGATCGTGCCAAAATGCTTTCAGCACAAAGAAAATCGTCGTCATCGTGGAAATTTTCATGTCAGGGAAGCTTTATCAAACGCTCATCATGGGAGTGTCACCCCCCTCGGGTTTTCCCTAAATGTACAAACAGTCAGATTTGAAAATGGAGTCTGGAGCATTGCACGACCCGCATATTTTTAATAATTCGTCATTAAATACAGCTTGAACGTTGTGATTTTGGATTCTTCATAATAGTACGTGATTCTGGATATCACAACAAAAAGTATTTAGCCACACCTTTTCTTCGTAGCAATACAATAGTTGAAGCTTTATACAACGAAAGCCAAATACGTACTCGCAATGTTGTAGAACGTTCATATGGTGTACTAAAGCGTCGATTTCCAGTTTTGGCGCTGGAGATGCGCTTGAAAATACCAACTGTTGAACTTTTTATTGTAGCTTGTGCTGTATTTAGGGATTGTCAAAATACACAGAGCAGTGCAAAATAGACAAGTGCTCCACCGAATTTCAAATGTGCGTCCCCTGTTTTAGAATAGCGCACAAAACGAACGTGTGAGAGATTTCGTAGCAGCACGAGAGATAGAAAGCCGCACATGCACTTCTCTTTCAGAGATAAAGAGTAATGCACTGTGTTTTGGCTCGTGCTTTGGATACAGGTATCATGTTTCGTCTCAGTCGAAATCGAAGCCACCCTGTTAGCAACCGCCGTTGGTGAATGGCAGCAACCTCTTATAAAAGGGGCATGCAGCGTCATGCACATAATTAGTTTCATTCGACCATCGCCCAGCGAGAACATCAGCAGCAGCAAGCAATTTGTTAAATCGAGAAATAGAGAAAATTAAATTAAGTTATTGCTAGTGTAGCCAACCAGTGTTCATCATTAGTCGATTCCAGTCTCTGGCAAGGAGCAACGTCAAACGCCAAGCTCTTTTCAGAGCTCACAAAGAGTTGTATAGATTGACGCTTCCCTCCTCCGCCCACAGTGCCGAATACAGTCCACTCCGCTGCAAAAAGTGCCCTCCGAGATCGAACATATCAAAATGTTTTTTTTTGTAACAAAAGGTATTGTAGGGGTTCATAGAGGGAAAATTTGATTAAAATCTTAATTCACAAACTACACTGATAAAAAAGCAATGATAACATCTATGTGTCCAACACATGAATTTTTGCAATGCGATAAACAAATGCTAGCTATTTGTAACCACACACACTTCCAATGTGTACACATAACCACTATGTGTGGCCACACATACTTTTCATTTGCCACATAAATTTCATTTGTGCTTCTCAGAGGATTCTGTTTATTTGTGAACACATCAGTTTTATGTGGAATTTTCTATGGATTTTTGCCAATAAATATGTGTCGATTATTTCCCGTGTAGTCGGGCCGTTTGGAAATTACGTAATACTTGTTAGCACTTCAAAAGGTTTTTGTATGGAAACTCTAAAACTTATTTAAACACCCTTTTGCTCTGCCAGACCCTGCTTCCCTGATAAAAAATTACCTTAAACGAACGATATCACAAATCCTCCAACCATTTCTTTAATACCCCAAATAGGTCGTTAAGGAATAAAAAAAAAACAATAGCAAATTTATTGGGGATTCGTATATCGTTACATTACTCATGGATGATCATTTTCATTGCTACTCATGGTTGGTACATGGAACTATCAGTTTATCAGTTTATCAGTGAATTGTTGATTATTAACAATTTTGAAGTTCGATATAGAGACGCGTCTTAGCGGGGATTTTGATTACTGGCAGAGTGTAACAGTGCACTGTAGAAAACGGCCATTTGCTGGTCGGTCAGAAGCAGCGAACGAAGCCCACGTGCATGCACGTGGGCACTCACCTCATGTTATACAGAGTTTTGTTATGCTGGTTACCTATCTTAGTGGTGGTTTAGCAACATTGATTTTAATGTATGTAATGTCAACCTAGCCCCTTCATTCGGTCTATGTATCAAATATGTCATAAACTCAGCAATAATCGGCAACCTCATGTTGGCGTCATGTTGATCCATTTATTCTGAAACAGTTAAGACTTTATTCGTCAATTTATAGTTTTACAGTTATATAGGTATACGAGATTTTCATTTTGCCTATTTTTCTAGCCATCATGATTCCACTGGTGAAGCTAACAGATTATCTTTACGGTCTTCAAGTGATCTAAATTTGGCTAAATTGAATCGATATACCTACTAACTCACCTACACAGAAAAAAATCTTGTAGTAGAAATTACAATTTTACCCGACTATGCCTATCTTTAAAACTACCATTAAATTTCAGTCAAATTTACTACGTTTGTGGTAAAATCTTCAGCATTTGTGGTATATTTGACCGACCTCATATTGATATCAACCGCACCATGGCATGGTAAAATCCAGGCCATGGTAAAATCAAACGCATTTATAGTCAGCTGAAAATTGTTGGTGTTTGCGCTTAATTTAACCCTCAAAATGGTAGTTTCTACTGCGGTTTTTTTTTCCGTGTACTAATGCATTCTACACTTAGCAAAAAAAACTTTCGATATTCATAATATTGCACTATGATTTTTTGCCACAAGATATCATTTTGAATTTCATTAATTTACCTTATGAAATATAATGATGTTGAAAAAATAAAAATATGGAGCAACCTAGAATCAAACCTTGAACATCGTGGTTACGGGACCTGTGGCTTGACCACTATGAATAATGATTTCACAAGAATAGCGTAAACCCAATTTCAGAGACACATTTTTTTTTTCATATGTTCCCAACTGTGGCCTAATGTATTTATTAGATAGTTTTATTTATTTACTTATTATTATATATATTCCATCTGATCTAAGGTGGTCTTAATGAAGCTAAAGGCTAAATAGTTAAATGTGTGTATTGTTAAAAACTTGAATGGAAATGTATTAGTAAGTGTTTAAATATTTGTCAAATTATATAAACCGAAATCGAAGTAGTAAAATATCTATTTAGTAGGATTTCTAATGTTTTTAAATAGAATGGTATATGTGAAAATCATTCAGGTGTTTTAAAGTAGTTTAATTTGAATTTGTCTTGTGAAATTATGTGTTGATTATAGCAAATACAGTTCAAAATGGAGTGCTAGAAAAAAAAGTTTTACAAACATTGTTAATAACAATAAACCTAAACGATGAGAGGAAATTGCTTTCACAAACATACTTAGCATGGTGCTTCTATACTGACATAAAATCCATATCCATTGAAAGTTTTCGTCCTTAGAAAATAAGTTGTTTCACTTTTCGTGGTTCAGAACAGCAAACGTCTTACTAAGCTTATCAATGTACTAGTTTAATATCGTTTCTAGCTAAACTATTTTACAAGTTATGACTAGAAATATAATCCAAAAGTGGATATTAGGCTGAGGCAAGGGACACATACCCTATTATTAACTTTAATCAACTTTACCTATCACTAGCTAATCGTGTTCACACAACCCCTCATTACACCGGCTTGAAATATTTCAACATTGAGGTTCAACATGAGCACACGGTCGCTACCAACCTTGACGATACAGACAAACGCTACGTCTCCTCTTGTACAAAATCTCCTAGCATCGACCCTGTAGCACCCGTTCCCTTTGGAGAAAACTCCGAACAGTGCAAAAGTTGAACGGATTCGTCATTGAATTATTTTCAGGTACAAATTCGAGTTAAAACCGTTTCGCCTGGAAGCAGGAACACTAACAGTTTGTGGCGGAAGTGCTGCGCATTGCGCGTGTGATAATTGCAGTAACCGGAAACGGTTATAAGCACCCGAAATCCGGGTTCGATATTAGTGAAATTGACTTCATTCGCCTTTTTTTTCTAGTGCGTGGAGTGTTGGAAGAAAGAAGAAGAATAACTGTAGGACAGCTGAGAAGAAGAAAAAGAACAAGCGAAGCGAAAAAAGATCTATCATTGTGTGCGGTAGTGGTGAAATCCCAAGCCCTGCAAGTTCATTTCGGTCACAATCGATAGGAAGAAGATTCGCGGAACGCGTCAGTTCCCGTGTTTCTCCAGAGAGGCACTTGCAAAGTGTGGACTCTATATAATTAGAGATTAGAGACTAAAACATTTAAGTGCGGTTCCAAGTAGTTTTCTGGCAGATTATTCACATTAACCTCGCAGGAACGCAGAAGACAAAAAACCATACGAACGCTGGTAGTAATATGAGTAATGCTATTAACCAAAATGGTACAGGTCTAGAGCAGCAGGTGAGTTTAGTGAGGAATTTGATTCATTTTCTTTTGTCTCTTTCGGGACAATATGTAACAACGTGAGTTTTCACCATTCTCCACAAGCGTTCAAATCAGTGGGGGGAAACGTTGCACAATTCTAACCCGATTTTCCCTTATGTGCTCTCTACTCTGCTTCCAACTGGATACGAGACAGCAGTGTTGCTAGTTTTGTTTTACTGTATCGATTAACATGTCTTGCAAGAAGCTAATGCGAGCTAACAGCTGAGCTGCTATTTTCGGCACTGTTCGAATCAGAGTAATATTCTAATTATAAGTTAGGAACTCGTTCGTGTAACGACCCTTTAATTATATCGCTTCATTAACTTTAAGGAAAGCGCTGCCATCTTAACAAGGTTGAAACAGATGTTAAAGAGATTTTTTTAATTGAATACTGAAACTTTAACGAAATTTCCATATTTTCTAAAATCTAACGGAGTTCTTATTTTTTTTTTGTTCTTTGCTCCTCTGCGTGTAACTGTGTGTCGGTGTCCCTTGTTTTATTCGGCTATCGTTTTATAAGAATTGCGTGTGAAACAGCTGTTCTATTGTGGGCAATTCGAAATCATCATTTTCGAATGCATTTAAAACATATTCTAGCAGGGTGTCGACTACTCCTCTGGACAATCAGAGCAAAAACGGTCAGCTTCTGATTACATATACCAAGTTTATTTCAATTTATGAAAAATTCTAACTCAGAGATCATGTAAGAAAATGTTGTGGCCTTATGTTTAAGTTGGAAATTAGCGAAAGTGTGACTTCAAGAGTTCTTGGCGTTTTTTTTTCAGTCTGAAGAGTACAGTCGGATTAGTATGCGTTTAAAATTTTGTTAAAAACTGGACTATTCTGTCCATGGCTACACTTCGCAAGCTTTGCAGTCTGAGTAGGCTCTGCTTCTTCTTCTCGTGCCTGTCGGATCGTTATCAAGAATCATTTTAATTGGGCTGTCGTCTGACATTCTAACGACATCACTAGCCCTCCTTAGTCGACCGATTTTTTGAGTGTGAAAGATGGGAGGTTCTGCCAGTAATTGATGCAATTCGTAGTTCATTCTCCAGTACCACGGGTCGTCTTCCATGTGCACTTCACCGTAGATCGTACGCAACAACTTCCGTTTAAAGACATCAAGGGCGCGTTGGTCCTCTACGAATAATGTCCATGTTTCGTGGCTGTAGAGGACTACCGGTCTAATTGATGTCTTGTAGATGGTCAACTTTGTTGCGTCCTTCGAAGTCCAAAGTAGGCACGATTGCCACCCATAATCCGTGTTTGTATCTCTCTGCTGTTGTCGTTATCGACGGTCATCAATGAGCCCAGATACACGAATTCGTCTTCAACAATCCAGATTGTCACCCTTTTTATAGAAGGCACATACGATACCTTGCATCCAATCCTCCGGTAATTCTCTTCCTTCTAGATCTTGGTAATTACCCAGTGCAGCGCCCTTGCCAGTGCTTCACCACCATATTTTAATATGTGGCTTGGGAGTTTTTTTTTTAATCAGTTCGTTTATTTATAAGGCTCAGGCTTGTGTAACACTTTGCGGAGCCGATATTCAATATTGTAATTAACAATTTTTCTTTTTCGATTTTAGTAAAGTGGGGTGCCAATTACTCGTGGCTAGCTCGAGGTTAGACACAATGGCAGGGAATTTACTAGAGTGAAAGGGAGGGGGTGATGACATTACATTCTTAGATCAGACAAACAAAGGAATTCGTAAATCGCTTGCATGTAGGGAAGATCACGCATTCCCAAAACATCTCTTACTTCGCGGAAGGGTTGTCTACCTCGGGCCACAAGGGTATCCAATAGTCGTGCTCTGGAGGCATCATTTTCCGGGCAATGCCAAACTGCGTGAGCGATGTCATCATAACCGGTTCCGCACCTACATATGTTGCTATCGACGAGGTTAATTCTGTAGAGATGTGCGTCTAGCGAGTAGTGGTTGGACATAAGTCTTGACATCACACGAATGAAACCGCGACTTACATCCAGACCTTTGAACCACGATCTCGACTAAACATTTGGAATAATGGAATGTAACCACCGCCCAAGAGAATTACTTGTCCAATCGTTTTGCCAACTTTGAAGAGAACTCTGACGTGTGGCTTGGGAGTTGGTCAACAACAGGAGCATTGTTATTTTTTCCTGGAGGGTAGGGGCCAGAACCCTGCATCATCGGCGCGAGATTCTAGATTTCTTACGGTGCCACCTTCATTTGCTGTAACATTTCGTGTGCTCGTCAAAGTACTGCTTCCACCTTTCTATCATGTCACACTTATCTATGAGAAGGTTACCTTCCAAGTCTCTGCATATATCGTCTTGTGGTACGTAGCCTTTGCGCGAGCTGTTCAACTTCTCGTAGAATTCGCAATTGTCGTTTGTGCGGTACATTGTTCCACTGTCTCGTTCTTCCATTTGTCGCTTTTTCCTCCGAAGAATAGAGTTTTGCCTGTTCCGTGCTTGTCTGAGTCCTTTCTAGGTTAGGATAGTTATCACTTCACCTTTTTGAGAAAAAGTTCACACCTGAAATCCTAATAGTCTTTGGGGTTTGTGCTCAGAAAACCTCGAAGTGATAGGGATTTGATCCCATATGTACTTAAGGCATATTCCTAGAGAATTCAAGATGTGTACCTAAAATTCTTAGAGCAATTTCTAAAGAAACTTGAGAAGAGAAGGGAATCTTCATAGCTAATTCTGCGGAAACTTAAGGTTAGTTCTTAGAGCAAGTTTAAGGAATATCAACTTCTGAAAGAGCCTGGAGTGAGACATCAGAGGACACAGGGCAACCTCTAGCTTAAAATGTTGTCTACCTTCTAAGGGAAAACATGACTAGTTCTATGTAAATTTAGGGCTTGTATATAAGAATGTTGTTGCTTGTTCTGAGGTAACTGAAAGTTTGTTCCAAAGAAACTTATGGCAAATATTTAAGAAAGCTAGAGTAAGCTTGGAGGAAACTGAAATACGCTATTAAGTCTCTCTTAGTAAACTAAGAGGCCATGGCGTTTTCCGTATGTTCAATTTGGTTATTGAACACACACGTTTTTGTTATGGTCGATTCAATTGTAGTCTAGCAGAAATTAAAAAAAAAAACGAAAATTATCAACGAAAGAAAGATTCTTCGTATGGGTCGAAATGAAGTTAAACATTTTTTCCATCATTGGAATGAACTCACCAAGTTCAATTATTCGATGAAATATAACTTCTTCCATTTCCCGCCAAAAATCTATCTATTGCTAAGAATAAATTTTGAAAATTGGATTTTACAGCAATTTTTAACTTAATTTTTTAACTATACTATTGGATACAAACAAACATTATATACTTTGTTCTGAGTTTGTATCAAAAAAAAAAAACATCAAGTTAGATTGTCCCATGTTGAAATTCTAGGCATAAAAGTCCCACTACGACTTTTCTAGAGAGATCTTGGAAAAAAAATTGATTTAAGTTTACAACATTCTTTGTAGGAACAACTGGACACTCAGCATTGATAAGGGGCTTATATGCAAACTTAAACAATGACTTGTACATGAACACATTTACATTAAATTGTCTATATAAGCAACCATTTGCATTTGATAGAACTGTGTTTCTAACGATGATATGGTGATAAAAAATAATCAGAATCATGGTAGGAGAATAAACAATAATGCACATGGCATGTCTATTTGAAAACGTAAATTCTATCGCCAACGATCCATCAATACATCATGCAGTGCGACTGATATGCCTAGAATTTTCTGCTGCAAGGCATGATTCTACGCATGTCAGTCCCACTGAATATTTTACCTCGTATTTTACATACAAAAATAATCTTATCAAACCCTAGCTGGCGATTAGCCTTAGAGATCACAGCAGAGCGTTGGAGGTTAAACGATAATTTTTGATCCAGTAGAACACCTAAATCGCTGAACTGGTCGGTTCTATGTAGAACGACGGCATTGATGGTATAGTCGAAAACAATTGGCTGCTTGATGCGGTAATACGACATTACCATACACTTTGGAATGCTGATCATAAGTTTATTCCGACGGCACCAATCAGTGAATCGATCCAATAATGATTGAAGACGAGTACAATCCTCGGCAGTCCGTACCACAAAAAACAGCTTTAGATCATCAGCATACGCAAGCCTGCAGCCATCTCCTAGTAGAAGCAATACGTCGTTGAAGTATAGAACAAACAGCAGCGGTCCAAGGTTGCTACCCTGTGGAACACCTGACGAGTTCGTAAAAAAACAGGAAGTGCTAGTATCAAGTTTCACTCGCAGAGACCTGTCTGTTAAATAAGAGAACAGCCATGATGTCAATCTTTCCAATGTACGGAGTTTTTATAGCTTCGCCAGCGGAATTTCGTGGTTGATTGTATCAAACGCTACTTTTAGATCAGTATAGACGACGTCTACTTGTGCCCCTTTCTCCAATTGATCAAAATAGGTCGTGGTAAAATCTAGGAGATTGGTAGTAACCGAACGTCCAGGCATGAAACCATGTTGGACACCAGAGATGTAGCATTTAGTGCGCTCGAGAATGAAACTACTCACTATTATCTCAAACAATTTTGAGGCAGCTGACAGATTAGTGATTCGCCGATAGTTTTTAACGTCACGTTTGTCTCCTTTCTTGTGTACCGGAACCATCAAAGACTCCTTCCAGCCTGCGGAAAATTTCGATTCGGCAAAAGATTTATTGAAAATCCTGCAGAGCGGCTCGATAAGAGCTCCATTGGTGCGACAATACATCGAAGACGGAATACCATCTGGTCCAGGCGAGAATGTACATTTTATTTTCTAGATGGCATTATTTACCATCAAGGACGTTATTTCAAAAATATCCACGTCTACAAGGTTCGTAGGGACGTTCAAGACGTATGTGCACTTATTGCGATTATGGGTAAACTGAATTTAGAGAGTAGGTTATCCTTATGACTGAAGCATCGCCATTGTATACACTGATAGGCAAAATAAAGTGCCCACCTCTTCGTTTTTTCAATTTCTCTCATTTACTTGGTTCAAATTAAAGTAAACACACTGTATTTTTTTTATTATCTTATTTTTTATATTCTTTTTAAGTTTCACTTATGGAATACTGAAAAAAAGGAGTTTTACTTAAAGAAAAAAAAAATCAATTTGTGTTGAAAAAAAAACAGTGACAAAATAAAGTGCCCACTCCAAAAATCGATATGTTTTCGATAAGTTGCCATTGGAAGACCCCTCGATTGTTTATGTTTTGATATTTTGACATGTTTTGAAGCAAACGGCTCAACCTGGTGCATTTGTATACGTGATCGCATTTGATTCAATTGAAAAAAAAAATGGAGAACGCAGTGCTTTCGAAAGCAATTCCCTTGTGTATCCGAAAATTGGTCGTTCGTGATGTGCAAAACGGTGAATCGCACCGGGCTGTCGCTAAGAAGTACAGTATCAGTAAGGCAGCGGTTGGCAAAATTCTTCTGAACCTTAAAACGTTTGGATCAGTGGTGGATCGCCCTGGCAGAGGCAGGAAGCGGAAAACGGATGCGAGAACGGACACCATGATCATGCGCGAAGTCAAGAAGAACCCGAAGGTAACTGTCCGCGAGATCCAGGAAACCCTTCAGTTATCAGTTTCCGGTCGAACTGTTCGTCGCCGTCTCGTAGCACAGGGGTTGAATAGCAAACTTGCCCGGAAGCGCCCATTTATCAGCAAGGCAAACAAAGCCAAACGGCTTAAGTTTGCTAAGGAGCATGCTGATAAGCCCCTAGAGTTCTGGAAAACGGTTCTCTGGACGGACGAATCAAAATTCGAGCTGTTTAACCGAAAGCGGCGGGTTCGTGTTTGGTGCAGATCGGGAGAGGAGCTTCAGGAGCGCCACATCCAAGGCACGATGAAGCATGGAGGAGGAAATGTGATGGTCTGGGGGTGTTTTTCGTGGGGTGGAGTGGGAAGCATTGTGAAAATCGACGGGATAATGACGGCAGATTCTTACATCAACATCCTGCGAGAAAATCTGGAGGTTTCGCTGATCCAGACGGGCCTTGAAGAGAAGTTCGTATTCTAGCAGGACAACGACCCGAAGCATACTGCCAAGAAGACCAAGTCTTTCTTCCGGTCTTGTCGGATCAAACCGCTGGAATGGCCTCCACAAAGCCCGGACCTCAATCCCATCGAGAATTTGTGGGCGATTCTCGATGCCAGGGTTGAAAAAACTGGTGTTACCAATAAAAATAACTATTTTGAAGCCCTGGAGCGCGCCTGGGATGAGCTAGATCCACAGCACCTGAAGAACCTGGTCGAGAGCATGTCGATGCGCCTGCAGGAGGTCCTGAAGGCCAAAGGAGGACACATCAATTATTGAAATGCTTTTATTTTACTTTAATGTATGTTTTCTGTAGCCTAAATAAAGTGGGCACTTTATTTTGTCACTGTTTTTTTTTTCAACACAAATTGATTTTTTTTTCTTTGAGTAAAACTCCTTTTTTTCAGTATTCCATAAGTGAAACTTAAAAAGAATATAAAAAATAAGATAATAAAAAAAATACAGTTTGTTTACTTTAATTTGAACCAAGTAAATGAGAGAAATTGAAAAAACGATGAGGTGGGCACTTTATTTTGCCTATCAGTGTACATTACTGTAATTTGTAGTGCAAAGATTATCTCTGCGGGTTTTTTACAATATTTTTTTATTCTATATGCTACACGAGTTCTGGAAACCTAGAGTGGTAACACTGCACTATTATGCATTAAAATAGCATAACGTCTCAGTCCTATTGTATAGGCAAAATATTTGTCACTGCAGTGGATATTGTGCACCTATTGTGTCAGCCACCTTAAAGTCATCCAAATTTCGGTCGGTATTCCGATCTAAAGCGTTCACTGTTGTGGCTGATGCGGTAGACGATAAGATGCTGGGATCAAAGCTGAATTTTGTCATCACGTCTGCAGCCATGATCGAGTCGTTTCACAGGGAATACCAGACCGAATTTCCTATGGCGCTGCTGCTTTTCGATTTGACGGGACTTGAAATTAGAACCGCAATGAAGAAAACTGTTAAGCCCAAGCGTCTGACAGTTAAATAAAAATCCCTAATTGAAATTGAATTGACGGAAAGCAATTTTCTGCCAGCCCTTAATGTGGAAATCGGGTTTGCCTCTAAATCGGCAGTAAAATAAGCGAGATTTCCGACAAAGCCGTTTTGGCATTCCGCAACGACTGTCGATCTTTTACTGTGTTTGTTTGAAGAAGCTACTCAACAAATCTCCACTAACGTAACCTTGAACGCGTTACGTTACCTGCATTAAGCCTGATGTTGTAACTCACTAGCTAAAAAGCGTCTGGAGTTGTGTCTGGAATCGTTCGTAATTAAAGACCATCTGAGCGCTGAAAGAAGAATTTGGGCAGCTGTGCTCAATGCCGCCTTCAAAGACGCAACGCACGTGCCAAATACGACGAGTCGCTGAAAGCGCAAAAAAGTGAAGGGGATTTGCAAGAAAAAGAAGCGAGAAGAAGACAAAAATAGCAATAGCAGAAAAATAGCAAAGGACCATTAAGCTAAGAAATTGAAGTTTTTGGCCGAGATACCTACGGGTTTTAAAATATAAGTATTTGTGATTCAACTTGACTGATTGAAGATTTTGTTTAAACATTGATCCAAAAGTTACGTAGGTAGCATACGGCGTCAAAACCATTGCTGGTGTATATTGCAGCTCCATCCTTATTTGTTGTTAGCGATGTTCCTCTATTTTTCCTATTCGTTGAGGAATTCTTCCCGTGCAGGAACGAATATCTTGATAACTTGCCTTGGTATTTAAGAGCGCAGCATTAGAGGTAAAATACCTGAGAATAATACCATAAAAATGTTCCCACAATGTTATGCGAATGCCAAATTGAGGTAAGCCAATACCAAAATAGTGCCTCTCAGGTATTTCCAGGTATCCCAAATAAAAAGTTTTGTTATTCGAGAGATATTTTGCTTGCAATTCTTAGTTATTTTGCTCAAGTAATTTACCTTTTATGCTACGCTCTTAAATTCCAAGGCCAGTTATCAAGATTAAAATTAGGTATCCATATGTTATTTTCTCCTGCTCGGGTTGTGGGCTTCCACAGCGTTCAGCCAATGAAACACACCATACCTGCCGCCGTCCTCTGAATCTGATTGTTTCAGTTTTGCTTTAATGCTGCTATCCGTCATATTGCCTGATTGAAACAAGTCAGAAGCATTCCAGATTGAACAATTTTCTCAAAAACTTCAAAAATATCTATTCAGCCAACTTATCTCCAAGTCACCCATTTCTAATGCGGGAATTTTTAAATTAAGATTGTGTGGCCACCCTGTGATTGGTGTCTGAGAGCCTTATGAGTATTAATGGGCACAAGACGACACATTACGTTGATAAAATCCCGGCTAGTGTCCAACCCTCTGAACTACGATTTTTTTCGATACCTGTTGGAGAATGGTATGTAACCATCTACCCAAATGCATCTGCATCCCATGTTGACGAGCAAATGCAAAAAATTCATTGAAGGCGATAGGTCGTTCATAAGTTTCGCTTTTCATAGCGCCCACCTTGACAAGTGAGTCCGCTTTCTCATTACCCGGAATCGAGCAATGAGAAGGGACCCTAATCAAGGTGAAAGTGTAAAAATTAACCCTTGAAACACCTTTTGAGGTAGTTACAGCAGCGTCTCTATGGACATGATCCTTGCACAACTGGTAAAATGTTTCAAAAGGAGTTAAGTTACATCATTCTAACGCACAAGGAACAATATAATAACTTCTTAGTTTTGGTTCGAGAAAACTGCTTCGGAAGAGTGTCTTCTTGGACGACATGTTCCGTTTACGGCTGGCAAAATGATTCGAAAGGATTTACGCAACGATATCATCAAAGGCCTGATGTAGACGTTTCCACTCTATTCAGAGTCCCGCCAGTAGTAAACCTTCAAAAACAAAGTACTGTTCCATTCATTCCTTCGAGTTGATTAATCATTTGAATAATTTACAGTTCACGTTCACAATACCGAAAACTAGTGTAAAATTCCTGGGGTGGATATACTTTTTTTGTAAGTTAAAAGTAAGTTAAGTTATATTCGATATTATGGAACTTCGACATACAAATAAAATACAATTTAATGCTTTTAGATTCTTATGCTTACATCAAATAAATTGATTTTACATTCTTCAAAGCATTATTCAGTTAAGTTTTCAAAAATATGAAGTGCATTTCAATGGCACTATGCAAACAAATACAAAGGATTATTTACAAAAAAAGCTTTTATCGTTACACCAAGCTTCCAGCTGCTCAAATAAATGAAACTCACTCGAAGGAAACACAAAGTTTCTAGTTGCCAAACCCTATAGACAAAGTATAATAATTGGCCGTGCACCCATAATTACTTTTATTCACTCTGCGCGCGTCTCTAATAAACATCGTTTTTTCTGCTTCTGAATTGGTGCCACCGAAATTATTAAGAAAGTTCACGACGACTGATATACATACCCTGGCAACACTTGCACTTCAAATGTGCTAACAAAGAACGAAGCAAAAGCAGAATGGCAAAACCCAAGATGTTACCCTTCTGGACGGCGCGATCTGATCACGTGATTTGTATGAGGAAGTAAAACAGCACTTCTACTGCGATAATGAACAATTTTTCATATTTAATATTCGGAATGTTACGATCATGTCCTTCCTATTTTAAAACGTACATCATAGCTACCATTGATTCGATAGTATCGCTCCAAATGTACAGTACACTCATGCATTTATGTCTCATTTTGAAATAAAAATGTAACAAAGACAACAACTGGGCAAACTTTCCCCAACGATGATATGTGGCGCACGAACGATTCCGCGGCAGCCTAGCGATAGTCGAGCGGAAATGTACTGACGTTAACGATAATAGGCAGATGCAAAGAGATATGTAGGTTGTGGGTATGATCATTTGCTCGCAAATTATCTTCTGGAGAAATTTCTCACTTTTGAATGAACGCTTCTTCTTCCTCGTATTTATTCAATAATTTGTTACGAAACGTTATCTCCCATAGGCAGTAGAATGAGCGTATTGATAACTGTGCTGCTTGAAAATTGAAACGCATTTCTGTACAGCTTGGCTGAATGAAGCTAGTCGTTCGCGGTCAAGTGCAAAATCGAATGTCGTATTTATTACTCATCGGCGAGCTGGTTGCTAACTACACACAAAAGTTATCAAGCCGGTTTCCAGCTTGCTTTAAGTCGTAGCTACCTATCTACTACCTACTGTCGGTTTGAGACGATGCGAAATATGCTTAGGTCAGCCAAGACGACGTCGTTGTTCGTCATCGTTGTAGCCATTCGAAACTAGTCCGGTCATGCCTCTCAACTCAAGGCTGAGCTATGCCAAGTTTACATTTTGCTTCTTTTTTTTATTTTTATTGTATTGTCATACGACTGCCAAATTGTGACACTCTCAACAATGGATTCCAAGTTGATTCTGGTCAAGCAAACTCAGCGAATCGCTCAGCTGCGGCAGTGAGGAATCAAAGAAAATCATTTTCAAAGCGTTGTTCTTCGTTGTTATAAGTAGGACGTTTGCGGCGCATAAAATTACCTCTGTTCTTGTTCCTTGAATCGACAGACGGCGAGGCCAGACATAAACGAGAGGCAGGCAGCGCATGGGAACGAGAACGAACTTTTCAGAGTTTATTCACCCAAATTCCAGAGCTGTAGCTAGCGCCCTAGTGGTGAAGTGTGAGTGAAGCTGACCTTGATTATTTGAAGTTGTTGCTTACATTTAAACTTTAAAGCCTTTGCCTAATAGGTCAATACTGTACACACAGCGAAATAAACTTCCGATGTTCATAAGTTTGCTAAATGGATTTTTGCCACAAGAAATCAGTATGAATTTCATTAATTTGTCAAATGAAATATAATGATGCTGAAAAACGAGTCCTACTCGTCTATGAACGTTTGAACTTGTTCATAAGTTATGCCTCACGAAATTCTTAAGTTTGTTTTCCTGAGTGCACCATACCATATATCCGGAGCAATTTGCGATTAGGGCGTACATGCAAAATATAAACAAAATGTTTTTTCAATGCAATGCATAATTGTTACCACTAAATCATGAGTTTCGAACTTTTGTCCTAGTTGTGCTTTAATTTTATTCACTAAATATTGTTTTTGCAAAGGGCGTAGAGTTATTTTATCATCAAAAAAAATTCACTCTGCGATTTACGCCATATTGATTGTTGACAAAGTGAAAGGCGTAATTTAAATCAAAACAAAGTAAAAGGCGATATTTACTGATAAAATAATCAAAACAACGGCGAAAAGTGGAAGGCGAAACCTATGAAAATGTCAAAAATAGGCGAATAGTATAGGGCGATACTTTTATTTCCAGTACTTGTAGGGCCCACATTGAAAATGGCGTAATCGAACATACTAGCATTGACAGGCGAATATTAAAAATGTGCGAATTACAATGAAAAACGAACCAATTTCCATCAGTACTATATATGAATATGAAGCTAGCGTTGTTCTCTGTATGTATGCTAGATTGTATTTGAATTTATTCGTTAATTTGGAAATTACAGTTTTAAATTCTACTCGCAATATTACAATCATCATTTCGTTTTTTGTTTACATTCTGCATGTTCGCCCTAATCGCAAATTGCTCCGGATATACACCATCAATTGTTTTGTCAACAATTCCCATTGCCATTCGTATTAATTTGATTATTTTTTAAGAAGCCTATGATTGAATCTTTTTGACCAATTGAAATCGATAATTACGTTCTGAATTTCAAATTAAGTAAAATTCATCAGTATTATCATTATCCACTATTTTTGCTTTTGTTCGTCGACAATAACTTTCTTTGAGAATCGCTTAAAAGGGGTTAGAGTTTTAATCTTACTAGAATTAGCCAATAAATTTATGCGTGAGGGGTGGTGCCCAAACCGCCATACCTAGCTACATTACTGGTCAATAATTCCTTCACCGTTAACGGCGTCTTCCTTTTCGTTTCTTAATTTGTATATGAAGGTTGTAGTCGTGACTGATTTCTAACGTTATTTCTTTTTTCTCGCCCTCCCTCTCTCTTTCTCTTCCATTCTAGTTTGCTGGTCTGGACTTGCAGCAGCAGCAACAGTGCGTGCAAGATTCGGGTAATTTGAAATCTACCGCTACGCGTTACGTTCCACCTCAGCTGAGAAGTGGCCGAGGAGGTGGTGGTGGCGGTGGCGGCGGTCCTGAGAACGATAATCAATCCGGCCGTGGAGGTTACGACCGCGGCGGCCGTGGTGGAGACGACTATTCCGGCGGACGAGATTCATCCTCGAGATACGGTGACCGTGGGGACTTTTACGGTAACCGGGGTGGAGATTTCAACCGCAATCGTGGTGGCGGTGGACGCTACCAGAACGATCGAAGAGATAACTACAACCGTGGGGGAGGTGGCGGCGGCTACAACCGTGGACCTCCACCAGAACGTGCCCCAGAGCTCGAGCCACAAAAACCGCAGGATGAATTCCAACAAAACGGTGCCGATCCTCTTGTCGAAGAACCATTTATCGATAATGTTGAGCCACCAAGAAGTGGTGGTAACTGGAATAACGCTCCTCGCGGTGGTCGCGGAGGAGATTTTCGTGATCGGGCAATGGATAGTCGTCCGCCACAGAACGAAAGATGGCAAGAACCACCCTCGAACGGAGCGGACTTTAGAGGCGGATACGGAGGAGGTGGCTACGGAGGTAATCGCGGAGGCAGAGACGATCGCGGACCGGGTATGGGTGGACGCTGGAACGACCGCGCCAGAGGAGACGTCGACTATACGCAGCTTACCGATCGTGACGAACGTTTGGAAGGTGAACTCTTCCAACACGGTAACACCGGTATCAATTTCAGCAAGTACGAAGATATTCCCGTGGAGGCGACGGGTGATGCCGTGCCACAGCATATCAACACCTTCGATGACATTGAGCTGACAGAAATCATCGACAACAATATTAAACTAGCGCGCTACGATGTACCAACACCGGTTCAAAAGTACGCCATCCCTATTATTATGTCTGGGCGTGATCTAATGGCTTGTGCCCAGACTGGATCCGGCAAGACAGCCGCTTTCCTGGTTCCTATTCTGAACCAAATGTACAAGCATGGAGTCGCCCCTCCACCGCAAAATCGTCCATTCAATCGGCGCAAGCAGTATCCACTTGGTTTGGTGTTGGCTCCAACTCGCGAGCTAGCCACACAAATCTTCGAAGAATCTAAGAAATTCTGCTATCGTTCTCGCATGCGTCCTGCTGTCTTATATGGCGGTAACAATACTCAGGAACAAATGCGTGAACTTGATCGTGGCTGCCATTTGATTGTCGCTACTCCAGGACGCTTGGAAGATATGATCATGAGAGGTAAAGTTGGACTCGACAATATTCGCTTCCTCGTTCTCGACGAGGCCGATCGTATGCTGGACATGGGATTCGAGCCGCAAATTCGTCGTATCGTTGAAGATAGCAAGATGCCACCGACCGGAGAGCGCCAAACTCTGATGTTCTCCGCTACGTTCCCGAAAGCGATCCAAGAGCTAGCAAGTGATTTCCTTCACAATTACATCTTTTTGGCCGTTGGTCGTGTCGGATCCACTTCGGTTAACATTACTCAGTCAATATTCTGGGTAGATGAAAACGACAAGCGCTCACACTTGCTGGATTTACTTTCGAACATCAAGGCACAGAATGAAGGCGACGAAAAAGACTGCCTAACGCTTATCTTTGTGGAAACCAAGAAATCCGCTGATTCGTTGGAAGAATTCCTGTTCAACTACAACCATCCGGTCACCAGCATCCATGGTGATCGTACACAGAAGGAACGCGAGGATGCACTCAAGTGCTTCCGTTCTGGGCGTTGCCCGGTTCTGGTTGCAACGGCCGTTGCAGCACGTGGTTTAGATATCCCGAACGTCAAACATGTTATCAATTTCGATTTGCCTGCAGAAATCGAAGAGTATGTCCACCGTATTGGTCGTACCGGCCGTATGGGTAATCTAGGTATTGCAACAAGTTTCTTCAACGACAAAAACCGCAACGTGGCCACCGGACTAGTTCGACTGCTGCAGGAAACGTCGCAGGAAGTTCCAGGATTTTTGGAAGATATGACCAACGATCGCTCGTGGGGTGGTCGCGGCCGTGGAGGCGGTCGCAACCAACGCTATGGTGGAACGGCCACTACATTTGGCTCCAGGGATTACCGTCAGCAGAACCAAAGTCGTGGCAATACTCGTGATCAACGCAGTGGTGGCGGTGGAGGTGGTCGCAGTGGAGGTTATGGCGCCGGCGGAAGTAGTGGTTTCGGTGAGTTTTTTTTTTTATTTCTTTGCATTTGTGAAAAGTTAACCCACATCCTTTCCTCTATTATATATTAACGTTGAAATGTTTTAATCAACTGTTAGTCGAGGCGCTCAATGCACATACATATGCACTGTGAAGGTGTGAATATGCACTTGTGTGTTAGCATGTCAAAACAATATGTTGACGTCTGCCTAAGCTGATACCTTAACTGAAGTCACATCCGCGCAACTTCAGTGGGGCCTTAGAAAAATGCTGTGGCTTTTCATGTTTTTCAAAATTTTAAATTATTCATGAAAAAGAGCTGCATAGATCTAACGGCAGTAAAAATGAGTTTTTGCTTTTATTTTCATTCATTCAAAGACGATAATACGACATATAAAAAATACGCTACACATGGTACAACAACAGTGCAGGAATTACCTTAGATCGATTAAATTTATTCGTGTGATCAGTTTTGACTCACAGAAGTTGACCAAACTTGATGATTTAGAGTAAAAGTCGTAACAAGGTTTCCGTAGGGTAACCTGCGGAATAGTTTTACTAACGATCAGTTCACTTGTTTCCTTCCTTACATACAAACTTTTCACTTGTTTCCATCATTCTAATGTTGTCAAAAACAATGTAGCAAATGCATTCAGATTATGCCAAATTGACTACCCTAGGGAAGGAGGCGGATCTTACACCGGAAAAATTTGTTGAATTGATCCGAATTCTCATTTGAATCGCCACCAGAAATTTAATAAGCATCGAGAGACGATTTGAAGATAATGAAGATCCAGGTTGGTGCTTGAAATTCTCACAATAGACACAAATGCAACAATCCTGGTATTGTATTCCGAGCAGCCCAAACCATTGTTTATAACAAACTACTATACGCGGCAGATCTAACACTCAGAGCAGTTGATAGAACCAGAGACTGAATCTACAACCGAGCTATTAAGTGGCGTTGCGTAATTTTGCTTTTCGCCTGTGCACCAACTTCAAAACACATTTAATGGTTAAAATAAAATGCATTTTACAGTCCAATTCACCTGATATCTGTTTAACGCAAGCAATGTTTTGTTTATGTAGTTTTGAAAGTTTCCCTAAGATAGAATAAGGTTGAAGCGACGTCGCTGACACCTTCCGCAAAATATCGGGTCTACATCCGAGTACTCCAGCAAATGCACCAGGAGTTTTACCATTTTGATACATTTTTATCCTAGCGGTATGCATCAAGACGCTATGGGAGTGTTCCTCCTCCTGGTGAAAAACAAGCTCCTTCAATCGCTGGCCCACCAGGAGCTCCCTTCGGCGTCCGGTATTCACCGAGGCGGAGACGAAAGGTGGGACATCACTTGACCATGTTCACTACGGTGTCTCAAAATTGCACTTTGTCTGAAAAACATGGGGGTTCCAACCTCCAAAATCCATGAAGCTAAGGTTGTTATAAAAAAAATATCTTTTCTATGGCGACAACCCTGGGGAATGTTGTTTACAACTAGTCCCGACTCGATTTTTGGAAAACAGTCTTTTGTTCCATAAGGTGTATGGTTGAAGACGATGGCGACGACTTCAAATTCCAGAACTTTTAAGAAAGGTTTGAAGTAAGTTAGTAAATAAACTTCACTGCAGACAAATAAATTCTTTTATACATTTTTTTTTTTTTTCATTCTTGTAGAGCCTTTTAACCACTGCGTCCAATACTTGGGAATATTGTGGTTTGACCCAGATTTAATTTAGTGCTAATCAAGTATCCAACCACAACTAACATGTGGTAGACATTGGTAGATGTAGCACACAATCCCAGTTAGGCTCGACTCGTGTTGTAAAGCCTTATACCCTCCTACTGGGAGTGCTTTGCCAAGTGGCGAACCAGCCCAGGAAGCTAAAAGCCACTCTAATAAAGAAAAAAAAAAGTGCTTTGCCAAACTTCGATAGGCTCAAGTAACCCTTTTCCAAATATTGACCTTCTTTGATTGAATAGTGCTACACAACTGCAAAGTATATGTTCGGCTGTTTCATTTTCAAATTGACAAAAACGACATTCGGATGATTCGAGTTTTCCAATTTTGTTTAAGTGATACTTACTAGGGCAGTGACCAGTCATCAGACCAGTTATTAGCCTTAGATCCTTTTCCCCAAATTTAATAGAGCCCCAATCTTTGCTGCACTATGTTTTATGAACCTTTTTGCTTGCCGGCATGTATCCGTGGCATTCCAGTTGGATTCTACCATGGACATTTCCCAGGTTTTAAGTTTCATTCTCAACGTACACTTAGGGACACCACAAAAAGGTTCAGGACCGACGATATACAGCTACCGTTCGCTAACGGGGTAAGTTAGCGAACGCCCAGTTAAAAAGCAGCCAAGTTAAACAGCACCCAGTTAGCGAACAGTCACTGTACAATGTTTACTAACTATCTACTAAATTTGTTAAAATAGCATAACAGAGAACACCTATCGTGGTAGAGTCACCGAGCTATTATGCATATCTTTAAGCATAACGATCCGCTTCTCTGCTTCTCTTCCGTTTGAGACATACATTCATCCGGTGGCAGGAACTTCTCCTCTCTGCCATCCGATATGCACCTTCAATTTGACCGGGATCCTTGTCTAACGCTTTCACGAAATGTACAACTTCACGGATGTTAATTGTCTTTCTCGCACTGATGAAGCTGAATTTGATGCTATTTTTATCTCATACGTTTTGCTTACCAGGCAGCGACAAAAGCAACCGATCTGTTGGTAATGAACTAAAGGCAGCTATACAATAGCAGTTCTCGAACAACCGCAAAATAGGCTATCGCGTGGCTCGCATCGGAAAGAAACAATCAATCGTTGTTGTCGAGAACCAAATGAATACTCGACTTTATGGCGATTTTATAATTGATTTCTAATTCTGCCACTGGACTTTCAAGTTATAATGCATCATTTCTTATGTTCCATACCATTGTTTTTTGTAACTGTAGTTGGTAGTTACATATTGTAAAATTCAAAAATATCTTAATTCACCTTGTTCATCGAGATTTTCAGCCGTGGACTGGTTAGTCTCCCGTCGTAGTCACTTAAATACCTTTGGGGTATTTTCGTAACTTGTCCGGAGGTGAGATTCGAACTTGTGACTTTGGCGTGAGAGGTAGGGATGTTAAACACTACGCCGGGGTGTCGCCCATTAACAAATATCACATGGAAAAAGGAAGAAAACACAAAATGAGACATTTCCTATAATTAGCGGCACTCGATTCCTCGTGCTTTTTTTGTACAAAAAAAAAAACAATTCCCAACACTTCCTGAATCCAGCGGCTCAAAATAGGTGCGATTGTGTTTGTTTTTGCCGTCTATGCATTGTTGATGACGCATAAGTGTTTATTTTTCTTTGGGGTTACAAATTTAACCCTTTTCTCCAAATCCTTCATAACAATTATGTTACTTTTAATTCTATGAGACATTGTATGAGACGTTACTCGATTGGACTGACAACTAACAATATGTGGTTCTGTTACCACTTAACGAAAAACTGAAGGAATAAATATGTCAGGTCAACTGAGAATAGTCAAACATTCAAAGTAAACAAACAGAAATCAGCTGTCTCATGGAGTGCTTTATTGACAAAGAAATTAAATTTCTGATGAATCGTTTAATGAAATAATTCGAACTTTCAGGTCGCGACGAAGGAAGCTACTATCGCAACGGCGGTGGAAGTGGCGGTGGTGGTGGCGGCGGCGGCGGCGGTGGTGGCGGCGGCGGAGGTGGCGGCGGTGGCAGCTACGGTGGTAGCTACGGTGGAAGCTACAGCACCGGCGGTGGCGCCAGCGATTGGTGGAACGAGTAAGGTAACAATTTCCGCGTTGGAGAACCGGGATTCACATTTCCAACATGCTATTGGGAAAACAATACAAAAAACACAAACACAACATCTTTAAACATACATAGTACACTGCAGATATGAATCAACCCACTCTAAATTAACGTTAAAAGCCAATAAAAGAAGAAAATATGAAATAGTTTATCTTCAGCAGTACGGAGAAGAGAAAATATCATCCCGAAAGTCAGCTACGGTCCTTAATTTCTTTTTAATCTATTCTAACGCGGACTAAAAAGAACAACAGTTATAAATAAGAAGGCACAGACCCTCAACATTTTGCGAAAGGGCATATACAGTTAGGAAAACATATTATTTATATTGATCTTATTAACCAATACACATCTGAACACGATTTTAAATACCTTACAACAACAACAGGCTCGCTTAGGCTACATACAGATCGCAAAATGGATAGCAAACAGCAAATCTATAGAGCAACCTTTATAACACATTACTTGCAAATATATCCAGCAGCAAATAAAAAATCCCAAGGTCAAATGAAAAGTTACATATTGGAGGAAAAAACATCAATTTAAAATAATGAAAAAAAAAAGCTAAACAGGGGTTACCTTCGCGGAAATTCTGCCGATCGCTTCTTCCAAACCGTTGATTCTACTCTGGACGGGTTAACACGAACTCCGAGAACTGTGAAGAAAATAGGGGCGCACGCGGTGATACACACACACAAAGTACTATTAAAACGTAAAGAAGTGATATAGTGCAGAACAGAAAGGACTGTCTGAAAACATCAGAATTAGGAAGTATAAAAAAATTGGTAGAATTGGCTAACACTCCATTGGAAGCAGAACTTGAAACAAGAAAACCCACTCCAGTAAACAAAAAGAAATCAATTGTTACACTTTCCCAGTACTAAATTCTATAGTAGAGAGAATCAATTCTGACAGGACATCGACAAAAAAATAGCAGCAAAAATGATAAAAAATAGACAATTCTATGCAGAAGGTAAACAAGAAAAAATCTAGCTGTTTTAATGTACCGTGTAGAATTCTTCGAACACACTAAAAATTACTCTGGAATGCCGAACTTCGAGCAAGGATAAGAATACTTGTCAACTGCATACTTAGTTGTTAATCGGGGTGCTGCGGACAGGACCATTGTCAAGCAATCTGTGGAAAATCTTGAAATCTGTTTCTTTTCTCAAATTATTTTTTTCCTACCTTTGTTGCTCAGCTTACGAACCCTTTTTTCCGTCTCGAGTTCTCCTAACAGCGCTTGACTTATGTTTAATAACTTCAATTAACTTTGTTTACATGGTCGAATCGTCCAGTTTTTTGCCAGAGGTAGACATACAGTATGTCCCATAAAAAATGCGAAAATCCATACCTAAGTTTCAAATAAGTTTTTTTTTCATAGAAAATGATAAATAAAATCATAATTTTATTTAGGGAATCGTTTATTAAGCCTTTCTCCAAACGGGGACGGAATCGAGAGCATACCTTCTCAATGTATGAGTCAGTCATCGAGTACCATGCCATGGTAATGGAAGCTTTCAGGGCGCCAACACTGGGGTGAGAACGTTCACAGGCCTTAGCCTGAACATATGCCCATATTGAGTAATCCAAAGGATACAAGTCCGGGCTGCTAGGAGGCCAAATGTCCTTTGGCCAACATCCCATGTTTTCCTTCAAACAAGCTTGAGTCCTTTTTGAGGTATGACACGGTGCTCCGTCTTGTTGGGAAATGATGTGTTGGTGTGCTCCAAAGATGGCTTTCATCCATGGCAGAACGTGGTCCTTCAAAATGTTCATGTAAACCTCGGTATTAACTTTTAATCCAGCTTTCATAAATACTGGAGGCATTTTCAAGCTATTGGACGCAACTGCCCCGAAAACCATGACTCCGGCCAGATGTTAGATTGTAAACTTGAATTTCACGTTCTCTGGAACATCCTCAATCTTCTTCGGCGAAATAAACCTGTCTGTACGTGTGTTAGATACGAGATCGATGGTGAATATTTTTTCATCGGAGAATACGATGATGGTATGCTTCTTTTTTAATGCTGACACAAAACGTTTCAAGCGCTCCAGCCGTAGTTGTTTGATTCGGTCCGTTATAAAGTAGCGCTAAACTCTTGTCCTGGACGAACATTTCAAGTCATCTTTGACCAACCGTTGCATGGTAGTTTTTGAAATTTCGGCTTCCTTAGCCAATTTCCGGATCGATCTGATAGGATTTCGCCTCACTTTGTCTCTCACTGATCTGATGACCTTCGGTGTGCGAGCGGACCGTGGACGGCCACTTTCCGGCTTCCGTTGACGTGGTCCATCAAGGAGTGAACGTTGGATACGGGAAACGGTAGCCAGATGGCATCCCACAATCGTTGCAATTTGTTTTACGGGCTTTTGGGCGAGCAGCAAACTAGTCACAACCAGCCATGTCCAAACACTACACTGCACGCCGAGCTATTTCTAACCACGCTAGCGCGTGTATTAAATTCACCACTTTGACTTCGTGCTTCCAGGCGTACACGCAACGCGGTGGGTACAACACCAATGCCAGTGCTCGTGTTTTGGCTTCAGACACCGTGTATGATGATTCGGAAAACACCACAGCCGAGTGTTTCGATTGTATCCGATTGGGAATAACGCGTGGTTAATTTTTTTTTTGGGTGGTAATAAATAAAAAAGGGAAAAAAAAAAGTAAGAAATTATTATTTGGGGGGGGGGGGGGGGGGGGTGGTGTGGGTGTGGGGGGGGGGAAATAAGGCCGATGGTATAGTAAACGCGTTTGGAAGCGTTCACGCGTGCGAACGCGTTCGCGTCAAAACACTTTTGATGAAAATACATACGAATCGCGTAAACTCGATATAGCCAACGCGAAGCGAAGCAGTGCGAACCGACAGCCAAACGCGTCGAAGCAGCCCGAGTGGTGTTTTGACGCGTCTAAACGCTATATGCTATTATGATTTAACTTAGTGACTGAATAGATTGCTCATATTTTTGCAAGCAGTACGGAGTTGTCGAAAACTGAATAAATTGGTTTGACTTCGATGAGTGGAAACTACCTAAATTTTCGGTAAATGATTAAAACAACAATATTTCGTCAGTTCAAAATGGTGACCAATGGAAATGAACTTTTGATTTTCAGCGCAGTGACACAAAAAATATGTTTTCAAAGTAAATCAATTATAATTGTCTTTTCGTAATCACTTTTATTTCAATAGAAGAATTAAAGATCGATGCAATGCATGAAGAAATTTCAACCCAATAGAATTATTATGGAAGGTAATAATTAATATGCGTAATATAAAAATGCATTCTTAAATCACAATTGGTTTTACCTACTGATAAAGAAAAACAACAATTTCGGATTGTTATTAGATTTTTGCAATGTGGTCAACAAATGACAATTATGTGTAATTGCCAATTACACATTTTTTACCAATATATACATGTGGATAATTTTTCATGTATTTAGCTCATGTTTAACGAGCTGCGGTGCTTCATACAAATAATCCATAATAAAAATAAAAAATAAATCAGCAGACCCGAGCTGTTCAATGGGGGAACGCACTTTTCCTTCAATAAATAATAGTTTTGCGCTTGATAGGTCATGATTATTAAGTTTCAGCTTCAACCACAGGCGCGTGTGCTTAAATTTGAGTAACTCGGCCAAACGCGTGATAAAGCGTTCACTATGCCATACTCCGCGTTGCGTTGCGCTTTTGCTCATTTCGCTTTTCCGCAACGCTTCGCTTCGCGCCGCTACGCGTTTACTATACCATCGGCGTGTACACTCGTGTCGCGTCCATTGCGTTGCGGGTTCATCTATAAGCACGAAACTGAAGTGGGAAATTTTTGCCACATGGGGGGTTGCCACTTTTTTTTTTTTCCCCTTTTTTGCCAAAAAAATTTTTTTTTTTTGTTTTTGTTTGGAAAAATTTTGGTAAAAATCTAAACTTCAATTTTTGTGTTGGGAGGGGAAAAGAGATCAGTATGGGAAAGTTTCGTTTTCGGGGGGAAATCGTTCTTGCTCTTAAACCCTTTTGAAATATAATTTTTTTATGTTTTATTTTTTTTTGTGTTTTTTTTTTTGATTATTTGAAGTTTTTTGGGAGGTGAAAAAAATGAGAGCAATATTAAAAATCTATTTTTTTTTTATTCTTTGTGTTTAATTTTTTGTTTTTTAATTTTGTTTTGTTGTTAATATTTTTGGTCTCTTTCTTTTCCGCCTCCATGATGGCCGTACTCAGGCGCTTCCGGATTTTGGACTTGCTCAAATTGTATTCCGAGAAAACTCGCTTCACTCCTGCAAAATAAAGCGGAATTAGTAAAAAGTTCGCAATGAACTTTCTTAGCAAGTGAAAAGCCAGCTTCCCATATGGCGTTTTCTTCAACAAGTTTCGAAGTCTTCTGATTCTTCCACCTCGTTGTCCTTGCAGATGGTTATCGTCCTCAGCTTACGAAAATCTTTTTCAATGGCCTGTTCCTCATCGCTTTCAAAGAAGTTCTGATATTATTCAATAATCAAGTTGAACTCCTTCAAAGGGCGCTGCGCCCGTTATATATTTCCAACTCTTAAAAAGATGTTTCTCGATCCGCACAAAAATTAGCAAAAATAACTATCGAGAACATTATTCTAATTTCCCAAGATATATTCTGCATAAATGCATAAAAATACTTCTAAATTAGACAAACAAACAATTCTCCAGCGGAATACCTGAAAAAATATTGAAATAATATCTGAGGAACTATATGTAAGAGTCCTTGCAGGCATCCTAGAGAAAATTTGAAAAAAAAATAATACTACAAAAACCCATTGCGGAATTTTTAATGTTAAGAATGAAATACATGAAATCATGGAATTCATGCAAAAACATCTTCTTAGATTTTTCCAACAAATCCAGATTTTCTCCAAGAATTATTTCAGGAAAAAATGTATGGTGTTTGTGTAGTTCTTTTAGGTGTCCTCCAGTGATACCTTTAAACTCACAAAACTTCACAAGATCAGGGATTCCTCCAAACATTTCATCACAAGAAAGTTTTGAAAAACTGCCGATGCAATGTCAGAAGAAACTCCTGAAAGAATCCCTGGAGGAATGCCTACAAACGTCAGAAGAATACCTATAGAAACGCCAGAAGGAATATCTAAAGGAATGTCTGAGAAGCTTTGAGAAATTCTATGAAATTTTCTTCAAAAATTATCAAACACCAAATAATTAAAAAAATTATTGGGAAATCATTTGGGGGCACACACACAAACTGACTTTCAGACTGTCATCTGTCACTGTAGTGTCAGTGTCAATTGTGTTTCATGGGCCTAAACAGCACACTGAAAGTAGTATTGATAGAAAGCTTACCGTGTACTCATATTTTGAATTTGAGTGGAAAAGCAATTGCCTAAAATCTTAAAAATCTTGGTTTTTCTCAAAAATCTGTAATCTTCACATACAGATATCTGCATGAAAAAGATGAAAAAAATCTGTGTCAATCTAGATAAATCTGTGCATGTGGCAACCCTGGCCACATGGTGGTGTGTTTGGGTCTCGTGCAGAACGGTTTGGTGTTTTCACCAAGGCTGGTCACAACCTCCTTTGCGTACATTTTTCTCAACTTTGTTACTCGCGAACCACTGTTTTGTTTACATCGTCTCAGAGTATACACTCCCCTTTCATTTTACTCAATTTTTGAGTACAATTGTATACCATCTCTTTTTCTCTCACGGAAATGTTACTCAATTTTTGTAAAAAGTGGATCTACTCAATTTTATGAGTAGATCCATCGTGGTCCAAGTATTGAAAACCTTCGCATTTTTTTATGGGACATACTGTAAGTTGTTCTAGTTTCAAAAAGCGGCTCCCACTATGTAAGTAACCTAAGTTACAACGATTATGATGAACATTCTTTTTCAGAGCAACGACCAATGCGCACTGCATTGTGAACATGCTTTGTTCGATCACTCATGAACATTTTTTTTAAGGTTACTGGAATACAAAAAATTGCATTTCATTTGCACCGCCACTACGTATTTTCGAAGGCACAAATCTAAAAAAAACTACAAAGATTTCACATGGGAAACTTCAATAGGATTCTTGCTGCACTGCAGCATACAAGTTTTAGTGATATGGCATGTGAAATCTTTGTAGTTTCTTAATTTTGTGCCTTCAAAAATGTGTTGGGGCGATTTGAATCGGTCATGAAGACGACCACCTAGACAACCAGAAGTCGTATAACTGTGTTCAGAAAGTATCGTATATTCCTACATGTTTAGTCAAAATCGCATATAAGTATGCCCTTTCTCGTACTATGTTTAAGTAGAATCGTGAAGAGTGCAAATTTTCTTCTTCTATACGATGTGTCATTTATCCATCGTACTGCGTTACAAACTAAATCGGATTCACATCGTTAGACTTTTTAAATCGAATTTGTTATTACAGATAAAATCGCATACGATTTCAAATCAACACGGATAAAAAACAATGAAATTTGCACGTATATAGCCTCCACTTTTGCACGTATAAGCCATATTTTTGCGCTCTATACGATTTGTTTGCTTGTATATATGTTTGTATATCAGGAAAACAATTTTCACTATTCGTGCATTTTGGTTGCTTGGGCATTTTTTGTATTCCTTGCGACCTTGATCAGGAGTTATAAGAACGAATAATTTCAAGTATTTTGGAACGAGTAAAGAACATCAAGAAGTATAGCGACAAATTATTCATTTTCAGGGTACCTCATTCGACACAGGTTTGTATCTATAGCTATCTTCCAGTAACAACTTCTGTGTACAGCAGAGGCCACACCGGCCTTAGTCTGATTGGTAAGGTAAGGCAATCTTCCAGTATTCTGCAAGGCACGTTAACTACTCTCTTTAAATCGCCAAGGCGATGCCAAATTCACCAAAGATGGCACCTTTACCAGATGCTCGGGTTGCGGCCACAGTTCGCCCATTCTCCTAATATCGTGTTCAATTTTTCCGTTCCATACAGGTTTGAGTGAAACGTAGCTGCGTCATACGGTGGATCGCGTTGTTCACCTGCATGACAGTAAGAGCCGTGCACTTTGAAATAGCCTATTCGTTATCTACGGAGTCTTGCAAGATGGCTGTATGTCGCTTCGTAGCTCGCAGAGGGTCTCCTATCGAAATGTACTCCGATAACGAAACCATTTTTCTGGGTGCCAGCCGTAAACTACGAGAGGATATTGAAGCAATAGGAAAACAACTACAAGAGATGTGCACTAACGCTCGGTAGTCTGTTTATTTATTTATTTGATTTAATTATCAACATTCTAATTTGGTGTCCAAATAATGAAAAAAAAGCTATCTTAACGCTAACAAAAACTGTCTTCTTGCAACTGTAAGGCGTCTCGTAGCGAATCCACGCGAGTGTAGATTTTAGGGTCGCCAGCAAAGCATAGCCGATGAGATTTCAGCAACAGGTTGACAAAGTTGAAATACAAGAGAAAAATTAGCGGCCCAAGATGACTACCTTGGGGAATGACGGGCTAGGTGGGGAACGAAGAGGACAGCTCATCGTCAATTTCAACATACGAGAGTTCTGCCACATAATCCACCGATGGTGAGACTGAACCCTTCTTACACTTCACCAGAATTACGAACTAAAATGTGGCCAAAATGGTACTGTATACATATTTTCATCAGAAATTCCAGGAAGAACCAGGAATATTCGATATGTCATACATTCAGTTTATAAAATGAATTATTTGTCAATCCTGAACGTATTGTTCATCGATGTGATTAAAATATTGCCATTAATAGTCTTTAACGACCTGTTTATATTAGGTATATAAAAGGAAAAATTACATAAATATTAGAAATTCCATATAATCAGTCCATAGAATGAATTATTACACAATCCTAAGCGTCAATTTTGATTATCGATATGGATTCAAGATGCTTAACAAGTACATGTTCGTTGAAAATTGTGTAGTTATAGTGAATGGAGACTTTGTGTAATTTTCGAATATACTCGTTGCAGTTCAAAACCGGACCACTCGAGCCAACCGATCCTACTCTAATTCTATAGAGTCGCATAGTGTGGCTAGTCCGCTGAATGTGCTATACAACGCACCAGATGCAGAACAATAGAATACAAGCGGCATCGATTGGGGTGAGTGGTCTTGTTCGGTTTTGAACTGCAACGAGTATATTTTCATCTCACAATTATGTGCTCTCAGGTATTGTTTTGGTCATATCTCCATGAAGGATTATCCAATCATAATGAAATTTTGACCAGTTATTTGAAAATTTTATAACTTCAATTTGGCGCTAACAAAACTAAAATCGGTACACAAATAGCTCAGTATGTAATCGGAGACTAAACTGTTTGATTACTATTATAATAGGCCGTCAAGTACTGTTTCGTTGATATCTTCGTAACGAAATGTCCGAATAAAAAAAAAATCAATAGCGTTCTATGGGAATGTTGTAGCTTTCATTTGCCGTCAACAGAACTGAAATCGGTTCACAAATGGCTGAGAAACCGATGTGACATTATTTGTAACGCACACACACACACACACACACACACACACACACACACACACACACACACACACACACACACACACACACACACACACACACACACACACACACACACACACACACACACACACACACACACACACACACACACACACACACACACACACACACACACATACATACACACAGACATGTGCTCAGTTCGTCGAGCTGAGTCGAATGGTATATGACACTCGGCCCTCTGGGCCTCGGATAAAAAGTCGAATTTTCAAGCGATCTTAATACCCTTCTTTTGGTGTAAGAAGGGTAAAAAGAGAAGTTGTAGAAATATACTATGTTTCAAATATTCAATATATAAAATGAAGTATTAGACAATTTTTAACCGTCAGTTCTGACTATCTCATGCGTCATAAAACGTAACAGATGCGACACTATAGAATGCAAACAGGATCGATTAGTGCGAATTGTGTTTTCCGGTTTTGAACTGCAACGAATTATGTGCAATTATATGCTCTCAGGTATTGTTTTGGTCATATCTCCATGAAGGATTATCCAATCCTAATGAAATTTTGATCAACTATTTAAAAATTTTATAAGTTTAATTTGGCGCTAACAAAACTAAAATCGGTACACAAATAGCTCAGTATGTAATCGGAGACTACCACTGTTTGATTACTATTATAATAGGCCGTCAAGTACTGTTTCGTTGATATCTTCGTAACGAAATGTCCGAATAAAAAAAAAATCAATAGCGTTCTATGGGAATGTTGTAGCTTTCATTTGCCGTCAACAGAACTGAAATCGGTTCACAAATGGCTGAGAAACCGATGTGACATTATTTGTAACGCACACACACACACACACACACACACACACACACACACACACACACACACACACACACACACATACATACACACAGACATGTGCTCAGTTCGTCGAGCTGAGTCGAATGGTATATGACACTCGGCCCTCTGGGCCTCGGATAAAAAGTCGAATTTTCAAGCGATCTTAATACCCTTCTTTTGGTGTAAGAAGGGTAAAAAGAAGTTAGTTCCGAAGATATTCGATACTTCATATATTCAATTAATAAAAAATACTATTAGACAAGCCTGAACGTATTCTTTTTCGATATAGTGAAAAATAACACTAACAGTGTTCAACGATCAGTTTATTTTAATGCTAGAAATAATTGAAAATCAAACATTAAGTGAAAAAAGAGAAGTTGTAGAAATATACTATGTTTCAAATATTCAATATATAAAATGAAGTATTAGACAATTTTTAACCGTCAGTTCTGACTATCTCATGCGTCATAAAACGTAACAGATGCGACACTATAGAATGCAAACAGGATCGATTAGTGCGAATTGTGTTTTCCGGTTTTGAACTGCAACGAATTATGTGCAATTATATGCTCTCAGGTATTGTTTTGGTCATATCTCCATGAAGGATTATCCAATCCTAATGAAATTTTGATCAACTATTTAAAAATTTTATAAGTTTAATTTGGCGCTAACAAAACTAAAATCGGTACACAAATAGCTCAGTATGTAATCGGAGACTACCACTGTTTGATTACTATTATAATAGGCCGTCAAGTACTGTTTCGTTGATATCTTCGTAACGAAATGTCCGAATAAAAAAAAAATCAATAGCGTTCTATGGGAATGTTGTAGCTTTCATTTGCCGTCAACAGAACTGAAATCGGTTCACAAATGGCTGAGAAACCGATGTGACATTATTTGTAACGCACACACACACACACACACACACACACACACACACACACACACACACACACACACACACACACATACATACACACAGACATGTGCTCAGTTCGTCGAGCTGAGTCGAATGGTATATGACACTCGGCCCTCTGGGCCTCGGATAAAAAGTCGAATTTTCAAGCGATCTTAATACCCTTCTTTTGGTGTAAGAAGGGTAAAAAGAGAAGTTGTAGAAATATACTATGTTTCAAATATTCAATATATAAAATGAAGTATTAGACAATTTTTAACCGTCAGTTCTGACTATCTCATGCGTCATAAAACGTAACAGATGCGACACTATAGAATGCAAACAGGATCGATTAGTGCGAATTGTGTTTTCCGGTTTTGAACTGCAACGAATTATGTGCAATTATATGCTCTCAGGTATTGTTTTGGTCATATCTCCATGAAGGATTATCCAATCCTAATGAAATTTTGATCAACTATTTAAAAATTTTATAAGTTTAATTTGGCGCTAACAAAACTAAAATCGGTACACAAATAGCTCAGTATGTAATCGGAGACTACCACTGTTTGATTACTATTATAATAGGCCGTCAAGTACTGTTTCGTTGATATCTTCGTAACGAAATGTCCGAATAAAAAAAAATCAATAGCGTTCTATGGGAATGTTGTAGCTTTCATTTGCCGTCAACAGAACTGAAATCGGTTCACAAATGGCTGAGAAACCGATGTGACATTATTTGTAACGCACACACACACACACACACACACACACACACACACACACACACACACACACACACACACACACACACACACACACATACATACACACAGACATGTGCTCAGTTCGTCGAGCTGAGTCGAATGGTATATGACACTCGGCCCTCTGGGCCTCGGATAAAAAGTCGAATTTTCAAGCGATCTTAATACCCTTCTTTTGGTGTAAGAAGGGTAAAAAGAGAAGTTGTAGAAATATACTATGTTTCAAATATTCAATATATAAAATGAAGTATTAGACAATTTTTAACCGTCAGTTCTGACT
This sequence comes from Aedes koreicus, assembly GCA_024533555.2. NCBI lineage: Eukaryota > Metazoa > Arthropoda > Insecta > Diptera > Culicidae > Aedes > Aedes koreicus. The sequence goes on from JAHHFK020003780.1 coordinate 152,842, forward strand.
ATCTCATGCGTCATAAAACGTAACAGATGCGACACTATAGAATGCAAACAGGATCGATTAGTGCGAATTGTGTTTTCCGGTTTTGAACTGCAACGAATTATGTGCAATTATATGCTCTCAGGTATTGTTTTGGTCATATCTCCATGAAGGATTATCCAATCCTAATGAAATTTTGATCAACTATTTAAAAATTTTATAAGTTTAATTTGGCGCTAACAAAACTAAAATCGGTACACAAATAGCTCAGTATGTAATCGGAGACTACCACTGTTTGATTACTATTATAATAGGCCGTCAAGTACTGTTTCGTTGATATCTTCGTAACGAAATGTCCGAATAAAAAAAAATCAATAGCGTTCTATGGGAATGTTGTAGCTTTCATTTGCCGTCAACAGAACTGAAATCGGTTCACAAATGGCTGAGAAACCGATGTGACATTATTTGTAACGCCCACACACACACACACACACACACACACACACACACACACACACACACACACACACACACACACACACACATACATACACACAGACATGTGCTCAGTTCGTCGAGCTGAGTCGAATGGTATATGACACTCGGCCCTCTGGGCCTGTAAGCCCATGTAGCTAATTATGGAAGTTTTCAGTTGGCCTAGATTGAAGGTCATTTGTTTTTCTGACAGTAAATTATACAAAAAATTATTTAAAATTCCTGGCAAACCACTACTGTGCAGGCTATCTGCCAGTATATCAATGGAAACTGAATCAAATGCGCCCTTAATATCCAGAAATACTGAAGCCAATTGCTCCTTGTGGCCAGTTGTATTTCAGATAAAAGCTACACTAAACAATCGTTTGTTCCTTTACTCTTTCGGAAACCAAACTGCGTATTTGATTGAAGGTTGTTTGATTCAACCCAACGGTCAAGTATTGATAGGATCATTTTTTCTAACAATTTCCTTAAACATGATAGCATAGAGAGCGGACGGTAAGAATTGTAATCAGACGCTGGTTTCCCAGGCTTTTGAATAGCTATTACTTTATCCTGTCTCCATGCGGGTGGAACTATATTTAATTCCATGAGAGCATTATACAAGTTAAGTAATCGTCTTTTAGCGATATTGGGGGGTTTTTTGGAGGGTTGTTTTTTATTATTGCGTCCCCGGGGGGAGAGATTTTCGAGGAAAGAGGGCCATTTGAAAATCCCAACATTGGGATGGTTCGGCCGGGGAACGGTTCGTGTGGGGGGTTTCCTGTTAATTCGGTTGTGTTGGGAGAGAGTCTGGACAAACCTTTTTAGGGAAAATAAAAATTCCTTTGGTGTGGTGTTTTTTTCTTTTGTGTGGGGGGGGGGTGGGTGTGTTGGGTGGGAGGCCATCCTGCTTTGCGTTGTTTTTTTCTTGTGGTTTGTGGGTAGTTGCATGAACAAGGGCGGTTGGGTTTTTTTTGTGTGTGGGTGTTTGTTTTTTTTTTTTTTTTGTTTGTTTTTGTGTATTTTTTGTGATTTTCTTTTTTTTTTTTTTACGTATACGCTTATATTTTCTTTTTTAGTTTTTTACAGTATTTTTTCTACACTTTGATTGTTGTTTTGTTGTATTCTCCATATTCGCGGAGTAACGATATCTAATGATGAAATTTGTCAGAAGCAGATAATTTCCCATCAACATAAGAGGCTCTAGGAGTGGACAGTAATTTATTGCTAGAACTAAGAGAATTGAAGATAAAGCATTGATAGTTCCGTTTAGAGTAACGGCAGGTTATGAAAATTGAAAGATACAAGTTGAAAACGAGCGAAGGGCATGTGTAGTATACAATCGGGCGCATAATCTTTTACCAAGCTACCCCAGATGCGGGGTAGGCAAGGAGGAGGATACCCCCTTGACTGGTAAAAGTTAATGCGACCGATCGTGCTCTTATACTACCTATTGCTTTGTTCTGGTTCTAGCGATCTGTTTATTTCCCTCTCCCAATGCCTAACATGGATGAGAAATTATCTCTTGCTGTTGGGTTTATTTTCATGTTGATGGGAAATTATCTGCTTCTGACAAATTTCATCATTAGATATCGTTACTCCGCGCATATGGAGAATAGAACAAAACAACAATCATAGTGTAGAAAGCCAATATTGGGGGAATCCATTAGCTCATACTGGTGGGGACCAGTATTTACACCACTCACCATCGTTCCTCTCCGAGGTCTACAAGTAGTAGTATGACGAGAGGAATAATATGTGAGAAATAGACGGTGCATGCCAAAAATAAACACAACAGCAAGAAATAATAATAAAGTCAACCGAATTTCGAACGGAGCTTTTCGTGGATATTCCGATTAAAAGTGTTCATTGCTTATACACTGAAATTTATTTTCACTTAGCTAATATTGGAAGCACATATAGATATTTTCCAATACAAAAATGAGTTGTTTTTGCATGAACATCACATAGAAAAAAAAACTCTAGTTGACTAATCATTTGAATTTAACTAGACACATAAGATTAACTTAATTTTGCGAAGCATTTTCCACTTCCTGACTCACATGAAAGTTAAGTGAATCTTTGGTGGATATTTTCCACTGATTATGTGATTTTTTATTTGTGTGTACTGAATTTTGTCATCAAGTCTGCAGCAGTGGTCGAGTTGTTTCTCAAAGCAAAATCGGTCATTGAAAGAGAATTGACGGAGAGCAATCTTCTGCCTGCCCTTAATGTGGAAATCGGTTTTGCCTCTAAATCGGCAATCAAGAAAGCGAGAGAATTTGCAGAAATTTCCGACAAAGACATTTTGGCATTCCGCAACGACTGTCGATCTTTTTACTGTGGTTTTTTGAAGAAGCTACTCAACAAATCTCCTTTGACATACCCTTTAACGCGTTACGTCACCTGCATTAACCCTGATGTTATAACTCACTGTGTACCGTTTTAAATTCTCACACACTCAAATTGCTGAAATTTTGCGTAGACATAGTTTAATGTGTTTTGTTTACATTCTGTGAGTTGATTCCATCAGTTGCGCAAAAGTTTTCAAAATGGCGACGAAAGAACCCGAAAAAGTTTTGCACCAGTGCTTTGAGAATAAGGATCTGTCGCATCGTGCATCGGAAAAAAGTTGGAAATCGCGAATTCCACGGTGTCTGGAATCATAAAACGGTTCGAAGAACGTCTGACTGTTGATCGGAAGCAAAGATCCAGAAAAGCCGTCAGGTCAACGAGAAAGATAACAAACGCGTGGTTTGGGCCTTTAAACTGACACCGAACACCTCAGTTCGAGATGTTGCTAAAAAGTTGCATGTGAGCAAGACTTTCGTGCAGAATACCAAAACTGGACTACGAGCTGGACTACGTGCGTTTAAGGTTCAGAAGTCCCCAAACTGTGACGAGAAACAGAATACGGTCGGAAAAAAACGTGCTCGAAAGTTTTAAGACCAGAAGTTAACGAAACCACACTGCTGTGTAATGGATGGCGAGACATTTGTGAAGACGGACTTCAACCAGATTCCAGGAAACCTGTATGGACCGGACACAGAAGATGTCGAAGTTCGCCAAGAGGTTCTTAATTAGGCAAGCGATTTGTACTTGCGGAAAGCGGAGTACACCTTTCGTTACCGCAAGCACCATGAATGGACAGGTGTATTTGGCAGAGTGTCTCCAAAAACGGCTTCTCCCTCTCCTGAAGGCTCACGACGGCCCGACGATCTTCTGGCCGGATTTGGCATAATGCCACTACACGAAGGACATGCTAGAGTGGTATATGGCGAATGATGTCGATTTCGTGCCGAAAGATCTGAACCCCCCAAACACTCCGAAACTGCGCCCAATAGAAAAATACTGGGCCATTATGAAGGAGCACCTTCTAAAACGACCTAAACTGGTGAAGAATGTAGAAGAAATGAAGAAAGCATGGGTTAGTATGCAAAAAACTGTCGATTCTGAGGTCGTACAGAACCTTATGGCTGGGGTTAAGGCCAAGGTTCGCGGATTCGGATATAAAGGCGAAATAAATTAAATGAATGAGGCCAAAACTAACTTTGATTGTTAATTTTACTCCCTGAAAATTTGGTGATAATCGCATAAAAACTCGAATTTTGAGTGTGCGGATTTTAAACGTTACACCCTTTAGCTAAAAAGCGTCTGGAGCTGTGTCTGAAAACGTTCGTAGATGAACACCATCTGAGCGCTGGAGTTGCTGACAAAGTGAAAGAAGAATTTGGGCCATCTTCAAAGACGTTGCTTGCCGGATTCCAGAGAAAAGAACATCGTTTGGACAAATTTTGGCTAGGACTGATTGGTCATTCCAAGTAGGAGCTGCCAAATTTGACAACATTTGTTAAAAAAAAAAGGTGCTCATCCTGTCGCAAATGCGACGATGGAGGTGGTGAACCAAACTGAAAAGAGTTTGGTAGCTCAGAGAATTGTCTACGAACTATCAACGACGTTGAAATCACGAAGCCCTTGATACAATATGCACGCAACGGACGCAATACACAAGAAGCCCGATTTGCGGCTGCTATCCGTCATTTTGCCTAAATGAAACAAGGCAGAATTTGAGGTTGAACAATTTCCTCAGAAACTTCAAAAATATTCCTTAATCCAATCCAATGTTAACTTATTTTGCCAGTCGGGAAAATTAGGCAAAAATGGGGGAAAAATGAAAGAATTTTTTAAATTAAGATTGTATGGCCACCCTGAGAATGCTAATGCGAATGTTATACTAGTATCGAAAGCTCTTGATTAAGAACTGTAGACGCCCATTTAGAACACGATGTGCGTGATCCTGGGCAACTCTGATTTGTCTCATAAAAGCTCAATGATCGGTCGCACTACCGTTCTGCTTCGACATATGTTGTACACCGTTGAAAGTTTCGAGCGCATACATACCGCAATTGGGTAATGGTCCGAATCCATATCAACGCTGCGGTAGGAGCATTGAACGCTGATAATATCGGGGGAAATTTATAGTCGATTTGATTGTCTGTTTGTTCGTCAGGATGTTTCAAAATGGCTTTGCCTTTGCTGGGAAAGAAGCTAATTTGGACTACTTAACTGCCCATAAAAGCATATCTGTCCGGTCTGGAAAAAACAGCAAGTAGAGAAAACCGCCAGAGGAAAATTTATTTCTGTGTAGGCTGTTATGAATGGGACAACCTAGTTTGGGTATTTAAATGATATTTTCTGAACAAACATGGTTCTTTTAGTGCACAAACTTGTTACATTCATTCGTACTCATTTGAAGATTTTTTCAAGGCAGGAAACTAAAGCACACGAATTCGATACCTGAACTTTTGCGGTTTAAGAAGGAAATTTCGGATTGATCAAAACCTCAACATAATAATGCGTTAGAATTCATGTATTCGTTTTCTGTTCACCATCTTTTGTCGGAAAAAGAACAATTTTATTCACAAATATTAATAAGCCATTTTATTTATTACTTTGTTTGTTTTTTGTTTTCAATCCTGCCGGCTATTGATCGCCTATCGATAATCCAAAAAATGGAGTCTATTTTCATTGTCTCTTTTTCTTCGCGAAATTCTTGAACTGTTTTAATCTCTCTATTGATACCTAAACGTATTGTTCTCTCTCGTTTTATCCTTCTTTCATTCTCCCAACGTCTTTTTCAATCCTTTTTTTTTTCTTTGCGCGTGATCTATTTTTCTCAGTGTTAATTAGGTTTTTTTTTTCTCTCCTAGAAGATAAAGTATATATGTGTATATCTAGTTTTTTTTTAATTTTCATAATTCTATTTTTGCTTTATGTATAAAAAATAATATTTCACGTGTCTTTTCGGCAACGCTCCCATTTTCATTAGAATTTGATTTCCCGTTTATGGTAAATCTAAACTTCGATACTGGTTTAATTTTTGTTCCATTCAGCGTGTGTCTGTGATACAAGTTTAGGTATAATAATAATAATCATAGTTTTGGAAAATAAATAAGAAACGTGCTATAAGCGTTAGGCTAGAGCCCGTTTCTTTTCGCCTTTTTCAACGTTATGGTTTAATCACTTACAACTTAGTAAGTTAATGGAGTAAGGCTTTAGTAGTACTTCAGATGATTGGTTAATTAACTAATATTCAATCCAAGTAATCTTTTGAGACGAAACTTAGTTTTGGATTTGAGATTTTCGTTCGATGCACGTTTCTTTTGCTAACAATAATTACCGTATTGTTCTATTCTGGAAGATACACAGCATGGTAGAATTGAGTGCCTGCAAATCGATGTACAACTATGAGGAATATATTTCTTTTAGAAATACGTACACGGCAACGATGGTGTGCATAATGCAATAGGTATACTTACAAAAACCCTTTCCGGCACACGGAACTGTCGGCTTTCATTAGCCATGCTCTTAGAGGATTGCTTTACAAATTGTGGAAATAAGAAATAGCTTCCTGACGTTTAGTGGATTTCTGTACCTAATGCAGAATTATTTCCAGGAAATATATATATTCTTTGTAGGGCAAGTTTTGTAACTTTTTAAACTCCAGTCCAACCGAGTATTTACTGGATAGTCAATTTGAGGAATTCTTTAAAAAATTGACCATTTAATCAATTAAATTAATCTGATAAAAATGACAGTCCATCCCGAGAAGCGCAAAATTTTAACCTTTGAACATCTTTCCACTTGTCAGCATGGTTCACGACACAGTTTCTCACAAATTAATAAACTTTAAGCCTATTTATCATTGCCATTCAGAGGAGTGTATACGTTTTGAGTGTACATAACATCCACAAGTTCTTGTATAATGCATTTATTGTAAAGAATAGTAAAAAACTTTGCTTTGCTGTACTTTAAACAATAGATCCCAAAACAAGACGTACAACAGTTTTCATGCTCCTGGTTATAGCAAAAAAAAAAAAGAATGTAATACACAATATTCTACATAATTTGTTATTCCGTTGTTCTCATTCATAATCTGCATACGGACCTAAAAAATTGTTTTCTCTAGCGAATCGTCTGCATCTTCTTTCATTTCTGGTTTTGAAAGTTTGTCTGCACTTCTTGCTCATTAGGAAATTATTACAGCTTTCGACGGATGCCTTGTTTTCTTCCGCTAGTTTCCATGATCTAATAACATCTTAAAGTAAAACGTATAAGTGGAGTTTGTATGGAGGCGGGGGAAGGGGAGGGGGGTTTGTGTGTGTCTGTTTGTGAGTGTCTGCTTATGGGTATGTTATGTTTGTTCATTAGAAAACTGCAGGGTTCATGCAAGAAGGAATGGATCGCATGTTCTCGCGGTATGCCGAAAAACGATAGCCAACAACACACATCAAGACCGGCTTACAGTGTATGTTTTGCTTTCGAATTTGTGCACACGTTTCTATTCAGGAATTTGTATCGGGGGAGGGACGATCTAGAGATATTTCCAACGCAAGAAGATGATTGTGTATGTGTGTGTCTGTATATGTTTGGGAGTTCAGAGACGCTACTGAGAGGAAAAGGGAACTCATTGGCAATGTTTGGGAATCGGGAACCGGGAACAATGAGAGGGTGAGGGTAGGACACAGAGTTTTTAAAAGTAGCTCAAAAATATGCTGGTGCTTTGCTATTTTTTTGTTCTTTTCGGTGTCAGTCCTCTCGTCTCAGTGCTCTGAAAAGAAGTAGGTAAGTTATAATTTAGAAAATAGATGCTACAAGCAAATTCATAACGGGAATGACTTCAATACTTTTCTATCAGAACAATAATGCTTTCAAAGAAATATCACCTTACACTATACAGAAAATTGTCACACACACACTTTCACTACAACATATTCAGTTGTTTACAGCATGTCGTCGAAACAGAAAGGAGCTATTCATAAACCACATAGACTTTTCTGGGGAGAGGGGGGTCTGACCAAAGTCTACAATCCATACAAAATTTTTAAAAAATGTATGGAGAAAAGTCTACGAGGGGTGAGGGGGGAAGGGTCCAAATTATTTCAAAAAAAATTCTACGTGGTTTTTGAACCGGCCCAAAGTACTGCGGGCGCGCATTGTACAATTCTTTCAAGCGAACAAAGATCGTGAGAAAAAGTACACGGTAGACCATTTTAAGCTTAAAAATGTTTCGAAAACCATCATATACCGTACTCTGACAACCATAGCAGTAATTTGAAAGCAAAGTAATGGCCCTTCAACGAAGATTATGGATAAGAAGATGCGATCGCTACGCACTAGGTTTAACAATAAGAATTCGGTGAGCCAGCGGGAAGCGGCCAGCAAGTTCAATTGTTATAAGTCGTACGACTCTGAAAAGGGAGGGAATAGTATGTCGAAAGAAAACCAGATCCCCAGAATACACGGACGAACAAATCAAAACTGTGAAATCCCAGTGCCGCTGGATGATCCGGCTATACGGTGGAAAGTCTTTCGTTCTGGACGATGAAAGCTACTTTCCCCTGTCCAAGTCCCAGGTGCCCGGAAACGGCTGTTTACACCAAGGACACATCTACAACTCCTCCGAAGGTTATGTACAAATTCAAGCACAATTTAGACCAAAAAGTGCATCACAAAAAAAAAGTATCACAATTTCCGAAAAGGGGATTTCGGAGCCGGGGTTCAAACCAAGTGGATGGCCCAGTGGATCCAACAAGTCTACCAAACTCGCAGGGAGACTATGTGTTTTGGCCGAACAAGGCATCAACACACTACGCGAAGTAGACGTTCATGGAGAGCCAAAATATACCGTTTGTGCCAAAAGACCGGATTTTTTGGTCTATTGAGCTCCGCTGTATACAAGGGTAATTGGAAGGTCAAGGACACGAAGCAATCAACAGGATCAGAAGCAGAATCCGGAAAATTTATGTGACAGCCGTCCAGTGGTTATGTGCTACAATCAGGACTAAACTGCGCCGTACGGCGAACCACGGATCATATGCTAATATTCATTAAGCTAGACTAAGGTCAACCCGTGATATGAAATAAATCAGATTGAACTGCACTTCTTTGTTGTTTTTTATCGCGAGCCATACTTTCCATTCCCGCTATTTGGTGGTCACCCGTTATGCTAGAAAAAAACAGTTCGATCAGATAGCAATCAGTTTTACTTTAATAACTTTTCCACCAGCGTCGGATCGCTTTGCGGTTTTCATCGGTCGAGCTGAAATTTCGCACAATTATTATAGGACCCAAAGGGCTCCCAAAAATCAAAGTGGAAAGATTTTTTTTTTTTTTTTTCGATATCCGTGTCCCAGGTTAGTATATTTATCCTCCCCCCCAAATGGAAAGCCCGATCAGTTGCGAGCCAAACGGCTCAAAAACTTACCTTCTCATTCCTGGTAGGCTGTGTTGTGAACTATAACACACACCTCAATCTTCACATTTTTTTTTTTTTGGAAAACATTCTTCCTTCTCCCAACGGCCTCTCCCCCATCGGCACACCATCCGCAAACACTGGTGTTCACACCGGGTGTTGTGTCATTACTACTAAGATGGTGATTACTACAAACTACTAGTACTACTGCATCGCACCGGCCGTTTTGAGCAGGGTCAATTCTTTCTCCTTAGCTTGCACCACCGACCGCCAGTGGATGTCCTGTTCAATTACTTTCGATTCTAGATTTTTCAGTATGATTTCCTGCAAGAACAATACAGATTAGTTTATTCGTTGGAACGGAGCCGGAGCAACACTTACAGTATCAGCTATAATTAACTTATATTGATCTACTGTTTTCTGCAGCTGCTCGTTCCTCTGCGACAGTGCTTGCTGGTCTTCAGCAGCATCTGCCAGCTCGGGGGCACCATTTTTGCTACTTCCCTCGTCGGTTATTCCGTCGTGGGCGTCATTGTATTCGTTTAAACTACTATTATTGTTAGCATTATTGTTACTACTCCTACTAGTGTTGCTATTGTTGTAGTTGTGGTGGACAACCTCGGTGCTATTATTACTGGTGGCGGCGCTGCAGAGGCGAACGCTTTCCTGCTGCTCTCGAATGCAGGCGACGGTGGATTCGAGCCAACTATGGAAGTTGGTGGCATCCAGTGGCAGTGCTGAGACAATGTCTTGCGGAAGCAGCTTAACCAGCAGGTCCTTGGTTCGGTTCTGCTCCTCCAGGATCACCTTATCGATGTCGACCTTGGGTGCTGGTGGGGCTTCCTGAACGTGATTGGACGTTTGCTGTGCTTTGCTGGCTGCCATTACAAGCTCCTATGAAGCAAGAAAAGAGAAAGTTGATATTAATCTCACAGATGGTCCTTATCTAGAAGGATTATCTAGTTCTGTAGGGTGCTGCTTGAAACTTACAACTTTACTACTTGAATTCGTGTTAGTGGTACTTGGTTTGGTGGAGAAATTTTGAGTAATCTGCAGTGCATCTACCAACTTCCAGTTCTTCCTGCGTAAATCCTGCGGCAGCGAAATTCAACAGGTCAACATAGGAAAAGGAACGTAACATGGGATTGAGCCGGATCCGGTTCCAACCATGATGTTGAGAGGAACAGGTTGGTGGTGTATACAAAATAGGTGAGGTTTGGAATCGGAAACAAAGAGAACACAAGTACGTTGTAATACTATTGCTGCTGGGTAATGTGTTGATGACTAAAACTAAGCGGGATTATTTACAAAGCCAAATGGTTAACTATCGCAATATGCTATTTACAGTTACACTTCGACAAAAAGTTGTAAGTATCAAATCCATCAAAACTAAAGCTACCCGAATATGAGTTAAATTCTTACATTGTTTTTCGCCCTCTGTTCCTCAATCTGCTTTTGAAGCTCTTCCTCGCGGGCACGTAGCTCAGTGGCCTGGTGCTCGTGGTCGGCTAGCTTGGCTTTGTAATCGGCGAGTTCGGAACGGCACACGGCCAGTTCTGTTTTGCTCGAATCTAAGGCATTCTGGAGATTACGAATTTCCACCTTGTTGCTCTCTTCGGCCTGAGTATTGGCTGCGGTGGTAGCCGCCATTACGGCGGCAGCTTGCTTCTGTTTCGCTTGCAGTTCACCAAGTTGAGCCTTCAGCTGTTCCGCTTCGAAATTCTGCTGCTGACATGCTTTGACCAGATCCTCATTCTGACCAGCCGCAACGCGCAACTGCTTCAACTCATTCTCGTACGTGTTAAGCTCTGCGGAAAAAGATGATGAACGTCTCAATTTACAGGAAAATTTAAAAATACTTCGTAACGTGACGGCGCCATATTTGACACGGGTTTAAACTTAACGCACTTTTGAATGTAATCGATGCTTACTCCAATTTAACATTGCATTTTGATCTCAAATGAAATGTGGTGTTTTTGTTTATGTTTACCCTTCACATTGATATCAAATAGTTGAGAATTGATTGTAGTATACGTCAAAATAAAAACAAAACGGAAACATCAGGTGAATCAGGTGAATTGAGTTTACCATTGCAAAGGATCTAAGAAACGAGTAGTTCGTTTCCGCATAAAAGTGAATTGTTTCGTGATTAAATAACCATTAACTGTAAGAACGTATAGCATTCTATTTGTGTTTGAAATTAAATTTATCGATCCAATGTTCTGCGTCAATTTGGGCACATGTTGTTCCTCATTATTTAAATAGTCCAGCTGAGGTTCAACCGGACGGTTTTCATGGTTTCTGGAGTGACGAAATTCATGCTAGCTTATTATTTGTAAATAGTTCTTCAATGTATTCAATTCCCTGGGCACTGGCATATTGTATACCCGCTAAGAAATAAGTACCCAACGGAGCAGTTGAGTGCGGGAAGTTGACTACAAATAACTTATTTCTGAGTAAAATTCTACCCAAAAGTAAGTAATTTGTACCCAACAGTAGGTTAACATGATTATACCCAACGTTGGCTTCCTACACTTAACTCGCTGGGTACTTTTTTTAAGCGTGTAGAAATTGGTTCAATCTTAAATTGTTTAAGGCAAGATTGAGTTTTTGGTTTTCTTAACTGCGTCAAATATGGTCGCGGTTTTAGAGCGGGTGCAGTTTTTAAAATTCGATTTCAAAACATACCTTGCATGCGTTGCTGAATGATTTCGTCCTTATTGTGTAGCAGAATTTCGTATTCAGTCTTTTTCTTGAGCATTTCCTGCAAAACATGACATTATTGTAAATATGGTGAACCCCGTCTCGCAAAAATACCCACCTCTTCGGTTTGTAGTTTCTCGTTTAGTAATTGTCCCTTGGTCATCAGTTCACGCTGCAACAATTGCATGTTTTCGTTCAACTGAACAATGGTTCCGGCGTTCTCCTGAGCAGCGGCATGCTGCTCAGACATTTGCATGTACTTAGCCTGTAGTTGTTGGTACTGGTGGGAAAGAGTTTGCTTTTCGGCAGCGAACTTCTCCGAAACCAGCTGTATTTGTTGAGTAAGATTTTGCACTTCCAAACGTTTGTTGTTCAGCTCTTCGTTGAAGCTTCTTACGGTCATGCTGCCTTGAGTTTTCTCGTTGTTCAACTCTTGGCGAAGTTCCTTCAACTTAGCATGCAGTCCAGCGGCGGACTTTTGCTCTTCAAGCAATTGGTTTTCCTTTTCTAGTAGTTGCTTCTTCAGTTTCTGCAGCGGATCTGATGGATCGTTCCACTCTGACGGGTCCTTAGTGAGTGTATCTTGCTGCTTGTTCAGCAAAAAGTCAATCAAAATTTGGATATCGTTCCGCGGAAGATCTGCCTTGCCGAGAATTCGAACAAACGGCTGCACATTGGAAGCGTCCTGCACCTCGGCAGCCAGCTGTTGGGTAATAAGTTCGTTTTTCTTCTTTTTGTTGGACTTATCCTTATTGGCTTGAACGTTTGCCGATGGCTTAGTTTCGGTCGATGGAGCAACAACGGCAGTGGTCGGAGCTACAACAGGAACAACGGTAATCTCCTCGACACCACTGTTCTTCGGCGATGGCTTCGTGTGTTCCTTGTGTTTGTTCTTACGTTGCTCCTTGGGCTGTGGCTTGGCTTTGGATTCTTCCTCCTTCTGTTGGGTTGGATTTACAACGTAACCTGATGGATATACGATTGACGATAATGAGATAGAAACTTACATGTTGTCGAGCAATCTCGAGGGCGTCCTTGGGATGAATTTCTTCAAAGTGATTAATCTCCGTGGCTGGCTCTGACTTGACTAGCACCGGTTCCGATTTGTTCAGTAGAATACCACCCTTTTGCTTGTTCTTCTTACCTTGGTTTTGCTTGTCTTTTTTCTGCAAATTGAAGAAGATTGAAGAAACCATCTATTGTAATGAATCGAAGACTGTTGTTTTTTAGGTTGCACAGATTATTGATAACGAGTATGATCATTTTCCTAACCAAGATAATGATATGGGTTCGGGCATCAAAACTTATTTAAAGTATTTTTCTTCTTTCCTGGTGTTTCAAGCTTGTCATTCATCACATAGTGGTCCTAGTTTGTGTAAAAGTGCTAAGAGTTTCAAGAATTTTACGTTTGAACATTTGTTCTCAGATTTTCAGAAATGAGTCTACGTGGTTTATGAACCGGCACTAATGGTTGTGCGTGGTGTTGATCTTATGTCAGTTGTTGTTCGTTTGTCACGCGCGATGAGAGAGTATCGGGACATCGTAATTAAGCGTTTTCTGAACGGTGAGCAACCCGGTGATATATTCCGGCTGCTGAAATCACATGGGGTCAGGCGGAACTATGTCTACACGACCATCAGGCGATACCAGGAGACGTCTTCGACCGATGACCGTACGTGATTCGGTAGGCCGCGTGCGGCGAGGACGCCACGGGTCATCAAGGTCACCAGGGTGCGGATTCTGAGCAAAAAGAACATCTCAATCCGGAGAACGACTGCTGATCTCAACGTTTCTGTCGGGACCGCTCAAACCATATTCAGCAAGGTCCTTGGTTATAAGCCTTACAAAAAACTTAAGTCCATGGTGTTTTGGAGGCTACCAGCAAAAAGCGATTGGATCACTGATGGAACCTGCAGGAAGCTTGAGGAGCGTAAATAACCAAAAGCCGCGATAGAGCGGACGAGAGCGGACCAGAGCAGGCAAATACGAATCTCGTCAACGGTATTCGGCTCTAGAGAAGGAAGTAACACGTTGCTGCCGACGGGACAAGCGAGCGTAGGTGGACTCTCTGGCAGACGAAGGGGAGAAAGTCACAACAACTGGGGAGTTCCGCCTCCTCTACGCTATCTCAAGGCGCCTGGATGAACCCGAAGATGCGTGAAAGACCTGACCCGCTCTTAACAGGAGGCCGAAGCAGCGGAAGCAACCGAACGGAGTAACAAATTCAAAAACCACAGACCGAACCCTATCAGTTTAGAAGAAGTGAAAAAGAAGGACAAGCTGAAAATGTCCTGCCAATAGGAAATAGGAGGGACGGATGGAACGGCGATTGGGTCAGAGTCGAACGTGGTTCAGTTGAAAGATATCAACAGCAATGCCATGGCGGCAATGGAACTGGTCCGTGGCGGAACTGGTTTACGACAAGAAGTTCGCCGAACATCGGATTTTGTGGGTTACCGGGTATCCGGAGTGTCCGGAGAGATTTTCCCGAGTTCTAGAGCGATGCTGAAAGTTGAATTTGGAAGACAGGTGCAAGCCGCTTGAGCCAAGAATGGCTACGGTTGAGGCCCTCCGGTCGATGAAAACAATCAGGCACTCATCTTACTTTCTTTCAAAAATGAGGGAGCAGATGTGTGCGTTGGTCGAAAAATCATTTTGGATTACCTTTGTATGGGTCCGCTCACATTGCTCAATTCCAGGCAATGAGAAGGCGGACTCTCTAGCAAAGGAGGGCGCAAAAGAAGGGGAAGAAGAATTTCACATGATGAATTTTTCCCATTAGTTCGTCAGAGTTCTCTTCAAAGTTGGCAAAACGATTGGACAAGTAATTCTCTTGGGCGGTGGTTACATTCCATTATTCCAAATGTTTCGTCGAGATCGTGGTTCAAAGGTCTGGATGTAAGTCGCGGTTTCATTCGTGTGATGTCAAGACTTATGTCCAACCACTACTCGCTAGACGCACAACTCTACAGATTTAACCTCGTCGATAGCAACATTTGTAGGTGCGGAACCGGTTATGATGACATCGATCACGCAGTTTGGCAATGCCCGGCTAATGATGCCTCCAGAGCACGACTATTGGATACCCTAGTGGCCCGAAATTGAATATCGGCTCCGCAAAGTGTCACACACGTCTATAAACGAATAAACGAACTCCGTAAAAAAAAAAAGGAATGGCTACGGTGGAGGAAATTTTGACCAAACATTCGCCGGAGCAGGTGGAGATTCTGATGAAAACGAAATGGTAGCGACGATATTGATGGGTTGGACGAGCTTAGTTTGAGATCCGGTGCTATTTTCGTTCACCTGCAATGCCATATGGGGCAAGCATGCCGGGTTTGGATAGGCATCATTTAGATACCTTGGAAGAAGCAAAACGCCAACCAGTCGTACCCCGCAAAGGATTTTCAGACAATTGAGAGATGGTAAGTGCTCTCAAAAACGCGGAGTGAAACAGATAATTGTTATCCTTTTTGTCCCCTGAATTATATGATCACATCACTTATCAAGGTGAATCCTGATCCTCTAAAGCATTTAGAGCTGCTTGACTGTCTGACATAATGCATGTACAGCAACCGTTCGCTAACTGGGCTAAGTGCACAGCCCTGTTAGCGGATGCTGCTCGGTAACTGGGCTGACATTTCGAATGTAAATAGGGAAACTGCCCCCATATTAATCCCATTGTTCCTATATTCATCCTACGATGAATCAAACAATTGGGCAGTTGAAGGATCGGTTTCGTTTTCTAATAATGTTTGCTTACGTTAAATAACTACAACAAACGTTACTAACTAATCCTGTCACGTGTATATCGTTTTATTTCAAGTAGGATGAATTGCAAAGTGATGAGATTAATATAGGTACATCTTCCCTACTATCGAATTCGTTTTTGAACCTAGGTTGGAAGGTTGGAAGGTTTTATTGTCAGTGCAAACGTTAATCCGATACGAGCTACAAACAAAACCGTACACACTGACGTTTAACACACAACAAGCCGACCCAATTTTGATACCCGATCCAGTTTGAAACTGGATCAAAAACGAATTCGCTATAAATTTCGAGGGGGCTTTCGATCAGATTTCGGTTGGCGTATTTCATTGCGCAATACATAAAGTTTTTATGCCTTATACGTTATTGCGATGTAGTTAATTGTGCACCCCATTATGCAAAATGTTTGACTCAGTTTGTATGAGATTACGACTCAATTTCGTACCATTTAACAATTTTCACTCCTCCAAGACCCTTATATGGCTTTTACATGCCCCTTGCTAATTTTGACAACAAAACGTCAAATGCTGATTTTCGAAGCTTAGCGCAGTTAGCGAACAGTTACTGTATTTGAATACCTATAGTTTCTGCGTAAGCATATAACAGAACATTCCAGAATTGCTTGAATTTCAGCATGGTCACTTGGCCACTTAGGCATTGGAATTGACATGTTAATCCCTGGGCCAGTTACACCTGCTCTCACTTGTTTGTTCATTTTTGAACCATCTGTATAGAAAACATTGATCCCTGACGGAGGCTTGAACCACCTTCTTCTTTAGCATTTTAAGCTTATTGTTTTCACAATTATACAAGTACAATCATACGCTATGCCCAGGGAGTCGAGAACTTTTCCTTTACGAAAAAATCCTAGACCAGACCGGGAATCCAACCCAGCCACCTCCAGCATGGTGTTGCTTTGTAGCTGCGCCTTTCCCGACTGAGCCAAGGGAGGCTTGGACCACCTCTCTCCCACGAATCACGTCCAGGATCAATAACTTGATATGAACAGTCAAAGCTGTAGTTGTAGAAAACATTGAAAACACTCCAACGACTGCCAGATAGTAGTTTTCTATTAAAAGCGGTGAATGATTTCTTCTAACATCGCTCCCAGTTAAAGAGTAACCAATCATAAGTGTTTTTTAGTATTGTCTCTTGTAGTATAAACCAAGCTTAAAATAATCTGAACAATGTATATTGGAAATCCAAAATCCTTGAAGTTGACAGTATGTCAATATGTGCCAAACCATTATTCTTACCTTGTTGTGGGTATCCGTCAGTGCAAATGCTTCAGTTTCGGCGAATTCCACGCTGGCGATAACCTTCTTCTTGGCGTAGGTCAAAGGGTTGATTTCTTCCTCCATTTGACTTTCGGACGAGTTGGAATCGCTTTCCACTTCACCCGAATCCAGATCCGAATCCTTGACGACAGCCGCAGCCTTTTGCTTCTGCTGTTGGGGCTTCTTGTTCACCTTTTTACCCTTTTTGTTGGCATTGTCCTTGGTAGATTTAGAAGTCCCGGCTACACCGAGGATCTTCTCACGCATCTCACGTTTTTCCTTTAGTTCCTCTTCGAATGATTTTCCGGACAGGGGCTTTAGCAGGAAGAAGTGAAGTCCCAGCAGCGAAACTAGGGTCCCAACAAGGATTACGACAAAGATAGACAGATCCATATTTGCATGGTTCGGTTCAAGGGCAACGTGACAAGAAACACAACGGTTCCAAAAGGAGATGGGACTCAATTAGTTTTTTTTTCCAGACAAGCACAAACAAAAATCGGCTCAATCACTTTGAGCACGTCAGTCGGCGAAAGTCACTGAAATGGAAAGGAGAAGAGAAAAAGAAACGATAGGTAATTAAATTGAATTTTTCATTACACAATTCAATGAGCATAACAGGGATGAAAAATGACAATATTTATATTTCACAATTAATAAAAATGTAGGTATGTGTTCCGTTAGTGAAAATCCACGAATCTTCTGTATCGAAGAGTAAATTAATTTTATGAGAATATTGAGGTTCATCAGTATAATTAATATATTACATCATTCAAGGACCATTTTCGACGAGTTCAACAGTTTCTGGTGCGCTTGTGTGAGTGCCCAATCTAAATGGATGACGTATGCATATAGCACGCAACCAGCATCCGATGGTTCTCTGCAAGCTATTCTTATCAATCGTGCTCAAAAGTGTGCCACACACGGAATACATAAATTAAATGAATTTTCAATTCGAACCATACAACCATCTATCTTGTGCTTGACACGTATTCTTGAAATATTGGAGCTCATAATAAAACTATTGTGCAATCAGGCATCACTCCAGAGTTAGTAGACACAGCTGTTTTCAAGCAATTGAAAGTGACTTGACTAAACCATTTTAATTGATGTTACAGCTACGGCATCTAGACGAATATCGTCTCCATCGGTTTAAGTCCAGAAGACCAGCATCACCCCAACGAACTCAGTGTCCGTTTATATGCACGCATGAGCGTATGCGTAGCAATGTCAATCCCGTTGTTCAATCATCCAATGTGGACTCTTCAATTAATCTAGCAGACTTCTCTCACTGTTCTCGCTACTGTTGCCTTTGTTTCGCAGTTCTTCTATTTCCACCACGCTGCTTTTCGCGTATCGATCATTTGAGTAATACTACCAACCACATACCGTTCGTTCATCGAATCATTCTCTCTCTCTCCCTTCATCACGTTTTGCTTTATTACAAACCTACATTCACATTCGCAGAGACCGGTTGGCTTTCTCGATTAAAGCCTACTATGTAGTAGATATCTGAGCAAGTTAAGCCGCATAAACGTATACGCTTACGCATCACAGAGCTCGACATCGGGGTAGTGGCAGTGTTCTACACTGAAGCAAAACGGTCAGCACTTTGGTAGTTGGTAATATTCTAAAATTGATTATAATACATAATCTCATTTAAAAATATTTAAAAGCCGATCTTCTAGTACTTATGTGGTTCCTTTTTTCGTTAGTTCGTAACGCATTTTCCTTATCCCCATTTGATTTATGAGCCTATCGATTCGACGGGCAATAATATGAATGTAGCTTGTATGGACTTTCCCGATCGATTCGTCGGTAAAAGAAGTTTGATATTTTAATGTGCTGGAAGTCTCTCGGTTCTGATGAGTTGTTTTTAGAATTTTTGAGCCTATCAAATGAACAAATTCTTGACATTTTTTTTTTTTAAAAAAAAGGGTGAATCTAACAATGAGAGATTCTCTCCTCTCTCGCACTGTTTCATTTTTTACAGTACCATTATAAAACTTTTGAGGGATTCTTTAATACAGATTGTAACACAACAGTGCTGGCTAGCATACTCTACAAATAGTAGAATGAAAAATCGAAAAGGTGATTGGAATATGAATGAAAGAGAAAGTAGTCAAAGAGAGTCTCTCAATGTTAGATTCGGCCTAATGAAAAATGATGTAATATTCTCCCTAATGAAAAGTCCCTAGAATTGTAAAATGGTTTAACTATCAAAAACAACTGAACAAAACCGAGAAGATAACCTTGAGTTACACGGTTAATCTGGAAAACTCATTTTATGACTATATTTTGCACATTTTCAAGATTATAGTTGATACGTCAAAAAGTGACTAGTTTTTATACACTTATGAAGAGTACTTTTTACGCCTTTTCAAGTATGTCAACGGCGACAAAAAAATGCGTAAAAAGTAGGCACCGCTGAGAAAAGAAAATTAACTCTACCCGTGACTTGATGCTGGCGCCATTTTCAAAAATGCATTCATTTGGTAAGCACCGTGTTTATGTTCCGGAATTGTTTTAGGCTGTTGCAGTATAGAAAATTCGAGGAATTATCCAATACGTTGGATACAGACGCATTCGCGAAATTGACAGGTAAGTTAAATATTTCCTTTCTCAGTAATTACAAATGTTTAACACTGTATGAAACAAAACAGATCTCCCATGCCCTGTGGCCGGATGTAGTTATTAGAGATACATTAGGGATTAATCATTAAGCTTGATAGCGTGCTTAGAGCCGATATGCTGGTACTTCCTGAGCCAAAAACTGTATCCATTTTCTTCTGGACTATCACCCGCTATAAGAATAAAATATTAGTTCCAGAACATCGTTCAATCAACTCTGCGCAAAACCTCTAGATAGGTATTTTTTAATTTATTTTTTCAATTAATAAACATGGCTGCGTAATTTATTGATGTCTTTTTCACTCTCGCATTTGAATTTCGGAATTGAGCCTTTTCCAGCCATACTCGAGCAATATTGATTTTTCGAAATGCGTAAAAGTACACATCTTTTATGTTCTCAAAAGGAGTAAAAAGTATGCATATTTACTTTTCAAAAGGAGTAAAAGGTGTGCATCTTTTACTTTTCAAAAGGAGTAAAAAGTATGTATTTTGCACCTTTCAAAAGGAGTAAAAAGTATGCACATTTTGACGTACATTCAGTTTACGCAAAAGGGAGTAAAAGTAATATACTCCTTTTTGGAGTAGTCTCAGTTTCCCTCGAAAAAGCATACTTTATAGTCATAACAGCGTAAATTGAGATTACCCTGTATAGTGTTTTCTCTTCTCAATCATTTCTCGAGTAATTCATGATTAGGGCCTTGAAGCCATTTGTAAACAACGACTTTAAACGTTGATCTCTCACGAATCACGAGAATCGCACTATATCCAGCTACTCCATATGGTAGAGCTAACATTGTTCTACCAAATGCTGCTTTCATTTCACGAGGGTGATTTAAGATTCACGAGAAATCTACATTTAAAGTCATTGTTTACAAATGGCTTTTTTTGGCAACACAGGTTACTTTTCGGCTCACAAATATATCTCAGAATATACTCAATAAAATTGAGTTATTGTTTAGTAAAAGCTGAAATTTTACTCAATAATTGATATTATCAAGTAGAGTGTAGTGTTTTGGAACGGTATTTTTCTTGTTCCAAATTGCTGCAAGAATAGATCAAAACATATACCAGTTTTGAAATGATGCAAAATAGATCCAGTGTAAAACAAAATTTACAACACCGGTGCAGCGATGTTTTTGCGTTTGGTCTAAAAAAATAAATCCAATCCACGATTTGGATCGCCGTTGAAGATGCCCTTATTCCAAAAAAAATCACACTTTAGTACCTTCATGTATGTAAAGCATAAAATCTGCCAAACGCTCAAACATACACTATGATCAAAAAATACTTAAGTTGGTATATAATGAACTGACAGCCATCAGAAATTTGAGCATGATCGAAGCATTAGTGTTTGATTGGCAACCGTTTACATTAGACAAGTTTCAGTATTTTGTCGGATTTTTTTTTCTTCTTTATTTTACTTCGGCCTATTTCCTCACATGGTGACAATCACCGACGCCAGGAAGACGACTCCACCACCTGAACCCTACCTATGAGCCGGGACCAACGGCTTTACTTCCCTTCCGAAGGAAGACGTGACCAGATCTTTTCGCCTCAGAAAATCCACCGACGTCGACTGGGATTGAACCCAGACCCACTGGGGTGCCAAGTAGCAGTCACGCTTACCACTACACCACCGACGCCGGCATTGTCGGATTTTACCATGAATAATTTTTGTTGAGCAGAGTTAGTATGAAATTTTGTTTCCAATTAAATTTCTTGAAAATATTGCAAAGGCCCCTTTGGGGAATCTCCTTTTTCAAGAACCAAAGCGTACGAATGGTATAGAGTTCTGAAATGGTCGAGGACTTGCCTCGTTCCGGACGCCCTTCAACACATTAAATACTGACGAAAACGTGGCAATAATTGAGAAAACTGTGCTTGAATCGTAATCTCAACATCTCACATGGAACCGTGCAGCACATTGTTGTTGGTATTTTGGGTATGCAAGGCGTTACCGCACGGTTTGTTACGAAAGAGCTGAATTTCATGCAAAGAACCATCGATAGAAGGTTGCTGTAGACATGATTTCCGAGGCCCAAAAGGATCCAACCTTCATGGAATGCGGGAACGAGACATGGGTCCTCCCATGTTCTCCAAACTCAGAATGGCTTTTCGGGGAAAATCAAGTCCACTGAGGTTATAAAAGATAATACGACACAGGAGCTGTAGGGCAGACCTCCGGCGGTTTGTGAATAGTGCAATGATGACTGGGTTCAGCCATTGGCATATGTGCGTCGTTTGATGTGGATGTTATTTTGAAGGAGACAACACCTGTACTTTTTGATGATAGTATACACCATTGAAAATATCATAATCACTATTTTTGTATTCTTTTAGGATAGATAGAAAAGTTTTGTAAAGTTTTAAATATATATATGTATATATATATAAATGTGGTGGGGGGGGAAAAAATGTTGTTTGGTGGGTTTTTTAATTCATTATTGAATGATTGACAAACCGCTATCAACGAAACATATTTCTTTTTATATTTAATGAAAATAGATACATTCAGGCACTCGTATTTCGTGGAGAAAACTAGTCTAGGAAACAACTTTTTGGAAACATATTTTTGATAAACTGTCGCATAATTGTCGTGAGTATTATTTCTATACTTTTCGTTCTGCTTTACTCAACGTATTCAGTACACTGTTGAATTTAAAGGGACCAGTTTCCAGATTTCAAGGATTTGATTTATAAAAGTTCTGAGTGCACCATTGGTGAATTGATTCAGGCTATTAGTTAAATGACAGTTTGTAGAGCGGGGTTGTTACCAGTTAATTGCTCAAAGAAAGGAATATTACATTTTACTTTTAACGATATCTTCTCTCGTTAATAAACGAAGGCAGCAGGGTAAATGCACCCTTCTTTTTGGGGAAATTCTCCTTAGTTGCGTTTGCCCGGTATAATGCAATCGGAGGTATTTACCTTCTGGTTAGCGCTTGCCGGTTGTTTTGACGGGTCTTAAGTTTCTTCAAGTTTGTATAGCGGAGCTTCGCTCCGTAATTTTTGAGGTAGTTTTGAAGGGTTTAAATTTCATTTTGACGAGTCTTAATTTCATTTTGAGGAGTCTTAATTTTGTTTTGACGGGTCTTAAATTCAGAAACTTAAAACCCGTCAAAACTATACAATCTTGAAAAAACTAAAGACCCGTCAAAACACCCGGCAAGCGCTAACCAGAAGGTTAATACCTCCGATTGAATTATACCAGGCAAACGCATCTAAGGAGCATTTTTCCAAAGTTTAAGGAGCATTTCCCCAAAAAGAAGGGTGCATTTACCCTTTGCCATAAACGAACGATATATTAGCAATGAAAGATAGATAAGATCCTCATTAATTGGATTTTGTAGCGGAAACAGCACAACAGTTACTGTTTGTACAGCTATGGTTATCAAAAGAGAAAGTTAAACCACGGACAAAGAAAAACAAATCTTAAAGAAAAAAAACTCATTTTCCCACACAATTGACAACAGTTCCAAAGATCCGAATTCCTCCAGTGTGTAAGTGGCGATCATCACTATGTCCAATGCGACTGAACTCGCGAACATTAAGGGAAAAAAAATCTGATGACGACGACGGTTCTCTTCTCTGCTTTTTCCCGATTCCGCTGTACACTCCACATACATTTTCAATGTTCGAGTTGCGACGGCGACTATCATGATGACTGACTGTATACGACGAGAGTTCATTCGCTTCTCCTTCTGCCCTTTCCGCTACCTCACCCAGCGGTTGGCAACTAGTCCGATCGTTGCAAACGCTTCTTGAGGCGATTATACTTTTAATCGGCGATTTTCCTGTTCCAATCGAATAAGCGGTTAAGAATTCATGCATTTTCCTACACTTCGCGTTTGAGGAGGATTTTCATTTAGTATTTTGGGGATTTCTTTGCATCACTGTGGAACAAGGCGAATATTCCTACACGGCCGCCATCATGCTTCACAGTACGGACTTGCTGTCTCTCTCTCCGGGATAGGTAAAAGAATTTTACTATCCGTCGTCATCGGAAAATACAGCTATCGAAACTCTGCAACTTCCATGAATCAACCGTACTACACTATAGCAAAACTCACTCGCTTAAATTATCTATTAATCCAAAAACGGAGACTGGTCAATTAGATTCCATTAATCACTGTCGCATGAAGCAAAATTTTCAAACTAAATGAAAAATGCTCACACCGACCAAAAGGGAATCAGCCACTTACATTTTCTTATTTCTTCTCTGCTCGTCTTCAAGCACGGTTACTGTACACCGAAGAGGCTAAAACCGGATTAAGCTTCACCACAGACTACCTTGAATCCTAAACTAGTTGGATTAGCTCAACCACGTCCTTTAAATCACCGGCTACACGTAATATTTCAACTCGTTCTCCACCCTGGAAGCTAGGATTAATGAACACACAAAAAAACGTCGGGAACGGATGCGACGATCGA
Source organism: Aedes koreicus (assembly GCA_024533555.2). Classification (NCBI taxonomy): domain Eukaryota; kingdom Metazoa; phylum Arthropoda; class Insecta; order Diptera; family Culicidae; genus Aedes; species Aedes koreicus. The sequence goes on from JAHHFK020003780.1 coordinate 176,857, forward strand.
ACAGCTAGTGACAAAATTACACTCTTCTTCGCACACGTAAATTGACCACGTAGGAGCGCAAACACATTCACACAACTAACCACCAGCAGCAAAGAATACAACGTTTGTGTAGGTGTCGAACACTGTTCACACATTCATATGCGCATTTTCCGTAGATGGATTCTACAAAATTACCATATGGCTATCCTTTTCGTGCCAACAGTAGCTCCAAATGCAGCGATCTCGTTTTCAATTTGATGAAGTAAAATGATTTGGCATTAGCGTATTATACCGGCTCAGATGGAGTGATATCAACACGGTAAAACAAACTTGCTTTTAACGCAGGTTTTTACACCCTCGTTCCATTTTACTCATAGACTAAATATAATTGTATCACCGGATATTTAACAGATGGTGGCCGCGCGAAGGTCGGTATCGAGTTCTAAAGGAAATTTCTTTTTCTATCCCAAACCCATGTTAAATTCCGTTGACTGAAACGGCAAAGTAAAGAATCGAAAAGAAATTTCTGCAGCAGTATCCACCTGAAAAGAACGAAAAATAAAATTGGAATTTGTAAGGTTTCCACGCAAACTACTGGGAGCTGTCACTTTAACTTCCGAAAAAATATTCCGCTCGATTATTGCGTAAAGGCCAGTATCGACTTAAGGCCAGTATCGACTTGAAAAGTAGGGAGGTTACGGAATTTTGTTCAATATTACCAAGTGGAATTTTGACAAATGATCAGCATGGAACGAAATGTCACCTTCACTTACAGAATAATCAAGCGGCATATCTTTCCGAAAGTAAAAGTGACAGCTCCCATTAGTTTGCGTGGAAACCTTACAAATTCCAATTTTATTTTTCATTCTTTTCAGGTGGATACTGGTGCAGAAATTTATTTTCGATTCTTTACTTTTCCGTTTCAGTAAACGGAATTTTACATGGGATTGAGATAGAAAAAGAAATTTCTTTCGAACTAGATACCGACCTTTAAAAAGTAAAGAGGTTACGGAATTTTGTTCAATATTACCAAGCGGAATTTTGACAATTGTTCTGCATGGAATGAAATGTCACCTTCACTTACGGAACAATCGAGCGGAATATTTTTCCGAAAGTAAAAGTGACAGCTTAGTTTGCGTGGAAACCTTACAAATTCCAATTTTATTTTTCGTCCTTTTGTGGTGGATACTGCTGAAGAAATTTCTTTTGGATTCCTTACTTTTCCGTTCCAGTAAACGGAATTTAATGCTTGGTTCATACTACAGCGTTGTAACATAATACAAGGCTATATTGATGACATTTTCCTCGTTGATAATTTTCAAAATACCCTTGTATTATGCAGGGGGCGCGACTCTATCTAAGATGCAGGATTTTTTTTGTTTTGCTTTTTTAAAGATTTTGATGAAGTTTTTAAAGATTTACTGCAAAAAGATGCAGCACGATGCAAGTTGATGGATTAAGATTCACAAGCTAAAACAAGATTTTTCAAAGAAAGATTCGCTAGCGTGGGATTTTTCGATCATCTTGAATCTGGATTTAGATGTGTCGCACCCCCAGGTATTATGTTACAACTCCGTACACACATTATTGTTTTATTGTTTTATTGAAAGTATAGCACTTTACTTCTGAAAAGAGTTTATTTTTCATTAAATTAAAAGTAAAATTATCTGGTACGAAAGTTATGAGTTTGATTTGAAAGTATATTTTTTCGGTTCAGTGTGTAAATTTAAAAGTGTGTTCTTTTACCATGAAAATTGTAGAACTGTCAAAGCCACCAACACAAAGTAAATCGTCGTCCTCGTCGTCTTCGTATGAAATTTTTCAGTACAGTTGACCGCGTCCGTGTCTACTCCTGTCTGCTTTTGTACGCGATTTGTAAAAATCCGTGATTCACGGATCGACAATACTTCAACGATCGACATACTATAAAAACTTCATATTCAAAAGGTTCCTCTTGGCATATTTACTGCAAAAAGATGCAGCACGATGCAAGTAGATGGATTAAGATTCACAAGCTGAAACAAGATTGATTCGCTAGCGTGAGATTTTTCGATCATCTTGAATCTGGATCCCAGATCTGAAAAGAAATCTTGTTATGTTAAAACTATTTTTTGTTTCAATCTAAACAGCATACTTTTACTTTAATTGCTCGAAACTTTCTGAATGAAAGTTCATTTATGAATTAAAATAATTTGCTTTTGTTTTCAACGATGCCACGGTTTCGATTTGACAGTTCTACAATTTGTTTTGAAAATTTCAACTTTTAAATGTAGAGTAGCAAAATTTTGAATTGACGGTTTGAAGGTTTTTGTTTAGAAAGTAAACCACTTTCTACGAAAAAGAACCAACGCAACTTTTCAATTTAAACAATGGTTTTTTTTTTAATTTTAATAAATCATTATTCTTTGTGTGTAGTCTGAACAAGGCATAGAGATCGGTATCGTGTTCGAAAGAAATTTCTTTTTCTATCCCAAACCCATGTTAAATTCCGTTTACTGAAACGAAAGAGTACGGAATCGAAAAGAAATTTCTGCAGTAGTATCCACCTGAAAAGAACGAAAAATAAAATTGGAATTTGTAAGGTTTCCACGCAAATTAATGCGAGCTGTCACTTTTACTTGCCGAAAAATATTCCGCTCGATTATTCCGTAAGTGAAGGTGACATTTTGTTCCATGTACATCAATTGTCAAAATTCCGCTTGGTAATATTGAACAAAATTCCGTAACCTCTTTACTTTTTAAGTCGATACTGGTCTTAACATTGGATTGAGATAGAAAAAGAAATTTCTTTCGAACTCGATATCGACCTTAAGTGAAGGTGACATTTCGTTCCATTCAGATCAATTGTCAATATTCCGCTTGGTAATATTGAACAAAATTCCGTAACCTCGCTACTTTTTAAGGTCGGTATCGTGTTCAAAAGAAATTTCTTTTTCTATCCTAAACCCATGTTAAATTCCGTTTACTGAAACGGGAAAGTAAAGGTCGGTATCGTGTTCAAAAGAAATTTCTTTTTCTATCTTAAACCCATGTTAAATTTCGTTTACTGAAACGGAAAAGTAAAGAATCGAAAAGAAATTTCTGCAGCAGTATCCACCTGAAAAGAACGAAAAATAAAATTGGAATTTGTAAGGTTTCCACGCAAACTAATGGGAGCTGTCACTTTTACTTTCGGAAAAATATTCCGCTCGATTATTCCGTAAGTGAAGATGACATTTCGTTCCATGCAGATCGGTTGTCAAAATTCCGCATGGTAATATTGAACAAAATTCCGTAACCTCTCTACTTTTTAAGTCGATACTGGCCTTAAAGAATCGGAAAGAAATTTCTGCAGGAGTATCCACCTGAAAAGAACGAAAAATACAATTGGAATTTGTAAGGTTTCCACGCAAACTAATGGGAGCTGTCACCTTTACTTTCGGAAAAATATTCTGCTCGATTATTCCGTAAGTGAAGGTGACATTTCGTTCTATGCAGATCAATTGTCAAAATTCCGCTAGGTAATATTGAACAAAATTCCGTAACCTCTCTACTTTTTAAGTCGATACTGGCCTTTAAGTCGATACTAGCCTTCAAAGGATGCACAGATTAAAATAACGATACAATTACAATTTAATAATATACAATAACAACAGAATGTATTGCCAACCATGAATCTTATTGTTCATGTATCAGACAAATAAAAAAAGCACATTGTAATTACAATAAACATATTTGTTGTTTAACAAACAACAAAACACAAATCTACTAAACAAAGACCAAGGTAACGGGTACACATGGCTCTTTAACTTAATACCCAAACGACATCAAAACCGACGCAGTGGAACACCCGCTGCTACGGTATAATCAGGTTGGGTATAAAGAAAAGGCGAGGTAGATATCAAGCATAATATTTGTTTTGGACTCAGGATAGGTTAGGTACAAGAAATGTTAGCTGTAGGTACAAGTGTTTGTATTTAGAAAATAGGATAAATACGGCAGGTGGCGAAGGTTTTCTTTCAGTCGAGTATTAGTACACGACACTGAAGAAGTCTGCACATTGTAGACGAAATACGCGTATCTGTCAAGATAAGCAATAAAGGTAGTTGGAATTAAATGGAAATTACTAATCATTCTTCTTATTTTCTAGTTATATTTGTTCAGAAAAAAGTGATATTTTTTATTGTTAAGATACATATCAACCCGCTTATTCTATTGTTGATGTCTCAATTTACAATAGATTCTATTGTAGAAGCAGTGAGTCCTAATGTTATCTTATTGTCGCGAACAATACGATCAACTGTACATACTATTGATTCTATTGTATGGTTACAATACATTTTTTTTGTCAATCTATTATACTTTTTTATTCGGGTGGTGCTGAAATAACCGTAAAATATTCGTCGCACTTACCTTACCAATCAGATTAAGGCCGGCGTGGCCTCTGCTGTACACAGAAGTTGTTTCCATTGTAATCGGTGCATGGCTGTACCTCGCCAGCCTCGCTTTCTTCGAAGAGTCCGAAGGTCGCCTTCTACTTGATCGATCCACCGTGCTCGTAGCGCACCTCTTCTGCTGGTTCCTGTCGGTTCGTTTTCTAGAACCATTTTCACAGGACTGTCGTCCGACATTCTTACGACATGCCCAGCCCATCGTAGTCGACCGATTTTTGCGATGTGTACGACGATGGAAGGTTCTCCTAGCAACTGGTGCAATTCGTTATTCATTCGCCTCCTCCACGTTCCGTCTTCCATCTGCACCCCACCGTAGATCGTACGCAGCACCTTCCGTTCAAAGACTCCAAGGGCGCGTTGGTCCTCCACTAGCAATGTCCATGTTTCGTGGCCGTAGAGAACTAACGGTCTAATTAATGTCTTGTAGATGGTCAACTTTGTGGATCGGCAAAAATTTGTTCGATCTTAGCGTGCTTCGGAGTCCAAATTAGGCACGATTATCAGCCAAAATATATTCGTCGCAAAGGGTAATAAAACTCTGTAGTCTTCATATCGTTTGATTTATTTTTTCGAATAATGTTCTCCGTCGGGAGCCCGATTAACAACAACGATACTGAGCGAATCGAATCCATTCAACGTCGTTTCCTACGTTTCATGCTTCACAGACTACGAAATGTTTAACCTACACATTTAGAAAATAACACCGAACTCGATTCCATTTTCTACCAGACCACATCGGAACCAACAAGAAACCGACTAAATCGTTTATGTATACTGTTTTCGGGTGTATTTTTTGTGTCAAACCCGAATTTTGGTTACTGTATTATATATTTGACAGATAAAAATGATAGATGAATCGAACAGTATGGTAAATCAAGGATATTCACGAGTTCGGTACACGAGAACCGAGAAACCTCGGTAAACTGAACCGAGAATTTGCTGAATATTCTTAAACGACAAACACTTCTCTTCGAGTCAATTCCGCGACGGCTATATCTGCCGAAAAACTCTGTTATTTTATCTGACTCGATAAGACCTAAAAAATCGCCAGCCATTTTATCTCGCGTGTGCGAGATATCTTTTTTTGCGAGAATTCCCGACCTCTGTTGCATTTGCAGGATAAAATCCTTGAGTCACTGTAACATGTTCTTGAAAGTGAAAAATAGTAAGTTGTGTTTTTAAACATCAATAAATTATACATTTTATGTAGATATTTTATTTTAACATTGAATTCAACAGAACGTTGGCAAAAATCCGTGCCAAATGTCTATCGCGTGTTTCGAAGAGGAATAGAAACAATGTAAAAGAAAAAAATCCATTGGGCAGTGGATAAATGTAAGATGTAGATTATATAAATTGTATTTAACATAAAACAAGGTTCCTCATTTTTATCTTCAGTCCCAGGACGATTTTCCAAGTGACGGTGGTATGCCAATGTAAATCTGTCGGGGAGTTTTCTTGGAAGATTCAGCGGACTTTGCCGTCTGTTGGAAATCAACTTTTATCAGTCTCCCAAGTAACCTCAAAAGAAAATCAACATCGGTAATGCGGGATCGCATCAAACAGTGTTGTCAAGTAATGAAGCGTTAGATTAGCTTAAGAATGTAGTGATGCATTACCAATGCAATAATGCTACTTTAGCAATGTCTTATGGCATTACAAAAGATATGGCATTAGTTCGAGCTTAGTGGGGCCTTTTTCAGCTTTAATCCAACTTCAATGATGCACTAGACTTAATACATATGCCCTATATATGCATGCTATTACAGCCTCGTGGTTACTTGGGTTCAACGTGATATTGCCTCTGCATTCGAGGTGTGGTTTTGTTCGTTTACAGCATTTGGTATAGAGCCACCACAACAGGACAAACAGTATCATTCTTTTGTCGCTGAAGCAGTGTATGATGTAGGCGTAATGAGCACGACGTGCGTGAAGTTTTTGGTTTCCCTTGATTAATACTTTGTCTGTATCTTAAGGGAAAACGAAAGGTTTTTTTTGCATCAATAAACAAATGTAATTGACAAAACTGGTTTTATTACTATCAAATTCGAAGCTATTTTAACCAGAACTGTTTGGTTATTGGTCATTGGATTTATTTTTGTCAACCGAGTTTTTCGGTAAATTTGCGAAAGTAAAAATTCAACGAGAACTCCCCAGGTAACCAATAAGCATTAGCATATGCAGTAAATCAACCCTAAATCTGCATTTCAGATGCTACAAACATTATATTAGCATTATATCAGCATCTTGAATGCTATCTGTTGTAAAGTTACATTTCAAATGCTATTTAAATGCTTGTAGCCTGTAATAAGCATTTCGAATGCAAAATAGCATTAATGGAGCATTATCATAGCATTGCAGTAAAGCAGTCGTATATTGGGCCAAACGTGGCATCAATGCTGCATTTAAGGCGACTTAAATGCTTGATAGGCTGTCGTAAAGACCCTTTGAAACTGCTTATTGGTTACCTGGGTCGGTTGTTCCATTTTGAACCGAACAGACTACCGAGCGTTCAGCAGATAAAAACTCGGTTTGAATTCAACCGAGTTTGGTATTATTTTCTAAGTGTGTAGATATACAGAAAACAGTTTTAAAATTTAACTGTTCACATAAAAACATGAACAATGATTTCACATGAATACCGTAGTTCTCATTAGGAACACATTTATGAGTAATGCTTAAGATTCTTATGGAAATGTATGTGGTTATATGTTTTTAAAATGGTTTATATAAACCGAAGTAATACAATATATATTTAGTATAATATCAATTAGGTATAGGAATTCTAATGATTGAAATATAATGGCCAATCGATCATATGTGAAAGTCATTCAGGTGTTTGAAAGTCGTTTAATTTTAATTTGACAACACCAAAGATAACACCCTCAAAAACACACTCCACACTCTTCAAAACCTTTTACCTACAGAACACTCGATACAACAACAATTGGCTAACCTACCGATCAAGTAGGATTTTTTAGATTTTAAGATAACAAAAACGACGAGCTACCACACGGTAGGAACCCATATAATAGTTTTTAGAACCCTCCTCCCCTACACACTACACGACACAACAACAATTGACAACCTACCGATTAAGGTAGGAACTTATAGTTTTTAAGATACCTAAACACAAAACAAGTTCACTTAACAGACACATCTCTTAGGAATAACCAACAATAAATATGCAACTAGCGATTTGAAATTGGTTCACTGCTGTAGAACCCCTTGGTCCGAAGTACACCTTGAAGCCAGCACCTTGCTATGCATATTTGCGCCTTTGTTTTGATTTGTTATTTTGACAGAATATTTGAGAGTGTGTTCGTGTGAGTTCATTATTAGGGGCGTATTATTAAAATTGGGATCGAGCTTGGGACCAATGTGCTAGTACTGACTGAGCCAAGAAAAAAATCGTATTTGTTCGGGACCTACTGGTCTTAGAGTTAGTCTATGGTATAACGAACGAAAACACCACACACATTTTAGGTACACAAAAATCTACTATAAATACTAGACCTACTGCGATGTTCTCTTTCAGTTGAGCACTCGACACTGAAGAAGTCTGTAAGTCGCAGACGAAATAGGCCTATCTGTCAAAAGATAAGCTATCTGTAGTGGAATTTAACGGAATTTGCTCGCGTTTACTAGTGATAGTTTAAAAATGTGTTTCAGTTTTTTATTTTTTTAGAAAAAGTGATCAACTGAAGTGTTAATCTAAATTTTCCTAGTTTTTCCATTAACAAATCGATCGTTTGTTTTCTCACTGTTTTATTTCCCTCTCGCTTGCACTGCTGTGATTCAAAGTATGCATAATTGTGCGTGGATCAAGGGGCAACACTCTCAAAAACACACTCCGACAAACTTCAAACACGCTCGCCACCTTTTGAAAGATAAACCCTTTTCTGGCACCACTTACAAGAATCGATAATTTGTTTTCTCACTATTTTCTTTCACTCTCGCTTGCACTCCCTGATAAAAAATTACCTTAAACGAACGATATCACAAATCCTCCACCCATTTCTTTAATGGTTTGGATGATATTCCAAATAGGTCGTTAAGAAAAATAACCATTATTTATTTATTAGGGCTGATGTGATTCAGATGTTGCGATAGTGTGCGTGGATTAAACGTAAAAAACCATGGTTGTCAAATAGCATACATTTTCCATTGTAGTATTGACAGATCTGTTGAGATACAGAAACACCTTCCGATACCCCGAAACACCTTCTAACACACCGAAACACAAACACAACGTGGCAGAGTGACTAACCCCTTGGTTGCATAGCACTAACAAATAAAATTCATAAGCTTGTACAATGAAACTTATACAGTTGCCATAAGAAAATCATTAGAAGTGGTTGTGAAAACAATCAGAGCATTTCATACGGTATTGTTATGAAATTTAAACCTACTACTTGTGTCTAACTTTCTAACATGTGTTTTTTGCACAAGTGTATATCCGAAGTAAGGTTTATTATGATACAGGAGAAATCCCCGTTATCGGGTGTGGCCTGCTCTAAGAAAAATTTGATAGAAAATTTTACCATAATTGGGCATAAGGATGACTATTGCAGTATATTGATTTTCAGCCAATTATGATCATAGTCAAAACAACCTTAAAAAAATAGTTGCTTCAACATTTACTATAATGTCGGAACAGTCCTTGTTACCATGACCATAGTCAAGAATGCCATGAACGTTGTCAATTTGACCAAAGTCGAGCCATTATATGCAATAGTCAACTTGATCATGATTTAATTGTCGGTACAACCATGGAATTATTCTCAGTGTGGGTGTGACTGATTCCGGTTTTCAACTGGAATAAAGGGTCACCCACAATAGATACGTTTGCGTTCCTTTGACATCAATTTGGCAAGAAACCTATAGGAAAACTGTCAAATTCACGCAAACGCATCCGCATCGCATCAATTGTGGGCCATCCATGAGAATCCACAGGACTGAAGCGGCTGTCATCCACGAACAACAATTGTGAAGCCGAAAACTTGGTGCTGCGTGTGGTGCTAATTTGACAGTTCAGTTTTCTTGAAGGCTATATCCAGAAAACACAATATTCGCGGTGGAAGTTGTCGTGTTTTTCGTTAATTTGATTCTAGAGTAAAATCTTCCGTGTTGTACTTAGTGCAGTGATTATAACACCGATAGTATTTTTCCATTGTTTATCAGCCATGGATTATATTGTTCCATCTACATTACTGATACTAGTAGTCTGGTAGAAGAAATATTGTGAGAAAGTATAATCCATTGTGAACCTAGCTTAAAATGTTAACATCGTCACTAGCGCCACACCAAAAGTGGCAAGCTTCAAGAACTAACGCTCTCTTCAGTCCTGTGTGAGAATCAGGGTTCTGGTCGAGTTCGACTGTGACGCTTCCGCTTAATTCTATTCAGTGACTGAGTAGGATCAACAATCAACATGCAACTAGCGATTTGAAATTGGTTCACTGTTGTAGAACCCCTTGGTCCGAAGTACACCTTGAAGCCAGCACCTTGCTATACATATTTGCCCCTTTGTTTTGATTTGCTGTGTTATTTTGACAGAATATTTGAGAGTGTGTTCGTGTGAGTTCATTATTAGGGGCGTATTATTAAGCTTGGGACCGAGCTTGGGACCGATGTGCTAGTACTGACTGAGCCAAGAAAAAAGTCGTATTTGTTCGGGACCTACTGGTCTTAGAGTTAGTCTATGGTAGGATTGTACTCATTTCTCTTGTTCTCACACGGAAATGTTACTCAATTTTCGTAAAAAGTACACTCCCGTTTCAATTTTTGAGTAGATCCACTTTTTACGAAAATTGAGTAACTTTCCCGTGAGAGAAAAAGAGATAGCATACAATTGTAATCAAAAATTGAATAACATGAAGTGGGAGTGTAGATCTATTTAAAAATTGAGTAGATCCACTTTTTAAGAAAATTTAGTAACTTTTCTGTGAGAACATAAGGGACAGTAATACGAATGAAAGAGAGTGTATTTTGAGCGTAGAGGTTAAAATAAAATCTAAAACGGCATTAGTCAACAACTCTAAAGTGGGTAATATGCATGAGGCTGCGCATAGTTGTTTACTGCAAAATTACCACACGCTGCCGTGCGTACTGCTTACTCTCACGTAAACATCACGCTCCGAAAACGCCAAATTCAATACGATTGAGCATTATAACACCAAAAGCGTGTAAAGGTGACACGCTATTGTGCGTCCTCCTCGCTCTGTAGTGCAATCATGGAAACATCACCCTCCGTAAACGTCTAAATCAATATGGTTAAGCGAAACAGCACCAAAAGCTTATGAAGGGGTATTACTCTCTCATTTTCTCCACGGAAAAGCTACCTCCCCTGCTCTTAACCTTATTTATACAAATGAAATACAATATTGCAGTCCGTCCCATTGTACTAAGTGACTGAGTAGAATTGTATTCCTTTCTCTTTTCTCTTTTTTCTTTTTCTTTTCTTACTCAATTTTTGAGTAGATCCTTTTTTTTACGAAAATTTAGTAACATTTACGTGTGATAAAAAGAGAAATGGCTGGCCCACAATTAGGATTAGTGACGTTTAACGCACGCACACTACAGCCCTACAGCGCCATTTAGATCAAAGGAGTGCAAGTAAGAAGGGAAATCATTTGGAGGAAAACAAACCATCATTCCTCTGCATGCGCCAGAAAGGGAAAGGTGATTAAACGTCGAAAAGCCTAATTCTCGGAAACTTTTTCAAACAGACGTATGTCATTTTGTAAACAAAGAGGGGAAGTAAGATTCAAAAGTAAATTTCTCGAAATTCTCAATACCCTCACATAAAGTAGCATCACAATCATGTAAAGCAATGTTATTCCTTGTGTTGGTGGCCCAAGTTTGCATGAAAGTGCTAAGAGTTTCGAGAAATTTATGTTTGAATCTTACTTCCCCTCTTTGTTTACAAAATGACATACGTCTGTTTGAAAAAGTACCCGAGAATTGATACTTTTGCTTTCTGTTGACGTAAATTTGACAAGAAATCTACACTCCCGTTTCATTTTACTCAATTTTTGATTATTATCTATACTATCTCTTTTTCTCTCACGGAAATGTTACTCAATGTTCGTAAAAAGTGGATCTACTCATAAATTTAGTATATCCACTTTTTTAACGCAAATTGAGTAACATTTCCGTGAGAGAAAAAGAGAAAAAGAGATGGTATACAATTGTAATCAAAAATTGAGTAACATGAAGCGGGAGTGTATACAATTGTAATAAAAAATTGAGTAAAATGAAACGGGCGTGTATTAAGCTTTTTGACGTTTAATCACCTTTATTTTTCTAGCACACGCAGAGGAATGGCTAATTAGGCTTAGTGACCTTGAACGCATGCACACTAAAGCGTCATTTAGATCACATGAGTGCAAGTAAGAAGGAAATTTTTTTGGAGGAAAACAAACCATCATTCCTCTGCATGTGCCAGAAAGGGTGAGGTGATTAAACATCAAAAAGCCTAATAGGAAAACTGTCAAATTCACGCATCCGCAATTGTGGAATGAGCCTGTGCACGCTGCTATAATTGTCTTGTATTTTTACCCTGCTTACACCAAAAGAAGGGTAATAAGATCGCTTGAAAACTCGACTTTTTATCCGAGGCCCAGATGGCCGAGTGTCATATACCATTCGACTCAGCTCGACGAACTGACCACATGTCTCTCTCTGTGTGTGTGTGTGTGTGTGTGTGTGTGTGTGTGTGTGTGTGTGTGTGTGTGTGTGTGTGTGTGTGTGTGTGTGTGTGTGTGTGTGTGTGTGTGTGTGTGTTTGCGTTACAAATAATGTCACATCGGTTTCCCAGCCGTTGGTGAACCGATTGCAGTTCTTTTGACGGCAAATAAAAGCTACAACATTCCCATAGAACGTTTTTTTATTCATTTGGACATTTCGTTACGAAGATATGAACGAAACAGTACTTGACGGCCTATTATTATAGTAATCAAATAGTCTCTGATTACTTACTGAGCTATTTGTATACCGATTTTAGCTTTGTTTTGTCCAAATCAGAGCAATATATTCTTCAAATAACAGGTCAGAATTTCATTATGATCGGATAATCCCTCATGGAGATATGACCAAAACAATACCCGAGAGCACATAATTATGAGATGAAAATATACTCGTTGCAGTTCAATACCGAACAAGACCACTCACCTCAATCGATGCCGCTTGCATTCTATTGTTCCGCATCTGGTGCGTTGTATAGCACATACAGTGGACTAGCCACACTATGCGACTCTATAGAATTAGAGGAGCATCAATTGGGGCGGGGGGTGCGGTTTTGAAGTGCAGCGAGTATTTTGAAAAAAATTAATTACTTTTTTTTTCTATTAATATTAAAAATTAAATAATTATTTTTTTTTTATTTATTTGTTAATATTATAAATAAAAATTTGGGTGATTATTTTTTTATTTTTTTTTTGGGGGGTTGTAATATTAATATTTTATTTTTAATTTTTATAAGGCTTGCTTCATTTAGAATTGGAACAAACTTTTGCTCATATTGTGGCGCTCCTGGTGGACGGATTTGGAACTTTTTGGCGCCCACGTGTCGGGAATTTTGTCAGCTTCACGTATGTATTTTTGACATTCCGCAAATCGACTGTACTTTGTAAACAATCAACATGGAAGCCGAATGAAGGGAAAAAATTGTGCACAGTTATTTGGAAAATCCATTGTGGTCTGCATCTAGGCTAGCTAAACAGCTGAAATTGCCCAAAAATACCGTATGGCGCGTTATCAAACGGTATAAGGAAACATTGACGACGATTCGAAAGCCTCAAGCCAATCGTCGGAGTGGAACTGTCGACCGGAAACTGCGTGGTAAGATTTTGAAGACGAGTAAGAGGAATCCCAATCTGTCGGACCGTGATTTGGCCAGAAAATTCGGTGCTGCCCATAGTACCGTGAGGAGAACTCGACTCCGGGAAGAAATCAAGTCGTATCAAGCTAGCAAACAGCCAAATCGGACCATAAAACAGAATAGTGTGGCCAAACTCCATGCTCGGAAGCTATACGACCAGGTGCTGACCAAGTTCGACGGGTGTCTTCTGATGGACGATGAAACCTATGTCAAGGCTGACTTCGGGCAAATCCCAGGTAAAAATTTTTACTTGGCAACGGCTCGGAGGGATGTTCCAGCCAAATTTAAATTTGTTTTTGCCGACAAATTTGTACGAAAATTCATGATTTGGCAGGGCATTTGCAGCTGTGGCAAAAAAAAACGAAAGTTTTCGTTACAAATAAGACAATGACGTCGGAACTATACCAAAAAGAGTGTCTCCAAAAACGAATTTTGCCGTTCATTCGATCTCACGACCATCCCGTAAGGTTTTGGCCAGATTTGGCAAGCTGTCATTACAGCAAAGTCGTTCAAGAATGGTATGCAGAGAAAGGGGTCCAGGTTGTTCCGAAAAACCTTAACCCACCCAACTGCCCCCAGTTCCGCCCTATTGATAAATACTGGGCAATCATGAAGAGGAGACTCAAGGCAAAGGGAAAGACATCAATCAGATGAAGACCTGGTGGAATAAGATAGCTAAAACGATGGACGAAGAAGGTGTGCCGCCTAATGAGCCGTGTTACAGGAAAAATTCGAGAATTCCTTCGAAACCGTGACGAATAATTTTATCCGTATTTTTTCTTAAAAGTATGAAGAAAACGCTACATTTGTATAAAAAAAGATCTTGAATTCAATAATAAATAACTGAATTACAGGCAATTGTTTTTGTTCCAATTCTATCTGAAGCAAGCTTTAGCTAACATATACAGGTCGTTAAAGACTATTAATGGCAATATTTTAATCACATCGATGAACAATACGTGAGGATGACAAATAGTATATTATATAAATTGAATGTTGGTTGATATTCTGGTCTTCTGGATTTTGAGAAAATATGTATGTATGTTGGAGTTTGGTTGGTGTGGGGGGAGGGGGGGTGTCTCCCTGGGGGGGTTATTTGGTTTTTGCTTTTACTGGTGTGGGGGGTGGGTGTGTTTTGCTCACTCTTCTGGGGGTGAATCACACCCTCGCTTTTTTTTCTTATTTTGTTATGTGTTTTTCTCTCACGGAAATGTTACTCAATTTTCGTTAAAGGTGGATCTACTAACAAAATTGAGTAGATCCACTTTTTACGAAAATTGAGTAATGTTTCCGTGAGAGAAAAATAGATGGTATACAATTGTACTCAAAAATTTAGTAAAATGCAACGGGAGTGCAGTGAGCCTGTGCACTCTAAAAAAAATTGGCTTTTAAATAATGTGAGCCATGTTTTATAGCGTCCTGTGAGAGTGAGTGAGACAACACCAAAACACGGCTCACAGTAATAGCGGTAAAAGTCAAAAAGACAAAACAATTATAGCAGCGTGAACAGGCTCGTAAAAGTCCATTTTTTTATAGCGTGTAGATGCTCATACAATTCTACCAACAATCAATATGCAACTAGCGATTTGAAATTGGTTCACTGTTGTAGAACCCCTTGGTCCGAAGTACACCTTGAAGCCAGCACCTAACTATACATATTTGCGCCTTTATTTTGATTTGCTGTGTTATTTTGACAGAATATTTGAGAGTGTGTTAGTGTGAGTTCATTATTAGGGGTGCATTATTAAGCTTGGGACCGAGCCTGGGACCGATGTGCTAGTACTGACTGAGCCAAGAAAAAAATCGTATTTGTTCGGGACCTACTGGTCTTAGAGTTAGTCTATGATTCTACGCAGTCACAGAATGAATTAAAAAAGAGTGTTTGTTATGCACGCTCAAAAGTACCCTTTCTTTCATTTGTTTTTCATTCCCTTTTTTCCTCACAGAAAAGTAACTCAATTTTCGTTAAAAGTACTTTAAAACGTTACTTTTTAGAGAAAGTTTCTGAGATAAAGAGAAAGGAATACAATTCTACTCAGTTGTTGAGAAGTATAAAACGACAGTGTGCGCCTGAACGGCTTAAACGGCTGTTAGAAAGAGATTTATTTCAGCTGCAAATGTCAAAAACAATCATCAGTTGTCAGTACCATCATCTTTTTTTTTTCTGGTGTCCATCATTGTTGCTGCAGGTCAATCATAACATCGCGTTGCGGGAGTAAAAAAAATATTGGTCAAGTTTTTATCCATGAATTATTTTCTAAGACATTGAAATCTGCTCAAGAAAACGGTTTTTGAATAATTTTATTGAGTTTGCTGCTAAACTGCACTTCAATATGCCGGTAAGTTATATGATATCAAATGCTATTAACGCCATTAGTCATCGTCAACGTAGGGTGTGTCTGAAAATTGTTTTTTTTTTATCGGTTAGGCTTATCATTCCCAAATCAAAGATTACAGCCAATCGGTGGGCAATATGGCAATCCTTCCACTGCGTACTCAAGCGCGTGGACCAGCACCAACCAACGTCAGCATTGAGCAGGACATCATCGATGAATCGTTGTACTATTTCAAAGCGAATGTTTTCTTTCGGACGTATGAAATAAAGTCCGAGGTGGACCGAGTGCTTATCTACATTACATTATACATTACGGAATGTCTTAAACGGCTGCAGCGGTGCTCCAACAAAAACCAAGGTCTACAGGAAATGTACACCTTGGCCATTTCCAAGTTTGATATTCCAGGCGAAGCCGGATTTCCCTTAAATGCAGTTTACGCCAAACCGTCATCTACCACGGAGGCAGACTTGATGAAACAGTATTTGCAGCAACTTCGCCAGGAAATTGGCATCCGAGTGTGCGAAAGGGTATTCTCCGGAGAAGACGGAAAACCCAGCAAGTGGTGGCTGTGCTTCGCCAAGAAGAAGTTCATGGATAAATCGCTCTCTGGACCGGGACAGTAGGAAGTAACGTGTCCTATCAACGACGTAGCGTTATTCCGCAACGTAACCTGCTACAGCAAGGTAATGAACACAATTTTTAATTGTAAGTGTGTTGTTCAATAATCAAGTATATTATTTCCTCGATTATCGGGACGTTTATTATAGAAGTCTTTCTTCGAAACTCCTAGCATTAGGCATGTCTGTAATAAGATTTGATTGATATTTACAGTTGGAAATTATGAAATTTAGATAAAAAACAAATATTCCACCTGTGTTAAGTTCAGATACTTGTAAAATATTGCTATACATAGTATCCGGAAGGTGATCAATTAGATTAGATTTGATCATTCTTGAGATACTGACTCACGGCCAACATACAGGAATAATGTTGACTAGCAGAATTGTATAATGTTTTGTTAGGGACTGATCAGTTTGAAGTACAGATTTTAACTAATGCGAGCTATTAATTTTGACGAACATGTTGCGTTGTCGAGCGTTTCTAGAGATCCTCAGCAACTTAAGGGGTTAGGGAGCTATGACCGGTTGCCTACTTTGACAATACCCCTGCTCAATGTGCATCGATCAAGTAGAAGGCGACCTGCGGACTCTTCGCAGACTGTGAGGCTGGCAAAGTGCAGCTGTGCACCGAGAAAAGTTTTGTATACAGCAGATGCTACCCCGGTGTTGACCTAATTGGAAAATAAGTAGTGGGCGAAGGATTGCAGATGCTGTTGTAGGAGGTAACAATCTTTGATCGACTCGATTCGTTTTCTTGAAATCATCAGCATACAAAAGACGTGGACCCTCGAAAATCTACTTCACGGCATTAACGCATATCAGTAAGATAAACTTTTCTGAATTACTTCCTTGAGGAATTTCTGACGAGGCTGGAAAAACTTGGGACATCTTATCACCAACGGCGACTGATAGGAACGGAACCATAGTAAGAGACCTACATGAATTCCAAACCTTTGTAGATTTGCAATAGCAGTTGAGCAGTTTATCTTATTGGGCCTGTTCATAAACCACGTAGACTCATTTTTGGAAATCTCAGCCCCCCCCCCCCCCCCCCCCCCCCCCCGCACGTAGACTTTTCTCCATACAATTTTTTTAATTTTTGTATGGAGCGTAGACTTTGATCAACAAGCTTAAAGTCGACGTGGTTTATGAATAGCCCCATTGAAAGCTGCTGATAAGTTTGTACAGATGGCATGCATCTGCACTCTTTCAGCCATGCTTATCGCAATGTATGAGGTTAGGCAAAATAGATTAGTGATTGTAGAGCGTCTGACCATGTATCCATGTTGATCTAGGCTGAAATCGTACTGATTTTTTTTGTGTTTTGTTGGACGCAGGTGGGATCTAAAAAACTAGACAAATTAAACTCATCGAGTCAGATCCAGGATTTATAGACCAACAATTTGATAGCCTCGTTTTTGCAATTTACATGAAAAACCCCGTTTTTGCAATTTACATGAAAAACGACTTTATAAATAAATATATTTTTCTTTTGGTGAATCCTAAACAGCCTTGAATAACAAAGAGACGAAACCGCAACCTTTGACATATCCTTTACTCGGTTGGAACTACAGGAATAACGGATTGTTTTAATTTGATACTTGCCTCTTTGGCAATCCCGACTCTTTGGTGAACCTTTTATCGTACTGTCTTATTGTACAATTATACTTTTTACAAACGCCCAAAATAGTTGAAGATAGTGAGTAGTTTCGAGAAAACTGGCTTTAGTTCGCTTTTACTGAAAATAGAGACTTTATAGTTGTCACTTAAAGAATACTTTCAAGTTCAGCTGCAGCAATGTAAGCGAGAAACCTCCCATCGGTGAGGTTATAAATTTTGCAAAAGCGTTGGACGAGGAGGAGATGTTCCTGTTCATTAAGTTCAAGCCCGAGGAAGTGATGCTGCATACGTTGACTTTCAATATGCAGGGTTTAATTTTCCATCCGAAAGGAGGAGGCAGCCCTTCGATGTACATCTGAATGGAGTACAGGAAGGACCAAGGCAGTGGAGAAAGTTCCGTCGGCGATGCAGTAAGTGACGGAAATGTGCCACCCCCGACGATAGGTGAGGGGGATGCCATCAATCAGCTGAAGAGCAACAAATCGATTAGAAGCATTGGTATCGGAGCAGAACTTATTAAGATGAGCCCGGACAAGTTGGCCAATGGCCTGCATCGACTGATAGTCAGGATTTGGAATACCGAACAGCTGCCGGAGAAGTGGAAGGATGGGGTGATTAACCCATCTACAAGGAAGACGACAAACTGGTCTGCGAAAACTATCGTGCGATCACCGTCCTTAATGCTGCCTTTAAAGTGCTATCTCAATCATCTTCCAGTGACTGTTGCCACAACCAAACGAATCGTAGGAAGTTATCAGGCCAGCCTCATCGAAGAAAGGTCTATAACGTACCAAATTGTCACTTTTCGGCAGATCCTCCAAAGGTGCCGTAAATATAGTCCTTACGCATCGTCTGGTCATCAACATCAAAGCCGCATATGATACAGCTAACCAAAAAGAGCAATTGAAGATCAAGGACGATACAGGCTTTCCGGGAAAGCTGACCCGACTAACATGGAACCCAGTGCTTTGTGACAATATTGGGTTCATTAGAAACCCGCAGGGGTCTTCGTCAAGGTAATGGAATCTTGCCTGCTGTTCAAAAATGCCATTAAAAGTGTTATGAGCCAAGCGGCGTTCACCATGCAGGGCACGATACTCAAAAAATCCAGCCAATGTATCTGCTTTGCCGATGAAATGGACATTGTCGGCAGAAAATTTGAGGTGGTGGCATAGCAGTACACCGCACAACAGGGCCCGTCACGGCAGCAGTCAGTGTAACGAACGACGGAGATGAATTCGATGTAGTCGACGATTTTTTTTGTATATCTCGGTTCACTTGTTACTGCGGACTTTGTTAACAGCCGTGAGATCAGGAGGTTTATTATCAGTGCAAGTCGTGCCTACTACGGGCTTTACAAGCAACTGCGGTCAAACAGACTTAGCTCTCGTACGAAGTGTATCCTGTACAAAAAAAAAAAAAGATCGGTTGTTCTCTATGAACATGCGGACAACATGCATGAATAGGACTTGCAAGCACTCGGAGTTTTTGAGCGATGGTTGTTAAGAACCATGTTTGGCGGAGGACGGAGTATAGAGGTGGAAAGTTCGTGTAACTCGCTGGTGAACTTAGTATTCGAGAAGTGGTCAAATCTGGAGGAATACGCTGGGCAGGACATCCTCAACGCCTAAAAGCCCCAACTTGTTACCCAATAACATTGAAACACGTTGTCAGTTTAGCTTTCAATCGACCTATATGGTGTAACATAAATTTCTCATAATTCATAGAGAATGGTAATCGGATTTCTATTTCTTTCCTGTCCATGAAAACATTTCCATTATCATTCTGTTCATTACATTTATTGCCTCTTGTGTTAGATTTTGCTTAGAAGCTAATTTCGCCCTCTGTTGGCTATGTTTCTAGAGTGTAAGTTTTCAGTCCTCGCCATTTCAATTTTATAAAAGTTGGACGCATTTTTTATTCTTCACAGAGTACACATTCAGGTTGCCTTTTTTTTCAATAATAAATAGTTAAGAATCAATTTAAATAAATTAAACAAATTACACATCCACATTGAATTTAGTCTCATTCTACAAGAACAAGTGCATTGTTCTAAAGATCTTTATAAGAAACGTTCTACTAATTTGACCTACAACATATTTTTTTTGTTTCCTCTAAATTATAATTTATTCGCAAAGAATGTTGGCATTTGTGGGTCTCGCTCGGGAGATCATTTCTTCGTAAGGTTAATACTTGTTTTTTTTTTTTCATTTTCACTTGGGAGCCATTCAGAAGATTTCCTGAAAGTATGGATGCTTTAGGGCTTCTTCGGCAGAGATACGGTTGTGCGGATTAATTTCCAATAGTTTGTACAGCAGCTCGTAGGCACTGTCGGGGTACTCATCTTCCGAAAAGTCTTTATTGGCTTCGGAATGCTCGCAGAGACACTCAGCCAAACGTTGCTGACAATTGTCGCAACTGTTGGCAAAAGTGGTTGCCGCTTCCTCCTCATGCATTTGCTGCTGCTGTTGTTGACGAGCACGAAGGCGTCGGAAACGAAAACGCAGGCGCAAGCAGAGCTTACGCAGATCCAACGGTTGCTTCCGTTGAGCAGTCTTAACGTGACGTCCCAGTATGTTAGCAGTCTTTTTGATACGCTGATCGCCGAAAATTGTAACAATCTCGGCTAGAGAATGAAAATCGTCCGAATTCTGGAAGAAAGGAAAGCACCGCGATAGAATGCTTACGAACATCACTCCAGCGGCCCAAATATCAACAACTGTGGTTTGGTCGGGGTACTTCAACAGGACCTCTGGCGGACGGTAGCCTGGGGTTCCAGCGCGTGATGCTTGCATTTCTTTCTTCACCAAACAGATGTTACAAACCTGGCTTTTACCGAAGCACTTGCATATAGTATCCATTTTGGCTGCAGAACTAATTGATGAAGATGTGTTGTAGATGTTGGCAGTTTTCGGAGGGATTGATGTAACAGCGGATGGATTGCTCGTCCTGCCCTGTTGTTGTTTACGCTGCGCAGCAGCCTTCATATTTCTGCTCATGTCCAGCACAGTCGATTTGGTTTGACGCACCAGTAGTGAACTGTACAGATCCTTCGTGATATTCGAGAGTTTCATCGGTGAAATGATTTGATTAGATTGTTTCAGCGGTGTTTTGAACACAGGCTGTATCTGCTGTGACACAGTTTCCTCATGTTCGGCACCACCGGCATGAGTTGTACTATTTTCCATGTTATCGTCCTGTAGTTTTACCTTCTTCTGTGGCTGAACTAAAGCATTTGAACTGAGCTGATTTTCTTCTTCAGCCGCAACACCCGAAAGGCGCCTTTTTCCAGTCTTGTCCTCTGTTGCTCCGGCTCCAGCTTCCCGAATGACCCGGCTATTGCTTATATCCTGTGCCAAACCAAAATCCACCAGCAGGAAAGTCTGCTGCTTACGATTGTACAAGAAGTTACTTGGTTTAACATCTCTATGGATAACCTTGAATTCATGAACTCGTTTCAAGGCGATCAACAGATTTTTCATGTACAGCTGAGTCTCTGCCGGACTCATTTTGTCATAGTAGACATGAAACTGATCATGAGCAATAAACGGCATCACAAATGCCACCGATTCCTGCCGTCGTAGACACAAATCGACTCCGACCACATTGCAAGCTCCACCGATTTGCATCATACAACGCAGTTCCCGTTCGATGCGACTCGGGTGACTAGTTGGGACCAGGTGTTTGATGGCAAACAGCTTGCGTTTTTCCATTGGCAATCGTTCGTGACACTTCATCGTGCCCAGAAATACCGAGCTGAACGTGCCGTGACCGATTTTTCGGTGGATGCTAAAGATGTTATCGATGTCCGGAATTTGCTGACGCAGATTAGCTACTAACTCTGAAATAAATATAAAAACTATGTGAAATCCTTGCGTGTCATCCAAAACCACCTGTATTAGGACAAATTGCCTTTACAGCCGAATCATATTACAAAAAGCTCAAATTTATAGTCCTACTTACTTTCGTCCTTTTCGGAGGATTCGATTCCGGAAAGATCGATGCGTTCTGCAGTAGGTTGGACGCGATCTTCGGTTACTTTAGCAGGCGTGTTTTCCCCTTTTTGTTTTTCGTTGGTAACCTCCATGATTATGGCTTGTTTTTCTACTTTTTGCTCACACGCGTCCCGTATAAAATTTGGAAACCTCTAGCTCACCTTAATTTTTACAGTGAAAATTTCCAACTATCGTATCGATTTACTTCTTAATTTTAAAATAATTTAGCTAGAATTTTGTACTTTAGGCAAATTGTTACAATGGAACCGAAAAATTCCGAAGAAAATTTTGATGTGGGCCTACGATGAGAAAAATTGCGTTTCTTTGTTTCCTCGTGTGGTTGCAGAGGGGAACAATTTTGATGTTCACGATGTAAGGCGGGTGGGATGTTGATACACGAAGAGCGGAAAACACTCGTCACCTCAATACAACAAAGTGACAGCAAACGTGGGTTAGGGATAGACCAACTTGAATGGAAAACAAACTCTCCTTGGCTCCTGTTTCCCGTTATGAATGAACAGGAACAATGTTGGGTCGTCTCGAACAAGCCGACAGAAAAACAGAGATAGAACTATGTGATATGCTATCGCTTCTGCGTGAATTGCTGTTTGATGTTGTTTTTGTTGTAAGGCTGTGTTCCAATTCACGAATTAATTTAAATTTTACTTAAACTTGACACATGGAAAATAATCGATTAATCGATTAAAATCCCTTTGTTATTGATCAACAAACTGTCGATAAGGTGTCTGTCAAAATAAGTCAGCTCGAGTAGCAGACTTAATCGATTATTTCCCATCTGTCAAGTTTAAGTGAAAATTAAAATTTATTCACGAATTGGAACACAGCCTAGTTTGTCCAGACTCTGTCCCAACACAACCGAATTTGCGGGATACTACCCGAAATAACGGTTCTCTGGCCGAACCATTCACAATGTTGGAATTTTCAATGGCACTTCTTTCATCGAATAACTCTGCTCCGGGAAGCGATATGATTAAATTCAACCTTCTAAAGAATCTTCCTGATATCGCTAAAAGACGATTACTTAACCTGTATAACACTCTCATGGAATTAAATATAGTTCCACCCGCATGGAGGCAGGTTAAAGTAATAGCTATTCAAAAGCCTGGGAAACCAGCGTCTGATTACAATTCTTACCGTCCGATCTCTATGCTATCATGTTTAAGGAAATTGTTAGAAAAAATGATCCTATCAAGACTTGACCGTTGGGTTGAATCAAACAACCTGCTATCAAATACGCAATTTGGTTTCCGAAAGAGCAAAGGAACAAACGATTGTTTAGCGTTGCTTTCATCTGATATACAACTGGCCTTTGCACACAAGGAGCAATTGGCTTCAGTATTTCTGGATATTAAGGGCGCATTTGATCAGTTTCCATAGATATACTGGCAGATAGTCTGCACAGTAGTGGTTTACCAGGAATTTTAAATAACTTTTTGTATAATTTACTGTCAGAAAAACAAATGACCTTTAATCTAGGTCAACTGACAACTTCCAGAATTAGCTACATGGGCTTACCCCAAGGCTCATGTTTAAGTCCCTTGCTTTATAATTTTTATGTTAAAGATATTGATAAATTCATTAAAAATAGATGCACGCTAAGAGCACCTGCAGATTGACTTAAAGATCTCCCTTAGAGGTCCACGTGCAGAAATCTTGCAAAGACCATTGCAAAATTCCCTAGATAATCTGTCCATCTGGGCCAGAAATTTGGGGATCGAGTTTTCACCGCATAAAACTGAATTGGTAGTGTTGGCTAGAGAAGCGGTTCCCAGCCCAACTGCGTCTCAAGCTGTTGGGAAATAGACATTACCCAATCTTTGACCTTCAAATACCTTGGAGTCATGTTTGATTCAAAAAATGCACTTGGAGAAATCACTTTGCGTATTTAAAACAGAAATGTCAAGGAAGGATGCAATTTTCTAAGATCAATATCCTGGACATGTTGGGGTAAAGCCCACCCGGAAGACCTTATTAAACTCTATAAAATGCAACTATTCTTTCAGTTCTCGAATATGGTCTTTTTGTTTCCTCTCGGCAAGAAATAGCCACCTCATCAAATTGGAACGGCATTCAATATCGTTGTCTACGTATTTGCCCTTGGCTGTATGCATTACAACGCATAATATGAGCCTGGAGGTTCTGGCAGGAGTGTAACCCTTACAGTACCGCTTCTGGGAGCTCTCATCAAGAATACTGATCAAGTGTGTGGAATCAGTAACAACCTTGTGATTGAAAACTTCAAAGAAATGCTCGAATTGAGTAATTCCAGTCAAGATTCTTATGAATCAGTATTAACAATATGTCATCCGATATTAGTCTTCCATGCTAGAACCCTCCTAGTGTACGCTTTCCTTATCATGCAGTTCCTCCATTGATTATGATCTCTCCATGAAACAGGCTATTCAAGGAGTTCCAGATCAACTTCGACCTCTTTTAATTCCCCATATATTCACCGAAAAGTACCACCATGTCAGTTGCTGTACAGGTGTAATTTTCAGTGATGGGTCACGCATTGTCATGGATCCACTGGTTTCCGTGTTTACAATGAATACATGTTTCCATCTGTCTTCCGGGAAACTTCAGGAACCTTGTTCCGTATATGTTGCTGAGCTGGCACCAATCAATTTCGCATTGGGGATAATTTCCGACATGCCCATGCACCATTATTTCATCTTCTCGGATAGTCTCAGTTCTATTGGAGTCCTCCAGTCGATGAAGACCAGTTAAGCCACTCATCTTACTTTCTTTCAAAAATAGTGGAGCAGATGTGTGCGTTGGTCGAAAGATCATTTAGAATTACCTTTGCATGGGTCCCCTCACATTGCTCAATTCCAGGCAAAATGAGAAGGCGGACTCTCTAGCAAAAGTGGGCGGCCAAGAAGGCGAGATTTTTGACGCAAGAATTTCACATGATGAATTTTTCCCATTAGTACGTCAGAGTTCTCTTCAAAGTTGGCAAAACGATTCGACAAGTAATTCTCTTGTGCAATGGTTACATTCCATTATTCCAAATGTTTCGTCGAGATCTGTGGTTCGAAAGGCTCGATGTAAGTCGCTGTTTCATTCGTGTGATGTCCAAGACTTATGTCCAACCACTGCTCGCGAGACGTCACATCTCTGCAAGAATTAACCTCGTCGATAACAATGTATGTAGGTGCGGAACCGGTTATGTGGATGACATCGATCACGCAGTTTGGCAATGCCCGTGTAATATCCTCCAGAGCACGACTGTTGGAGACCCTTGTGGCCCGAGGTAGACAACCCCTCCGGCGAAGTAAGAGATGTTTGTGGAATGCGTGATCTTTCCCTACATGCAAGTTAGATTTACGAATTTCTTTGTCATTCGGATCTAAGAGTGTGTCGTCATCACCCTCTCCCTTTCTACTCTAGGTAAATTCCCTGCCATTGTGTCCCAGTTATATTATCCTTTTGTTTCCGTGCTACTTGTACCTGCCCAACAAGCTGTGGTCACCCATCTGCAGCTTAGTTCCTGTAAGGGACTACAGGGACCGAGGATCTGGAAGATGTCGCAACCATGAGCAGCAACAAATACATGAAATAAGTTACCTGCCTAGCCCCTTCCAAACAATAATGTGACCCATTAACCTCGAGCTAGCCACGAGTAATTGGCACCCCACTTTACTAAAATCGAAAAAGAAAAATTGTTAACTACAATATTGAATATCGGCTCCGCAAAGTGTTACACACGCCTGAGCCTAATAAATAAACGAGCTGATTAAAAAAACAAACAAAAAGAAGCACGTAATTGAAGTAAAAAAAAGTAATTGATTCAAAAAACGATATGCTAGATTCAAATAAAAATATTTTTGAATCTACATCAAGTTGTATGGAAGCTAGATTGTAAAAAAAAAAGTTTGCTTTGAAACTAATATCAACACTAATATCGTTAATATTTGATTCAAAGAAAATTGAAATTAGGACCCGAGTCAAACATATTTTTTTTTTAATTCAAAGTTATTTAGTTTTGAAATAAATATCTGCGTGCAAGACAGAATCTATCAAATTATGTATGGCATTCTTATACCGTTTTCATTTTTGAGCCTAGAACCAGTTCCAACCTGCAATATCCAGTGCAAACTTCAACCCGATACATGTTACAAATGAAGACAGTAAGACCGACCTTCAACACACAACAAGCTGACCATATCTTTTACTACCTGATCCAGGCTGGAACTGAATCAAAACCGAAAATATTATTAGATTCTATCATCATCCCGTCTCGCATAAACATATAAGAGCAATCGTACCGGTAGTTGTCATTTATTTTGTGGTATTTTAGTTGAGTACAGCGCCCTTTATTTTAACTTAGCTTCATCCATCACTCATCAGTTGTCATTCGCACTGCTTTCCACACCGAGGACATCCAAATGAGTACCAACTAAAATTTGCAAAAAAAAACATCAAGCTTATTTTTTTTTACTTAATTGTTTATATACGAGGCTCAAGTGCCATAGGTATAACGGAGCCAAGTTCTTTTTCATTTTTACAATGATAATAACTTAGTAACTATTTTAGTTTTGGAAAGCCGAAGAACTCGCGGCTAGGTCGAGGTTAGGGTTTACAATGATTCGGGTAGGGATAGGGAAGTGGGGATCTTAACGTTGGCTTTCAACAACAGATTGGCGATGCGGTATTGTTGCTGTTGGTCAGGCGTAGATGTGGCATTGCGTTAAACTGTAACGATACAATCGAGGCGGAATTACGGGGGAGGGGACGAGATGGACATGTTAAAACGACAGCTAAGAGGGGATCAAACGAATATATCTATTTGTTTCAAAAACTTGCAAATTAGCCCCCTATAGTCCAAGTCCAGCTTACCCAGCACATCTCTGATATCTTCCTTCTCTGGTTTCCCTCGGGCCCTTAAGGATGCGCAAAAATCAATTTCTAAATCGAGGCAATACCAGACAACGTAGTTGATGTCCTGATAACCTGCACCACAGCCGCATTGTTTGGTGTCTGAGAGCCCTATTCGATAGAAATGAGAGCCTTATGAGTAGTGATTGGTCATTAGACGACACATTATCTTGATAAAATCTCGGCTAATAGCCAACCCTCTGAACCACGATAATTTCGATACCTGTGTGAAGAATGGAATATAACCATCGGCCCAAATCCCCTGCATCCCATTTTTGTTGCCATCTGATCAAGGCCTGTTGACGGAAAATAGGAAAAAATCATTGAAAGCGATTTGTCGATCATAAATATCGCCATCCATATCGCCCACCTTGGCAAGTGAGTTCGCTTTATCATTACCCGGACTGGAACAATGAGAAGGGACCCAAACCAGCGGCTGGATAGTCATGAAGAAAATGAATATATTTTTTGGCTCAGGAAGTACTAGCACATTGGTCCCAAGCTCGGTCCTAGCTTAATGATTCGCCACTAATCCCGCAGCTCACACCAATACACCCTCAAATATTCTGTCAAAATAACATAGTGAATCAACACAAAAACAAAGATACTAGTACCAAAAGGTACTGAAAAGCGCAAGAGTGCATGGCAATGTGCAGGCTGCAAGGTGTACTTCAGAACTAGGGGTTCTACAACAGTGAACCAATTTCAAATCGCTAGTTGCACATTGATTGTTACCCAAACGAAGGTGATGGTGTAAGAATTGTTTGATAGGGCACTCAAAAAAGATCGTATTTTACTAACGAAATTGCACGAATACCCTGAAGTGAGCTGAGACTATCAGTAAACATGAAAAATTTATCAGAGGGACGAGAGGCAATTCGCTCTAATGCATAGTAGTTAGCCGCCAATTCTACGACGTATACGGAGCAAGAATTTTGAAGTTTGAAGGA
The DNA here is from genome assembly GCA_024533555.2 of Aedes koreicus. NCBI lineage: Eukaryota > Metazoa > Arthropoda > Insecta > Diptera > Culicidae > Aedes > Aedes koreicus. Next base: position 204,573 of record JAHHFK020003780.1, read on the forward strand.
GGCGCTATGAATTTCGTTAAAAACACCAAATCCAGTGGAATCATTTGTTTTTGACCCGTCGGTGTAAAACTTCCTGTCACATCTGATATGGCCAAAATTACTTGCAAAAATTGACGAAATGTAGTCCGAACGAAGTGGATCTGATATTTCACGAGCTTCTTGCTTCATGGTCAGATCAAAAACTACAGTAGAACCATAGACTAACTCTAAGACCAGTAGGTCCCGAACAAATACGATATTTTTCTTGGCTCAGTTAGTACTAGCACATCGGTCCCAAGCTCGGTCCCAAGCTCAATGATTCGCCCCTAACAACGTAGCTTACACCAACACATTCTCTAATGTTGTGTCAAAATAACATAGTGAATCAAAACAACAACCAAGATACTAGTACCGGAAGGTACCGAAAAGCGCAAGAATTATTGCAAGGTGCAGACTGCAAGGTATACTTCGGACCTAGGGGTTCTACAACAGTGAACCAATTTCAAATCGCTAGTTGCACATTGATTGTTGGTAGAACTAGAGAAGTCTTGGAAGTAATCACGATTAGGAACATTCGAAGACGGGCTCACCTCCAGAGTCATGTACCAATAGTACAGTGTCGTAAACTTAGTTTTTAGGATTTCGTTCGATTAGCTTTTCAAAATTTTCAATTACCAATGGATTTTGCACCACACAGCGGATGAGGAACCGGAACGATAGCTCCACTAAACGGTCAGATAAAGGAATAACTCCTGCTAATATCTCCAAAACTCATAGTATGAGTTGAGTTTATGCAGCCTAACGCGGTACGAAGACAACGATACTGGACACGCTGCAGCTTCAGAACATGAGTTGTCGCGGTGGATTGAAAACAGAAACTACCGTACTCGACATCCGACAGAATCGTTGTGCGATACAGCTTTATCAGATCTTCCGGGTGGGCTCCTCACCATGTTCCGGTGATAGTACGCATGAAGTTTATTCGCTGCTGGTATTTCTGATGCAGAACTTAATGTGCTTTCCCCAGTTGCATTTAGAATCGAACCGACCCCTAGATATTTATAAGACAAACTTTTAGTTATTATTTTACCCATGAGTTGAAGCGGTAGCTGTGCTGACTCACGCTTCCTAGAAAAAACAACTCAGTTTTCTCCGGTGAGAATTCGATACCCAGTTTTACAGCCCAGGTAGACAAATTGTATAGGGTATCCTGCAATGGTCCCTGCAAGTTGTTCGCCTCTGGTCCTACAATTGAAACAACGGGTGATCCGCAAGCTCTCTTAGTGTGCAATTTTCCACGAGGCAGCTATCGTTGTCTCTGATATAAAAGTTATAAAAAAGGGGGCTTGAACAAGAGCCCCTACACCAAATTGTGTATGCGATAGAAAGCCATTCGATTCAATTCATTTGTATAGTGAATCTGATGTTTCTCCCGCTCTACATACTTCGGGCATACAGTGAGATCATATGTGGAGCTTCCCCACAGCATAAACACTTAGGGTCCGTACATGTTGCACACCGCATTTGCTGCATCGTGCTTTGTTACAGCAGTAAGGTTTACTCTTGAGCTGAAAGAAAACTAGAATAGGACCTTTAGATCCGGGTGGATAAGCTTTCCGGCGAGGGAGCTTGAAGGAGGATGTACCAGAAGTTGCTTTAGTTGAGTTAGGCTCGGAAGTTTTTTTTCTGTCTCCATTAAAGAACTTTGATAAATGGGGAATAGTGGTAGAATAGTGGCTCATCATCCGTACTATCAAACTCCGCCGAACCCCGGCTCGGATTATTTTCATCCCTCGTGGGGACTTAGAACGCCCACGAGGAGAATAAAACAATTGTGTTCACATCAATATAAACGGAAAAAAAGTACAATTCAATCAATAATATTTCATCTAAAATCAACTATATTTTTGCATTGATTTTTCGATAACCCATGTGCATAATTGTTACAATCACACATTTCAAGTTGATTTAACTATTGTATGCTTGAATCAACTTCAGTAAAATATGGTTGATTCAACTATACAATGGTTGCGTCGAAAAAAAATATTGTTGATATTTTGACAGTTGGATTACAGTGCCAGTAAATTCAACCATGATTATAGTTAAACCAACTGAATAACAATAGTTGGTTTGAATATGCTTGGAGTCAGTTCAATTTTTTTTAGTAAATGAGATTTTCGGTTCCAAAATAGTTTGAATGAGAATGCAATTAAATTCATCACACAATTTGGGATTAAGTTATGACCGATTTTGTTTTATATTTTTATTGTTCCAATAATAGTACTGTTAAGTTATTTTTTGCAGTATTAATTCAATCTGGTCAATTTTCTTTAGTAGTTTATGTTTCGAAGAACAGCGCCACATGTTTAGACATCGTAGAATTTGCTGAAAAAAAAATCAAAACTTCTTGGTACAATGATCGAATTGTTAAAAAAAATACTCACAAATGAAAACCTCAATTTCTGTTAACTGGAATCATTAATTCAATAATTCAACTAATTCCTCATCCAACACAAACTCAGTAAGAACTTCAATGTCGGGGGCCATGATGAACTTGAAAGCGAACTGAAAACTACCAGATTGTTGTTTTTATTTTTTGTATACTTGCTTCAAGCATACACACTATTTGGAATTATAACATTTTTGTTTTGATTTAAAACTATGACAGATGTGTAAAAGTGCTGGCTCTTTTAACTATGAAATGTGGTTGATTCAATTCAAAAATTTCTTTGATCTGAACATATATGGTGGATGAAACAAAATTGTGTTTGTTATAGGTATCAACTATCCAGATTGTTATTTCAATCCCCCGTCATTTCTTTCCGTGTAACCATTCCGCATCGAACGCCGAAGAGCTTCGGTACAGTTCTTTTCGCACTCCGCATTGCGTTATTTTTTTTTACTCAACCCGTTTTTACCACGCGGTCATTGTGTGTCGAAATCCAGCCACACACTTTAAAAACCATCACATAAATCAAGTATAACTTTTTAAAAGGACGTATGTCGCAAATGTAAACATCGAGTTTTTCATTCTATCTTGCCATTAATAACACGCTTAAATACTAATATCAAAACACAGTTATGTCAGCCAAATTTCATATGCGACCTATCTGATCTTTTTCAATGTGAAGCAAAAAGTTCAGATACACCACACAGCAAGCTGACGTATCTGCGTTTAAAATTATAACCGGTCTATCTGACATGACGCAAGTGCTAAACTTTCTGAAATACCGACGTATCCAACCGGTGCATTTTACAATCAAGATGTCACACCGACGTATCCAACATGGTGTATGTGTATGGTATGGAGGCAAACCGGTGTATGTGTAAATTTTCTCAAAAATAGAGCAAAAGTGACTGAAAACCAGGATTTTTATTACTTTTAATATTGTTTAACCATGAAAAAATCAACAGATCAAATAAAGCTTGAAATACAGTTAAATAGGATTTAATGAAAGCATCTGGAATTTTTACCTCATTTTTCTCAATTCTTATCAAATGTTAGATACGTTTTTTTGAAAAGTTATGCTTGAAATGATAAATTCATTTCTGGCATCAGTAACACAAATGAATTGTGTTTTTTCTCACTGTTTTGTTTATTTTTCGCTTGCACTGATGTGATTCAGATGAAATACCTTCCGACGCTTCCGACGCCTGAAACTTCTTCCGACACATTGAAATAAAACACAACGTGCAGAGTGACTCACCCCCTTTAACTTTAGACAAGTTTAAGTACAGTGACCATTCGCTTATTGCAATTTCGTTAATTGCAACGTCTTTTAATTGCAAGTTCACTAGTTGCAACGTTTTGCAATAAAAAAGCAATTAACTGTCCTATTCAAATGTCAAGCAGTAATCTGTCATTTAACTCAATGGGTTCAAGAGTTTTTGACAGTCGATTTGAAGGCTGTCAAATGTTGCAATGAGCGAATGCCATTCGCTCATTGCAATGTAAACATGTTGCAATGAACGAATGAGCAATAACAATTTAAATAAATAATATAAAAATGCTTATTGCTTTCTTTATTAAATAAAAATGTTCAATGTACAGTGCTTCAATATAAATTTTTAAATTGCTTAATTTTAAAAGTTATGATTGTATAGAGTAAATTGTGGCATATCACACCAGTATCACACCTAATGCTAGTGGCTGGATACAAACGTTCTACGACGTGGCAGTGAAATAAATAAGCGGAATATGTGATACTTCCACTACTGGTCAAATTCTTGCCCTCACATGCAGTCTATAGCATGAGATAAGCCCTCTCACCATCAACAAAGTGAAACATTTGGCCACTGAGAGGGATTCCCGTAATCAGAATATGTTATAAAATAAAAAACTATTAAAGACAGCTAAATGGGGTTGTACGCAAAGTTGACGAAGGACTACAGAGCAATGTGTACTGAATGTTATTATTATTATTAATTGCCTGTATTATAATGGAGGTTTCATTGATCGATTGGATCAAGAAACACGAAAAGCATTTGGTGGCTCTGAAAAGGGCCGTGTGGGTTGGATGATGATATGGACACGGTCGTATTTGCTACGGTGGTTGAGAAGGTCACTATCTTTATGGCGTGAAAGATAGTTGAGGATCTGTTAGAAATATGAATTTTATTTACAAGTACATACAAGGTTTCTTTTAAGAATATGTACTTGTATAAAAATCCTTGTGTTAATTTGTCATCAATTTAAACGATAATTTTTTAATTCAATAAACCCTTAATAATTTCTCCAAATGTATGAAAGTCGACTTTTAACTCATGCTATTATTAAAAATAGCTTAAAAATTGATTCGCTCTGATTGCTGCTCTGATACTTTGCAGCCATATTCTGCGACATTTCACTTTCTCTTTAAAACACTTTCTCAAAAATATTTTATTCCTATTGCAAGGTAGGGACTCTATCCAACGCACTCAAACGAACAGAAACACTTTCAAGCACTGATTGGATTTTGAAGAGAACATTACCAACATTGAACAACTTGTTATAATAAGCTTATGTCTGTAATAGGGAAATCATAACATGCCAGCAACCAGCGGGCTGCGATTGCAAAAAGTAAGCAAACTTTAAACGACCCTTAGTTATTTCCAATACCAAAACATGATTTTGAGAAATATTTGGTATTTATAGAACAGAAATCGTGCAAAATTCAGGATCAGCCAGGATTAGGGAGTTAAGTAGGTGTCATGCGCATGCATTGAGCAAACTTTTTTAAAAATTCAGTATAGGACTATTTCAAAATCAGAATAGTAGCCCTAAAAAGAGCTTTTTGGGTAAAATACATCATTCAATAGTTATCTCTCAGAATTTTATAATATTCGGTAGGATTGTTCAACATCGAAAAATATTAGACCCGTATTTTTTTATTTCGTTATTAGACTGGACCTTTTCATGCTTTAGACTGGTCCAAAAAATCGTGATTTTTCAAAAATCTTCCATTTTCAAAAAAAAATTATAACTCCTAAACCGTTTAACCGATTTTAGTCATTTTTTGGCCACTGTATTGGTATTTTTTTGAATTTCCAAGCAAAAATACGAAACCTTTGAATATATCAATTTTTGTCTGAAAAAAATACAAAACAAATAGTTTTTCTTGAATTTGACTGCGAGGGCCCCAACGACTCCTTGTTTTAGTATTTTTAAATGAAAGAGCATTCAATTTTACATAACATATCAAAAAATTGGAGATGTTCTGCGTGTCGTTTTGGAGATACAATTCTTTAAATAATAAATCATTACTCTTCATTTTATACATCACCCGCCTGTAGAAACGATGAAGATGCATGGTAGATTACCATGCGTCTCCATCCAATCAAACCTATGACTACTGAAATCTATGAGTAAGTGGCAGAATGTCAAGTAAATATTATATAATAAATAATATTTACTTGATATAATTATATAATATTATATAAATTCAAGACTAATGAGACTTTAGGTAGATATTGACAATTTGATTACCTAACATTCTTTTCGTTACACAGAGGGGCATTGGTATTATTATTTAAAAGAAGAACCGTTGATACGTATTGACTACCTACTGTAGATGTAGAATGTTTATCGACCTGTGAGATTGAATTGAATTGTTTCCCGGCTGTATGATCAGGTCTACTCGCTGACGGGAGGGAGTAGAGTGGAATTTCTAAAGCGGAGAAGCAGCAGAATGAATAACATCTCTTTCATTTCATACTCGTCGCTCGGGCTTGCGTTATCTGTTATTCTGTTGCTTTCTCGCTTTAGAAATTCCGCTCTACTCACTCCCGTCTGCAAATAGATTACCTAATCGCTATAGCCGAAAAACAATTCAATACCTATTGTAGTCTAGGCTACAGTTCACTTCACTTGCCAATCGTAGGTACAATATAAACATCATATAAAACACGAAAATTTATGTAAGAAGTTACCAGTTGAAAACAAAGTATCATATCAGAACAGTTACATCAAAGACTATCGTAAAATGAAACGTAAGTGTTCAATTTGTAGATGTTTTGGGTGTTGAGTTCCGTGTTCCAGAAAAATCAACGCAAAATTGTACGACCATGCTGTGGAAAAAAAAGGTTAAAATTGATGAGAGTAGCTCTTTCATTTGTCAAAGTTGCTACAAGAAATTGTATAAGCACATTGATTACCATGACCGAAGAACCACTTACAGGACCATCCAGTATAGGCACTACAGGTATGTTATATAAAAGTTCATATAATTCTGTTTTAATTTGAATTCTTCTCTTGCAATTGTTACTGGAACATTTTTATTTTTACATTCTTTTAGAATCGTGCGAAGCAACTCAGTCACGAAACAATTGCCCTTGCAGGACAAATCGTCCGGCATTATTCCTTTTCCTACCAAAGTAAATAATAAAATAGGAATTATTTGCATACTCTCCAATCAATCAATTTTTAATCAATAATTTGTTATATTTATTTACAGGCTCATTGGAAACAACCAGCTATGAATCGATCGGACCACCAATAATAGGGAGATAATGAAATGCAAAATAAGGATAAATTTATGAAACAAAAGAAGCGACGTTAGGATTAACCAAGCCCAAAGGGAAGGTGCAATGGCCCAGGCAAATCAAGGAAAGTATTACAACAACAGGAGGGATAGTAGCCAAAAAGAGTAGTAGGTCGAGAGAGGAAGTAGCGGTCGTAATTTTTATAAGGAGTATAAGCGGGGCGGAATTAATAAAATAGGATATAAAGAGGTAGTTTGGCAAGAATTAAAAAAGTAGGGTTTCGGCATAAGTAAAAGTGGAGGAACAAGGAAGGAACCAAAAGAAATGTTTTAAAACCAGAACAGCTCCGAATCGTTCGTTACCACCATTATCACGTTTTTGTCTGACGATAATGAAATGCTAACACAGCTGTAAGGATAAAGGTAAGGGAAACAAAAGATAGCAAAATGAGCGGTATAGGATTTTAACCACATTGCCCAAAAGTTTAGGTCTACATATAGGATTATGCAAAGAGCTTGATGTTTTCCAATATATGGCTAACCAAGTGAAAGTATTACAACAACAGGAGGGAACAATGTCAGTGCCTAAAAGAGAGGATTAGTAGAGCTTCTTTAGGAGAGGAAACGCTAATGCGTGTTTGTGAATTTTATAATAGCGACGATATAAGTTAACGTGTGTGCCTGGGAAAAAGGGATTATTTGATATCCAACCGTGAAGAAGGTAGGATCTACATACAAAGAAGGTTAGTTTTATGCAATTTTGCAAGAGGCGTACTCCTTATTTAAAAATACAAAATACTGATATTAAGATTGGATTTTCGATGTTCGCCAGTAACCGTCCAAAACACTGCATTTTGGCAGGAACAAGTGGCACGCATACGGTGTGCGTTTGCATTTACACACCAAAACGTTAAAATTGATTTTTAAAACACTCCAAAGTAAACAATTACTTTTAGATAAGGTGTTCAGTCCTACCATGATATGCTTACAAAAATAATTTGTCAAAATTCAAATGAGCATTGCTAAGCAGCAATGTTGCGAAAATTGTCCGGGAATGCAGACACGCGTAGACATGACCTGTAGCGGATGATTATTAGCGGCGCCGGGCGTTGTTATGAAGGACCGTTATGATACCTTTAGGGCAGGCCGGGGGTTGCTTACCCCCGTTGTTTTAAACCTCGTCTACTCGGTTGACCTGTTTCGTTTCTGGGGGGGCAAATTTTGGCGGTAGAACTTATGACCATTCTTGCTCACGGTCACGTTGAATCATTACAATTTAAACAATGGCGTCAAGCAGAAAGATGCAGATTTTGGACTCTAGTTGAAATGGACACACAAGAATTTAGTGATACTTTTTTAGAAATTTTACTCAATTTATTGCCACATAACTTTACAGCTGAGCGACAGGCAAACTATTTAAAACACGTGAAAAACAATTTTACAAAAAAGCTACTGAGTGTATACATAATCTGTGATTTTTCGGAGAATTATTCATTCGTTGTGCAGGATGCAGTTCAAGGCTTTCATTGGGCAAACGATCGTACTGTACTATTCACCCATGTGCTATTTATTTTAAAAGATGAAGAATCAAATGATTTGAAGTTTACCAGTTTTATTGCAATTGCTGATTTCACTTAAACATAATCATGTCGCAGTGCGTCTTTTTTTGACTCAATGCATAGCGTTCATAAAAAGTAAGTTATCAGGTTTAGAGAAAATTTATTTCTTCTCAGATGGATCTGGAAGCCAATACAAAAAATAAAATGACCGCTTTTAATTTGTGCAACATGCAAATAGATTTTGGCATAGATGCCGAGTGGAATTTTTTCGCTACTTGTCATGGAAAGGGCCCTTGTGATGCTTTGGGAGGCGTATTGAAACGAAATGCTGCGAAAGCCAGTTTGCAAGATCATCACATAACAACGGCCGAAGAACTTTATTCATGGGCTATTTCTAAGCCAGACTCGAAAATACACTATCAATTTTTTTCGGAATCCGACTATAATAAAATGGAAAGAAAATTAAAAAATCGTTACACACGTGTGAAGCAAATTTCAGGGACTCAGTCATTCCATAGTTTTAAGCCTCAAAACGAAGAGTATATTATTGTGAAACAAAATTCATTTTCAACGGAAGAAAAATGTATAAAATTGTTATGAAAAAACTTAATAAATAAAAATAAATGTATAAAAGTGTTTTTCTTATTTTTTAACATGTTCATCATGTCGCGCGGCTTTAAAGTGTTTTTTTCTTGGAACTTACACTAAGCAAAAATATTTGAAATTTTAAAGCCTTATTTATTTGAAAAGGTAATCGTCAAAAAATAGCAATTGGTCTGTGTGGTTAACGGAAAGCCTTAAAGACTGATTCGAATGTTATACTAAGTTTGTAAGTAACTCATAGATTTCATTAGTCATAGGTTTGATTGGATGGAGACGCATGGTAATCTACCATGCATCTTCATCGTTTCTACAGGCAGGTGATGTATAAAATGAAGAGTAATGATTTATTATTTAAAAAATTGTATCTCCAAAACGACACGCAGAACATCTCCAATTTTTTGATATGTTATGTAAAATTGAATGCTCTTTCATTTAAAAATACTAAAACAAGGAGTCGTTGAGGCCCCTCGCAGTCAAATTCAAGAAAAACTATTTGTTTTGTATTTTTTTCATACAAAAATTGATATATTCAAAGGTTTCGTATTTTTGCTTGGAAATTCAAAAAAAAATACCAATACATTGGCCAAAAATGACTAAAATCGGTTAAACGGTTTAGGAGTTATAAATTTTTGAAAATTGAAGAATTGAAAAATCACGATTTTTTGGACCAGTCTAACGCAGAAAGGTCCAGTCTAATAACGAAATAAAAAAAATACGGGTCTAATATTTTTTTCGATACGAAACAATCCTACCGAATATTATAAAATTCTGAGCGATATATATATATATATATATATATATATATATATATACACACACACACACACACATTCATCCCAAGCTAATGATTCGCTATATACACATTTATTTTGGGTTGAAATTTGTGTTTCATTTGTATGATAGGGGTCTCAAATCACTATACAATCATTGCTTCCAAAACCCCCCAAATTCCAAATTCTTTGTTCCATTTGCTTGATTAGTTCTCGAGTAATGCCTAAATTTGTGTTTCAGAAGGAAAAGTGACTCAAACAATCATATGGAATCCTTCCCAGTCGAATCTATAAGGGTCACAGACAGACAGACTGACTGAATATATATATATATAGAAATCGTGCCTCTAAAACCCCCACAGGCAAAATGTAGTTTGAGTTGCTGGAATAATTCTCGAGTTTTGCAGAAATTTCTGTTTCATTTGTATGAGAGAGCCCCCCATTTTAAAGAGGGGGAAGGATCTTGAACTGCCATAGAATTATCTCTCGCCCCCAGAAAACTACACATGCCAAATTTGGTTCCATGTGCTTGATTTGTTCTTGACTAAGAAAAAAAGGGTGATTCATTTGTAAGGGAAGCCCCCCTTCCATAGGGCGGAGGGGTCTCAAACCACCATGGAAACTTTTCTTTGCCTTCAAAAACCTGCACATGCCATATTTGTTTCCATTTGCTTGATTAATTTTCTGGTTATGCGGAAATTAGTGTTTCATTTATATGGGACTCCTCCCCTTCCCCTTCAGAAGGCAGAGAGGTCTCAAACCATCATTGAAACATTTATTCCTTTAAAAAATCCCTTCACATGCCAAATTTGGTTCTATTTGCTTGATTAGTTCTTGAGTTGTGCAGAAATTTATGTTTCATTTGTATGGGAGCCTCCTCTATAGAAAGGGGAGTGGATCTCGAGTCACCTTAGAAACATTTCTTGCTTTCAAAAACTTCATACCTGCCAAATTTGGTTCCATTGCTTGATTAAGTTTCGAGTTATGCAGAAATTTGTGTTTCATTTGTAGAGGGGAGCCCCCTCCTTTTCAGAATGGGGAGGGGTCCAAACCACTATTGAAACTTTTTTTTTTGCCTTTGAAAACCCCTACATGCCAAATTTGGTTTCCTTCGCTTGATTAGTTTTAGAGGTATGCAGAAATATGTGTTTCATTTGCATGAGAGCCTCCATTCAGAGAAGGGGAGGGGTCTCTAATCATCTTAAGAACCTTTCCCGGCCCCAAAAACTCCTACAAGCAAAATTTCATTCCGATCGGTTCAGTAGTTTTCGAGCCTATGAGGTTCAGACAGACAGATAGAAATCCATTTATATATATATAGATATGTACATCATATCCTAATATGGCTACCCCAAATGGATCATACATGTTTCCCTCCAAAATTGCTAAATCTGCCACTAGCTTTACATAGCACACAACTGCATTTAGATTGGCTGTCCAGCCAGCCTCTCCTTTGCTAGCGACAGCCGCTGAGCCATCATTCCGGCTGGTTGCTCTCCCGCGTACCTCCCGGGCAGGGTACTTAGCAGCTGCCAGCTGCCAGATCAGTACCGGCCTATTACTACTCTGCACAGTTCCATGGCTGCCGAGCGAATGAAGAAAATTCGAAGGTTCCCCCGTTTTATATCGTGCACTGCTGCATGGAGACGTTCGTTACTTAAATATGAAGTCTGTGATAGGAAAATACCATGTATTTAGTAAATTTACTCTGAAAAATCGGCATATTTGCGTTAATTTCAATAGTTCAATGTTAAAAATCAAAAGTTTTAAATATTGAAATCAAAGCGTAGAAAATGTTCCGATCGATTGATGCAAACATTTCAGAAATCAATCGTGAAATTACTTAGTTATTAACGCTCAAAACCTGACCGCTTTTCGTGACCCTCCAAATTTTCTTACTCGCAACGTGTACCCCTGTATTGAAAACAAAGACGTAGTCCCAACAGTAGTCCTACGTCATAAAAATTCCTCATATTGAATCACATAAAACGCCAAGGTCTAGTTTATGTTACAGAAGAGATAAATTGCAATAAATTTATATAAATAGATATTTTTTTTAAATAACAAATACTAACAAACTAATGACTGACACTTTTCACCAAATAGCAACCGTCTTCCGCGGTGCTATCAACAATCAATATGCAACTAGCGATTTGAAATTGGTTCACAACTAAATAATGAGTTTTGACCTTTTTGTCCTGGTTGTGCTTTAATTTTATTCATTAAATATTGTTTTTGCAAAGGGCGTAGAGTTATTTCGTATTCAAAACAATTCACTCTGCGATTTACGCCATATTGATTGTTGACAAAGTGAAAGGCGTAATTTAAATCAAAACATAAACATGGCGTAAAGTAAAAGGCGATACTGACAAAAAATCAAAACATCGGCGAAAAGTAAAAGGCGATACTGATAAAATAATCTCTAGGGTTTTTATTCATTAGGGCGAATCTACAATTGAGAGACTCTCTCTTGCCTCGTTCTCTTTCATTAAGTACAGCGCCATTATAAAACTATGGATTGATTTTTTTACACAGATCGCAAGATAAGAGTGCTGGCTAGCATATTGGACAAACAGCCAAACGAAAAATGTGAAAATGATTTAGCTATTGGTGAAAGAGAAAGTAAACAGAGAGAGTCTCTCAATTGTAGATTCGCCCTAATGAAAAAAAAAAAAAACCTAGACAATTGAAGGCTCGGAACGGGAGTCATTACTGAATTTGAGAAGTGATCTCCAGGAGCTATTGCAGCTTACCCGTGAAACACTGAACATGTTCATCGGGACGAGCCTGATGCACCAGGTTCTACTAATGATGCCGATGATGAGTATGCTCTATTCATGTCGGTAATAGAAGGATTGAATACTCCACAAACATCTCAGAAAACAGAGGTGACTGTAGAAGAAGATGCGTTCAAAGATCTTGTCGGCAGCAAATGCTCAGCGCCTCACATACAAAAGTATGCAGCTTGGATACATCCAATCCAGAGGATGTTTCTTTCAAGGTGTTATTTATCAATCCAACTCACCAGGAAATGGGTTCCATGTGCGTACTTCCTTGAAGGAGATTGCAAATTCACCGACGAAAAATGTCGTTTTTCACATGGAGAAGTTGTTTCGTTCATTGAGTTGAAAAAATATCAGGAGCCACGGTTTGAACTGCTGCGAAAAAAGTATGGAAGATTCTGGCAAAACAAAAAAATCGTTTGTGGTGTAAGGGAACGATTAAACAGGCTGATTTTGAAAACAAATCCTGCAAAATTCAGATTGACGAAGGAAAGCATGAGATAGAACTGAAATTTGAGGATATTCTTCCTCTGATGGGTGACGAAATGTCAAGCTCTGATTCGGAACCCGACTCAAACAGTGAAGAAGCCGAAGAAGTGTTTTCGATACGCCAGGCACAAATTATACAGAGAAGTTTGTTAAATCCTGCACCTAGTCAACGGTTGGGTGAATGGGAGAAACACACCAAAGGAATAGATCAAAATTATGCAAATTTTTTGAGGGTATCTAGCTAGAGCTGCGTTACAGCTTGGTTGTCAAGACTAGACCCTTTCCCAACGTCACCTCTACTACGACCAACACCTTAGAAGCACTAGCCTTTGTTGGCCGCTTGAGCACTAGTTGAAGTAATTAGTATTGGACCGTAGTATTTTTCAAACTTTCAGTTTCAATTTTCCCGCGATGATGTTTTGTTATGGAGTCGTAAAATGGAAGCTCAAATTAATACCCTATCCTAGATGTCACGATTTTAATGGTTTCTAATGCTTCCTGGAGATGATATCAGGGGCAAAGTTCCGTTAATAATCCCCAGTTAATAGTCCCCAGTGCTGAAGTCATCTCCAGGCCGTATGCAGTAGTAACTAGATTTCAAAAAGACATGTAAATTGCCAAACAATAATTCTTAGGGATGACATTCAGGCCGTTGATGTAGTCTATGTTAACAACTAGTAGCACTGAAGTCAACCCCAAGAAGTATTGCAACAATAGTATGCATAATATTTATTAACTTTCACTTATTATACCATGAGCAAACCAGGTATTTTGGTTATTCATTCCATAAAACAAATGGATAAACAACAACATAAGTTGCCACGAATGAAAAGTGTACTTTTAGTCGTTTCCCTTTGATTGAAAGTAAGAAGTCTAAGAGTGAATTGCGGCATAACCCGCCAGTATCACACCTGATGTTAGTGCCTTTATATAATCGTTCTACGACGTGGCAGTGAAATAAATGTGCAGAATTTGTGATACTTTCACTACTGGTCAAATTTTTGGTCTCATATGCAAGTTTATAGCATGAGAAAGCCCTCTCACCGTCGACAAGGTGAAAAATTTGACCCGCGAGAGGGCTAAAAGTCACCCTAACACTGGACTGGAGTACATGTGTTTCCTACTTGAATCCAGGCTCCAAAGCCAAGGGTGGGTGCCTTTTCTTGCGCGAGAGCTTGTCTGTCGGTTGGGACATATGCACTAACTCCTAGTCTTTTATGGCTAATGTTTATAGCGCCATTACTCGCGTTCTGAAACGACGCGCCTTATACTTATATCTGAAAGCTCTTCCAATAGATTTGTAAGCTCGCGCATAACTATTATTGAGCAATATTTCTAGAACAGGTTCTCGGAGAATGAGACAAACAAGTAGAATGGATAGAGCCTATCGTAACACGTCCGGGGCCCCAATTAAGACGATATCACAGTAAAATCGCGTTTCTCCTTCTTTTCGTTCTTCATTTTAACACACGCACTATTTCATCACGGATTGAATTTATATAATACACATATATGAAAGAACCCACTTTTATATTTAGTGGAAACGAGCGAAAAAGGCAATGACTGCTCGTGGCCAAGGCTTGCTGCTTTTTTTCTCCAAATAGCGTTCAACTTAATTGTGTACAAAATTCAACGCTTTTCAATAAAAATGAATTGTTAACAATTCCAAATAAGGTTGTCCAAAACGCATAACTTATTAGAAGTAGTATTTACCACATTTGAATACGATGGAACATAGATCCTGTTCCTGTCGTGTTCGATTTTTATAATGTTAGCAATGTTGCAACGGGGACCCGAAATTTGAAGCTATGTAACAAGTAATTTTCCATATTTTCTATTGAGCAGCTCGTAATAAATAACTTTGCAAGTCTATCACGCCCTGCTGTATACGAATAACGTGCATATCCTCACATATCCTCCACATCCTCCACACTTCAGACGTTATCCTCGCTGCTCAAACATAATCAACCATGGTGGAATAGTGAGCTTCGACATCGGCGTAACGTTCTTCGTAAGGCTTGCCGCCAGCTTCTGCATCATCGAGGCTGAATACGCCGAATGTGCATCTTATTCTTTCCGTTAGTATATTTTCCGAATCCAAAATTAGGTTAACGTGGATCCCTCGTCTTTCTGGCACCGTGTCAAAAGCAAAAAAACCCACAGTCGATCCCGCCGGAAATGTCTCTCGATGGCTCAACCAGTCGAGGCCTCGAAGGTTCAGTCGGATTTTTCACTGATTTCTTCAAATCTGTGTACAATGCTGACTTTCCGCCGAGTTCTCCGGAGTTGTTGAATTCCTTCCTCAAGGAGAAACGCGATTTTACTGTGATATCGTCTTAATTGGGGCCCGGACGTGTTACGATAGGCTCTATCCTCTACTTGTTTGTCCATCCCGAGAACCCGTCAGAAATTTGCGTTTTAAAATAGTTATGCGCGAGCTTCCAAATCTATTGGAAGAGCTTTCAATACATACAATATCCGTGTCCAACCTTCACCGTAGCAGATGTCACTAGTGCACTGAGAACTGTTGACCCTTCGTTTTTATTCGTCGATGTGCTGAAGTACTTGCACCCCCTGTGTGTTGGCTATTCAACCTGTCGCTATCGAAGACTACCTTTCCGGATGTATGGAAGTTGTCTGCGGTAACACCCATACACAAAGCCGGAAACATCCATGATGTAAAGAATTATCGACCTATTTCGATTCTTTGCTGCTTAGCCAAGACGTTCGAACTTTTGATTCACGAGAGAATGTATACTGCAGCTAAGCCCATAATCTCGCAATATCAGCACGGCTTCGTGAAGAATCCCTCTACTGCTACAAACCTAATTGGTGTATTGGTGTGAGTTACGGTCTTAGGGGCGAATCATTAAGCTTGAAACCGAGCTTGGGACCGGTATGCTAGTACTTCCTGAGCCAAAAAAATATTCGTTTTCTTCATGACTATCCACCCGCTGTCTTTACTC
Organism: Aedes koreicus; assembly: GCA_024533555.2. Lineage (NCBI taxonomy): Eukaryota > Metazoa > Arthropoda > Insecta > Diptera > Culicidae > Aedes > Aedes koreicus. Next base: position 220,681 of record JAHHFK020003780.1, read on the forward strand.
TGTTCGTCAACGACTTGAGCCACCGTCTGAATTCACATCAACTTAGTATGCCGACGATCTAAACATTTACCGAATCATCGACTCATTGGTTGAGTGTGCAGATTTACAGCAAGACATTGACACCATAGCGAGTTGGTGTGTTTCAAACGGAATGGAGATGAATGCAATGAAATGTAAGGTGATAAGTTTCAGTAAATCTCGGATGCAACTGAAAATTGATTACGTAGTAAACGGCATCAAACTGGACCGTGTATCATCAATTATATACTTGGGAGTGGTAATTGACTGAAAGCTAAGCTTCAACGAACACATAACTGCAACCACTGCTTGGTTTCATCCGCCGAAATCCATCCGAGTTCCATGATGTGTATGCATTGAAGGCACTTTATTGTTCGCTCGTTGGAAGTGTTCTTGAATATGCCGTTCAAATCTGGGCTCACGTAATCACGAAACTCATATCATTCGTATTGAAAGAATACAACGTTGCTTCGTACGTTTCGCTTTACGGCGATTACCATGGAACGATCCGGTTAGGCTGCCCCCGTACGAACATCGACGCCAATTAATGAGATTGGAATCGCTGCGCCAGCGGCGTATCTACTTACAAAAAAATGTTCACGTTCGATGTACTAAGCAACCGGATTGGCTGCCCAGGTCTTCTACAGCAGGTGAGATTCTTCGTTCCTGCGCGTCGGTCCCGACAACGATCGTTATTTTGGACTGCCAGACACTGGACGGTGTTCGGACAAAATCACCCGCTTGAAAAGTGTTTTAACTTGTTGAAGGGTGTTGAAACGTTTGATTTTATCATAAGTAGAGACATATTAAGCAAATGACATAGATATAAGATAGGTTCAGTCTGTGCAGCATTGCTGAAGACGTAGTAAATAAATAAATATATTTTTATAAAATTTTGGTCACAATTGGACTCTTGAACCGTTTCCATCTTGAGAGAGATGAGCTTGCAGTCTTTGAATTGGGAGCTACGGACGACTTCAAGGATCGCATTGTTTATTACATACTTGAAGCAAGTACATTTTCTGCTTTCATACCTAAATATTCTGCCGTATTCTATTCTATCAAAATGCCATTCTGTGGATTGAATCCTTAATACTGTTTTCGATCGAATAGTATATGTACTACCCATATAGATATTGTATAGGAGAAATAAATTTTCAACAGCGTTGTTCTCGACTTTCTGGGACGGATATGCTTTTATGGGCAGTTATGTTCGTATGGATAATAGACGATCGAACTCGTAAACGATGATAGATGAAACGAAAGCCGATGCAAGTTTATCAACTTAGGGTACGTCCAGTAACACGTCACGCAAGAAATGCCTAGTGTTACATGTTTTGTACGGACATCAAACATTGTTTTTGTATAAATCGTCACAACTTCCAACCTTCCATAGAAGCGTGACGTACATAATGGATGTTTCATTGTCACTATTAGAAGGACTACTGGCTGTAACTGACTTGCAAATGACCTCACATTTGGTACGCATAGCAATAATGTTACCATTCCATCCCATCCCATCCATATCATACCATCAAATTATCAGTTCGTATTGCCCAAAATGTTGACTGTATTTAGATTGGTATCGTTCTTTCGTAAATGAACATAACCACCTATCTGGTGTTAATATTTTAAAACCATTATACTTTTTATTTCGTTTGCCGGTGAGCCAACGCAGCTCTCGTTTCCTGCTTAATGGTTTGACCGATAATTTTCAATATCCTTGCGTCGTCTATCTGCTCGGACATTCGCTGGAAGCAGCTATTCATTATGGCTTTAACAAGATCATCCACCGACTCGGAATTGGTTGCTTTCAATTGAAAAGCTTTAAGCTCTTGTTCCATGTTCTTTGTCGTAGTTTGCAACTGATCTATTTGCATCATTAGTAGTGAATTTTGCTCATTCGCTAATGTCTCTCTATTTTGGGCTTCCCCTATTTGGTTAGTGAGGAGAGCAATTTCTTTGGCTTTTTCCGCTATCATTTGGTTCTTAGCCTCAATTTCTCTTTTCATTCCTTCAGATTCTTTAAGGTCTGAATCGCTCTTAAAACGCCACGCTGTTAAATCGTCCTCAAGTGAGGATATTTTCAATTCAAATTCTTTGCAGGTTTGTGCCGACTCGACTAGTTGTTGCCTCAGAAGTGCATCATTCTTCCTAGAATCTGTTTCCGCTTCCATAGCTCGAAGCTTCCCTTTCAAAGCATGATTTTCTTTCTTGAGTTCAAGTATTTTCTCCTCCAATGCCAAAATATCTTCATCCTTATCAACCGTGGATTTTTCATCTGAGCCCCTACTGCCGTTCAAATTTATGAAGTCGATTTTGTCCAACACTCGATCCAGCTTGGATTCCAATTTGGACAGATTCATACGAACCTCGGTGCCTTGCATTCGACTCTCGGTCATGAATAAATTGAAGTTCACATCGGTAGCGGTGTGAAGCATATTTTGCCCGGCAATTGCCGTCGTGAGGGCATTCGCAGCAGAAGGAATCATTTGCATTCCCATCGGTACGGATTGAACTTTGCCACTACCTCCGCTTGCAGCACGTCTATGAAGGGAAATGTTCGAACGGGGAATTGTCTCAAAGCGTGCATCCGTATCGGAGGAGTCACTTACTTCCGTCATTGACATTGGCTTATCCTGTGGCAAAATTGGCTGACCAACTCGAGCCATTCTAGAAATAAGACTCGCTTTGCTTTTCTCTATGTCCGAATCTGGCTCCTCTACAATTGGAATGGTCCGCGAGGCAGGGACCGGAGGGACTCGATGTGGTTGTTCTCTTTCTAAAATGCATACGTTTTGTATCGTCCTCAATAAACGATCCCGTTCAGCAAGATTTTCGAACAACACGCTCCAGAAACTCTCGTCATCACTTCGAAATTGCAGGTATTCATTTTTGAGAAAAAGTTTGCTAGAGGAAACCAGATTTAAAGTAGCGAGAGCGTCCGTTTTCGTTCTATAGATCAATATCCTGAATTCAGGACCGGCACAGAGCAGTGCCAAGCCTAACTTTCCCTGCGCAATATTCTCGTTATTGATACTAGAAAATAGAATGTTCAGAATTAATGAAGGAATGCAGACTAAGTTACGGGCCAACAGCTCACAGTTTGTAGGCGGTTACTACACAAGCTTGAAGTAGGCTCCACTCCGCCGAAGTGGATTTCTTCGTCGATTTTTCACCGTCTGAGTGGGTTTCAATCACCTCCTGTGGTGGCACATATCGAAAGGATGATGACCCATAGCGATCGGAAATTTTGCTGGCCGTAGGTTTGGTAGTGTTAGATACGTTTTCTGGTGAACTTCTCGTAGAGGCAGTACTACCCTTAGCAATACCGAAAATTTTGGCCAGAGTTGAGCTGCAACGCGATGTTTTGTATTTTAATTATTGAAAACATCAAGTCGAAACTGTTCAATTTTTAGGCTCGAAACTTACTTGGATGTTGGCTTGAAAAAGTCATCATCGTCGTCAGATGGTGGCTGACCACTCCTTTTGTTGGTTGGCATTTAAACAAAAAAAAAACTATTTTAGATTAAACTACCATTTAATGAAAACTCTTCACGAAAAAAATAGATTATTAGTCCTTGTTTACACCGATCAGGATTACAATCAAGACTGAAAATTCTTGAATGATTCAATTAGAAAAGTCATTTAGCAAAACACTCCAGTACACGCAAAAAAAAAGTTAACTGAATGTAACTGAAATAACGTCCCTCGAAAGAGAACAATTTTTTGTGAACGACGATGTTGATTTTGCAAAGCAGCAAACAGGAAATAAAAGTCATATTAACCAACCCATTAGACAGAATGATGACTGTTTCCGAATCCTTTACTCGAAAGAAATATGAACGAGAAATCGCGCATGTAGTCTTTGTGCGAAAAGCCAGTTTCGTCATAATGAAAATTTGGTATTGTATTATAACCCTCCGTTCGGCCCTGGACGTGGCAGTCACCTGTTTTTGAAGTACAATGTCATTCGTAAAATCGCGAGAATCGTTTATCATCGTCATCGATCGCAACGCAACGAGCTTTCTCTCCGCAGTCGTTGCTTCAGCGATCCCACAAGTTGTTCCTGTTTCTATCACCATTGCCGTGGTGCTGCACAATTTCTGACAAGATTACCCAGGATTTGCATTTCGAGCGAACAAAACGTCTCTAAGGAGCATATCAAAATGGAATCTTTGAAGCAATACTCGTTCGCCGAAGTGGCCAAACACAACACCACGGCGGATTTATGGATGGTGATAGACGATAAGGTGTACGACGTCACCAAATTCCAAAATGAGGTAGGCATAAATCGGCAGATGATAAATCATTTCTGAACCCCTTAATATTTCCGATTTGCAGCATCCCGGTGGTGAAGAAGTTCTTTTCGAGATGGCCGGAAAAGACGCTACCACGGAGTTCAACGATGTTGGCCACAGCACCGATGCGAAGTAAGTACCTTTATAAATTTATCTCGTATTATCTAGTGTAGAACGCAGATCTTCATGCTCTATCGCTGTAAATGCTTCGTAAAAACATGGTTCTGAAAAATTGTTTTTTTTTTTTTTGTCTTTTAGGGCACAAATGAAGCAGTATGTCGTTGGAGAGATCGTTGAAGCCGAGCGGAAAAAGAAAGCAACAACGCAAGAGTAAGTCGTTTCTTTGTTCAAATACCTAACTACTTTGCTAGTAGCGCTTTTGTTTAGCTTGCATCAGTATAATTTATGTCTTATCTGTTTGTAATGCACTTAATATATGTATGAGTAGAAAGTAGTTGCTTCTTATTGTTAACGTTTTGTTTTCCCTTCAATTTAGTTCTGATTCGTCCCCGCCATCTGGATCCTGGTTCGGTGCCTTGAAGGCTAAGCTTTTTGGATAATATTAAGATTGCAATAGAATGCCTGTATCGAATACAATTGATAGCTTTGTGCTTGATATCTCAAACTATCCTTAATCTATGGTGCTGTGTTTAAAACATTCTATCGAAGTAAATAAACATTCATTTCACTCTATTAGCAATGACCCTTTTGTAGTTTGTTTTAATCATCCGATCAAAAAACGTGACCCTTTTTCAAAAGCTTATTTACCCATACATAGTAGTGTTATCTCCTTATCAAAATTCATTGCATGATTATATTACATATTGCGCGCCGATTGATAAGTCACAACTGACACTGATTGACGGTTAAACTGATCTAAAAATTTCATTTACCTATCATTTCAGCCTACAGAAAACAGCCCTCATTGCAGGTTCAGCATTGGCTCTTGGACTTGGATTGGTTTTAATATACAAAGCTCTGAAGAAGTGAATATTGAATCTGTTATTATAATATGTGTAGTATGTAGGTATTATGCAGTAAATTGCCACCAAGGACCATCTAATTTGTAATAAATACAATATTTGAATATTCGAAGATGCACATTAAACTATTATGATGATGATGATGATATAATACTACCATCTATTGTAGCAAGGTAACTTCCCATAGCAGTGGAATAATCTGAAAAACGATTTGATCAGGATTCTATTATTGTTTGTGATCATCAAGCTCCTGTATGAAGGGCCAAAAACGTTTGGGCGGACCCGTAAGTAGATACACTTACGCGAAACCCGCGAATATAGGGAAAAGAATCTCCTTCCAAAAGCTAGGTCACACAGACAGCACTAGACAGATAATTCGAAGATGCACAGACAGATAATTCGAAGATGCACATTAAACTATTAGGGTAGAAACTGCGTCATCGAATAGTTTACCAAATATGAAACTTACACGAAACAACTCATAGATTGTGCACACAGAAAGTACCGTGATGTACCCTATTTCCGTTCACCTAAGGCAATACATAGATATCATCATAGAGCTTTGAAAACTTCTATCTGCTAGAAATTGTCGCCCTGAGTTATGCTACAAACTGTATTTTTTTTACCCCTATAGGATTGCAATGATCGGGGTTGGTTTTTGAAAATTTTCAAGTGATTATGCCGGAAGGATTAGTCTATGGTGACCAAATAAACACCGGGTTTTCGAAATCAGCTCACATAATCTTCTTGAAAATTTTTGGGATTCAGTATCAGTCAGTGTACGTGTTTTGTTGTCCAGGTATTTGTTAAAGTCCGTGTTTTTGTACTTGCCCGTGTCATTATATTGTTGGTGATAAAGAATATGCACACCAAAAAGTAGTCGTCGGAAATGCCCTTCTCCGTGTACGCTTTGCTAATCCGATCACTACTACATGAATATTAATGTATGTGTGCTATGATGAAGACGTCGTTTGGCTACAGTAACCTTTATTCATTTAAATGGCGTCGAATCAAGAACGCGTGCGCGAAGCAATTTTGCACAAAAGAGTGGAAAATCCAGATATGTCGCACGGCGATATTGCCAAGTCATTAAAAATCGCAAAATCGACGGTTACTAAAGTGCTAAAAAACTTTCAGCAGCGCTTAACTTTAAAGAGAAAGGTCGGTTCCGGAGGTAACCATGATTCTCGTTTCGTCGCGGATAGGAAGGAAGTGATTAAAGAATTTAAGAAGAAACCGAATATCTCCGTTCGTGATGTGGCGAAAAAAGTGAAAATGTCTCCATCGTTCCTCCAGAAAGTGAAGAAAAGTGCAGGCTTGAAATCATTCAAAATAGGTGTTGCTCCAAATCGTAACGACAGCCAGAACAAGAGCGCAAAATCTCGATCGAGAAAATTATATGACACTATGCTGAAGGAATACGACTGCATAATATTGGACGAGTAAACATATCGCAAAGCTGACTTTAAGCAGATACCGGGACTACAGTTTTATACCTCGTTGCAAAGAGGAAATGTTGCTGATCGTTTTAAGCAAATAAAAAAATTGTCGAAGTTCCCAAAAAAATACCTCGTATGGCAGGCAATATGTGGATGCGGTCTCAGAAGCGACATCTTCATCACGACTGGCACTCTAAATGGACAAATTTACGTAAAAGAGTGTCTGAATAAACGACTGTTGCCGTTCATTCGGGAACACAACGGTTCGGTGCTGTTCTGGCCTGACCTGGCATCTTGCCACTATGGAAAACTGGCTAAGGATTGGTACATTGCTAATGGTGTAAATATTGTCCCAAATTATTGCAATCCGCCAAATTCGTCAGAACTCCGTCCGATCGAAAAGTATTGGGCTCTGGTCAAGAGGAATCTTCGAAAAACGAATAGCGTAGCAATTGATGAGAAAAGCTTCAGGCGTAACTGGCAGAAAGCTGCAAAATTGGTGACGGATGACACTGTGCAAAAACTGATGGAAGGTGTCAAACGAAAGGTGCGGGCATTTGGATATAACAGGTCAAATTGACTTAACTGTATATGTTTTATATTTGTATTTTTATGAAGTCTTAAATAAATAATTTACGTTTGATTTTCTCATATTTTCCATTTAATACCACTAATTTCCCGTTGACTACTTTTTGGTGTGCACATTCTTTATTCTTGTCAGTGCAATTTTTGGTATCTGCGCAATTTCATATAGTACAGGTGTGACAATGTAACAGCTATCTCCCTTATTCTACGCTCCCAAATGGAACAAAGTATTTGACGTTAAACTCATCGGGAAAATAAGCTGCTCTGTTGGACATGGATATTTGTGGATGGTCTTTTAATATATAGTTATGTTTGTATGTATGAGGTGTGTGTAGTTTTGGAAATGTTAAATGATTTACTTACCCACACTGTTGTTATTATTATTAGCTTTTGATTGGTTGGGAACATACCGCCTTAGATGATACTCGCATGCATGTGCTTCGTCCACGTAGGTCTTTCTTGGGCGGCTACTTGGTCTTGCTCCAACCAGAGGCCGAGATGTCTGACTATCCAGGTTGCGTCGCCATGAGACTCGGATTTGCTTCCACTGTGACCCTACCAGGCTCCAAGCCTAGCCTTCCTGATTCTTGTATTGTTTCTTTTTTCGTTCTACAAGTATACAAAAATATTCGCTCCTCTGCCAAAAACAGCCAAACCAAACGTAGAATCTGTGTGGTGATGCTTTCCAGAAAAGTGCAGACCCATAATAAAACTCAGTTATAATAAAAGTATTGAAATTAATAGACGAGTCTTTGAATAGCAGTCATATAATTGAAATTATGCAAATTCTATATTATATGAAAATAAGGAAAGGTGTCGAATTAAAAGTTTATATGCTACTACTAGTGGGTTCAAATGCACTTCTGGTCCACATCTCCCCTGGCAAAACTGGTTTGCATCTTTCCCGTTTGGGTAAAGATCCAGATAAGCCCTGGAACCTGGTAGTTATCAAGCTACCACAAGGTTTTGCCAATGCCCAGGGAGTTATGCTACAAACTGTAAATTTGTTCCTTTATTGATAAACATAAACATCATAAACATTTATTTTGAATCATTGTACCCTATATCGTCGCTTTTACCTATCGATCCTCACCACCCACCGCTTAAATTTTAAATTGATATGCATAGTTGCGTACATGTTCTAGCCAATGCGCAGGCGGAATCTGTTGATCTGGATTTTAGACGCTGCGACTTCGTCTCTCTCAACGTGGAACTGTCATTGGTCGACTGGGAACAACTTCTTCAGGGCCAACCGTTGTTTCTCAGTTTTACGTCAAGCTGTTCAAACTACTCCACTTGAAAGTTTCTAACCGTCGCCGTGCTATAAGTGGAGCCAGCAGGAGGCCTCGGTGGACTATCGAGTTGGGAAATATGCGCAAAAGACTGCGGAAAGCACGTAAACGGTTCTTTGACAGTAAAAGTAGCGAAAACCGTGAATCAATTCGCCTTGTGGAAACGTCGTATAAGGAGCTTGTAGCAGCTAACTACACTAAGGTTACAGGGTGCGGAAGAAAATAATGCGAAAATTTGTTCCATTTGTTTCAAATCCCATTTTAAACTAATTCAAGCAATAATATCAACATTTTCGAGTGCAGTTCTCTTTATAAAGTCCTTTTAAACAAATTTATTCAATGTGTCCTCCATTTTTATTAATAACATCCTCGAGCCGACGCCGGAAGCCAGAGCATGCCTTTCGGACGTAGTCCTCCGACATTGACTGCCATGTGCGTGTTATGGTTGACTTCAGGGTTTTCACACTAGGGTGTGATGTTTTGCAGGTTCGTGCTTCAACATATGCCCAAATCGAATAATCCAACGGATTAAGTTCTGGACTGCTACGGGGCCACAAATCCTTCGGCCAAAACTTCATGTTATCGTTCAACCATTGTTGGGTTCGATTGGATGTGTGACACGGCGCTCCATCCTGCTGTAGGACAACGTTTTGGTCCTCGGAGAAGTTGGCCTTCACCCAGGGAAGCACTTGGTCCTTTAAAATACCGATATTCACTTCGGTATTGATTTGAACTCCAGCATCAATGAAAACAGGCGGCATTTTCAAACCGTTGGACGCAACCAAGCCAAACATCATGACACCAGCCGGATGTTTGGTTTGAAATTTGAATTTCACTTTCTGCGGTGAAAAGAACCGGTCCGTGCGGCTGTTGGCCACAGCATCGATGCTGAAAAGCTTTTCGTCGGAGAACAGGATTATCATTGTTTCCTTCTTCAACAAGGAAAGCAATCTCTTGGAACGAGTCACTCGTAGTTCCTTGACCCGGTGCGTAATCAAGTGGCGTTTCACTCTGGCTCTGGAAGATGCATGCAGGTCTTCTTTGATGATTCTCCGCATGGATTTCTCCGAAATATTGGTTTCCTTTGCAAGTTTTCTTATGGAACGCACCGGGTTGCGAGCAATTTTTGCACGGACCGATTTGATCACGTTCGGCGTGCGTGCAAAGCGCGGACGTCCGCTTCCCGGCTTCCGCTGCTTAGGACCATCCTGCAGGGACTTTTTTATGCGATAAACTGTTGCCAAATGGCACCCTACCACCTTGGCAATCTCTGTCGGCTTCTTCTGGGTGAGCAACAAACTGGTGATCACTTCTTTTGCGAAAATTTTGACGAATTTACAATAAAACAAATAGAATGTTTGGATGCAGCACTTGAAAGTAAACATAAACAAATACACTTTCGACAGAAATTAGTCACTAGCTACACGAATTAACCCAATACTCAAGTTTGAACATTTTCGCATTATTTTCTGCCGAACCCTGTACATGCAGAAACTACATTCCAATTTGAAACAAAACCCCTCAGCATTCTGGAAGTACGTGGAAGATCAAAGGGCTAATAATCGTGTGCCGAACGATGTCAAGTATGGTGATGCTATGGCCAGCTCAGACGAAGCTGCTAACCTTTTCTCGTGCTTCTTTCAAAGCGTGTACAAAACAGAGTCGCCCCAACCAATCCTGGTTGCTTCCGCCATGTACCATCCAGTGACGTACGTCTTCCGTTCCGTTCGCTCTCTTCCCGGAACGAAGTGTTGAGAGCTCTGACAAAATTAGATGGTTCGAAAAGAGCTGGAGTAGATGGAATACCTCCTGTTCTACTGAAGAATTGCGCTGATTCTTTAGACTCACCATTGATGATACTTTTTAATCGCTCGTTGTATGAGAAAACATTCCCCAGTGCATGGAAAACTGCAAACATGATTCCTATCTACAATTCAGGCAGCTAACGCCACGTGGAAAACTATCGCGGGATATCGATTCTCTGTTACCATGGTAAGCTGCTCGAATCTTTGATCCACGAGATCTTACTGGCAGCAGCAAATCCGATATTATCGGATTACCAGCATGGACTTGTTCCACATCGCTCGTCAACGACGAACTTACTATGCTATACCAACGTGTTGTTTCGAGAGATTGAATGCCGGAATCAAGTGGACTCTGTATACATCGATTTTTCAAAAGCGTTCGATACTGTTCCGCATATATTTGCAGTGGAACAATTGAGGCACATGGGTTTCCCTGATTGGATATCCAACTGGCTAAAGTCATACTTGACCGGTAGGACATTCGACATGGTTTGAGAAATATAGTGACGAAAAATCTCCATACATTTTCAGATTGAATACTACCAAGGCCATACATTTCGACGTCGGTCGCCTCCTTCGTGCGACTAACGGCAGAAATGACTGCCAACGGGAAAATCGAAAATTTAACCACTCATTCATTCCGCATTAAGTTTTCTTAACTTTTGCCTCAATCGATTGGTAATATTTGTGGCGATTAGTATGCAAATTCAAAAATTTAAGTATTCAGCAGTTAAGAACGAAAAAATCACCAAGAGGTAGAGTCATGTTACGGCGGTTAAGACCGCACCCACAAGTCCCCTCGTTGCCACAGTTAACCCAGGAAAGGTTAGTGTCAGGGAGACAGCTTACTCCCGATCTGTCAACTGGTCGACTGCAAGTCATGTACAGAAGAATAATCAATCAAGAGAGAATAAGTTTTAGTGAATTGTTCATCATTATAAATTATATATGGGAACGTCCATTAATTATGTCACGCAAAAAGTGACTTTTTACAACCCCCCTTGTCACGTTTTTTGTATGGACCTTCAAAATGTTTTGTATGGATTGTCACGGTTTACCCCCCTTACTGCGTGACATAATTAATGAACCTTCCATATCTAGTAGTTTCATAATTGTACCTGTACGTAGAATTGAATCGGTTAATTAAATAAATCCTAACTCTACATTTGAACAGGAGCATGAAAAAACTAAACGGCTATCTCATTATTTTGTTGGCAAGAGTGTGAGGTTAGACTAGATGTAAGTACTTCAATTATAATTTGTTATTGAGCACTCACTAAATAAATTTATAGCTTTTAGCATTTTCCACATCTATAAAAAAGGTGGATTCGCTCAAAAGAGTCCGAAATTTCCTCTTCCAACAAAACTAAAAGATCTATTTAGATCGCAAATATGCCAGACGACAATCCGAGTAGCTGCCCAGCTTGTGATGGATCTGACAACATTCGGATGGTTGCTTGTGACAAGTGTGGATCTTGGTGGCACTTCGACTGCGTAGGCGTTGGGGAAAGCATCAACGAGAAGGACTTTCTCTGTCGGAAGTGTGTCTTTGGTGACAAGGAAAGTGAAGCCACAAAGCAACCGGAGAAGCCGTCCACCGTTGCCTGCTCGGATGTAGGAAGCACAACTAGTAGCATCCGTACACAGAAAAAAAATCTTGTAGTAAAAACTACCATTTTACCCGACTATGCCCATCTTTAAAACTAACATGAAATTTCAGTCATATTTACTACGTTTATGGTAAAACCTTCAACATTTGTGGTATATTTGACAGACCACATATTGATATCAACCGCGCCACGGTTGATCTAATCGCAGGCATGGTAAAATCAAACGCATTTATAGTCAGCTGAAAATTGTTGGTGTTTGCGCTTAACTTAACCCTCGAAATGGTAGTTTCTACTGCGGTTTTTTTTGCGTGTACCAAAACAAAGCTTCGCCTGATGAAACTGCAGGAGCAAAAGGAACTCATGCATCGTCAGCTGGAACTAGAACGGGTTGAGCAACAGAGACGACACGAAGCCGAAAGGTTGCTGAAGGAAAACGAAGTGGCAAAAAAGCAATTCGAGATCGATTCTCTGTTTTTCCAAGAGAAGTTCCGGGCGTTAGAGGAGGATTGTGACGACGAAGGTGACGATATAAAGAGCCAGAAATCTGTACAGAGCAGCATCAGCAAAGTCAAACAATGGCGAGGACGACATCTAGGGGGTTTGATTAACTCTACCTTAGCCACCCAAGAAACAGTTCCAGTTCCGACGACGACTTCGACAGCTGCGGCACAGGACCCCATGCATTCGAAACCGATCCAGACAGTAGCAAACTGTATTCCCCTCACGAGTGTTTTAGACCCACTATCTCCGGAACCGGTCCAACGACAAAAACGTCAGCATCCAATAACACGAGTACTGCTGCAGCGGCAATTCAAGCCAGTCAGTCAGGTTTCCCCGCTCCTATAACGGATTCCATCGATCCGGCGTATTCGAAGTATCCAGTGACGCAGCCCAATACTCGAACAGCCGTGGGTGGTCCACCGAGTACACCCCGTGTTCCCGACAACAGCACCAGCAATCATTTGGGTCGGCTGTTGAATCGAACATCTCAATAATATCCGTTTGGGATTCCGCAGGTAAGTGGCATAGGCAATAGCAATTCGAGAGATAGGAAACAGGTAGGAGGTGATCCGAGTAACCAGGTGATTGTAAGGAAATACGATACCTATGCAGGGATTTAATCAAGGCAATAGTAATCAGTCGGTAGGAGTAAACGTCCCACAAGGTAGCACGATACCTGAACTAGGAGGGAATCAAGGTAGCAATAGCCAACCGTATTCTGCATATTTTCCACATTTTCCCAATTATCCATATCCGCATGATCGAAGTTGTTCCTTACCTCCGGGGTTACCTTGGGCAAACCCATCACAACTAGGTGTGTATTATTCTCCACATTCACTACCGGTTAACGAAATGGGACCCACTTCAGCGCAGTTAGCAGCGCGTCAGGTGATGTCTAAGGAAATTCCTCCATTATCAGGGAACCCTGAAGAATGGCCATTATTTATCAGTTCGTTCACCAATTCCACTAACGCTTGTGGGTTTACGACTGTGGAAAATTTGATGCGATTGCAACGGTGTCTACGTGGGTCCGCTTTGAAAGCTGTACGAAGCAAGCTTTTGATACCAGATTCTGTTTCGCAAGTTATAGAAATGTTGCGGATTCTATATGGGAGACCGGAGATCTTGGTGTACGCCCTACTGAAGAAGGTGCGGAAAGTTCCGGCACCGAAGCCCGAAAAAAATCGAGACGTTCATTGGATTCGGAATGGCGGTACAGAACGACCATGCGACCATCTTCACGCTAGCAACCAGGAGGCACATTTGAACAACCCTACGTTGCTATACGAGTTAGTGGATAAACTACCGGTGAATCTCAAGTTGGATTGGGCGATGGTCGTCAGCAATCGGGAGCTGATCGCCGAACGTTCGCTGCGTATATGTCCACAATAGTATCTGCGGCCACAGAAGTTACGCTGACAGTGGACACCAAAGCAAGTCATCAGAAGCACGACAGATCAAAGGAAAAGAATTTCTAGCCAATCCAAGCCAGTGCTCCAGGGAAGCAGTGCCTCGTTTGTCAAGATCCCTTGCACAAAGTGAAGGACTGTGATGCATTCCAGAAGCTGGACGTCGACAACCGATGGAAATTGGTGCAGAAGTTATCGCTTTGTCGCGTCTGCTTATTTTCGCATGGAAGACGCCCGTGCAAGTCGAAGGGGCGTTGTTTACAAAGAAGAGCAGTTCGTCAACGCCGAGCAACACTGCAGTGCAAAACCATCACTACTCCGGACGTGGGTCACTTTTCCGGATTGTTCCAGTGACACTCTATGGACGAGAACGATCTATTACAACGTTTGCTTTTCTAGATGACGGATCGTCAATAACACTAATTGAAGATTCACTAACTGATGACCTGGGTGTTGAAAGCAAAGCCGATAGCTTGTGTCTTGCCTGGATGGCTAACGTTACTCGCTCCGAAGAACAGTCCAAGCGGGTGACGGTGGACATATCGGGTTGGCTTTCGATTCGAGATCGGGTTATTGTGGAAGTACGATGACTTTGAGTTTCCCGATAGCTACTTCATGGCTGTTCGAAGACTGTGACGGATGAAAGCGGATCCGACACTTAGCGATGGTGTGAAAAAGCAGATAGAGAAGTACAAGGCGAAAGGGTGCATCGAAAAAGCATCCGAAGAAGAGTCGATCACAGCGGATCCTCGAAAGGTTTGGTATTTTCCACTAGGCGTGGTGATCAACCCTAAAAAACCAGGCAAAATCCGTATTTTCTGTGACGCAGCTGCGAAAGTGGATGGTGTGAGCTTGAACGAGATGCTGATTAAGGGACTCGATCTGTTAGTACCATTGAATCGGTTCTAACGAGATTTCGAGAACGAAGAATAGCGGTATGCGCGGATGTAAAAGAAAGGTTTCACCAGATGCTTATGCGAAGAGCAGACAAACATGCCCAGCGAATTTTGTTGAGGGAGAATTCAAACGACGAGCCACAGGTATACTTCATTAATGTGGCCACCTTTGGTTCCGCGCGTTCCCCCTTGTTCTGCTCAATTCGTTAGGAATCTCAATGCTAGCGAATATGCAGCTTCAGATGCCATAATGCGGAAGTATTACGTGGATGATTATTTGGATAGCCTGGACAGCGAAGAGGAAGCGATTAGAAGGGCGAGAGAAGTAACTTTCGTCGATTCAAGAGGCGGATTTGTGATCCGTGGGTCGATGTCCAATTCAGGGAACGTTCTTCAGGAGCTGGGTGCGTCAACGAGCGCTGAAGTTAAGGAGTTCTCAAATGAGACCAGCAGTATTATGGTTGCCACGAGACGATGCGTTCACCTACTCTGCCAAATTCATACCTGTGCTTGAGTGGCCATCAAAGAGGGAATTGCTCAAGACTGTGATGAGTCTATACGATCCTCTAGGATTTCGCTCTCATTTTACCGTACATGGAAAAATCCTTATTCAAGATGTGTGGCGCAGCAATGTTACGTGGGATGAAAGAATCCCAACTGAGTTGAAACAACGATGGGATCAATGGGTAGCCCCGTTCTCCTCCTTGGCTGCGGTAGGAGTACCGCGGTTCTACTTTTCGGGTCAGCCTGCAACGGAAATCAAGAACATTCAGCTACATGTATTTGTAGATGCTAACTTAGCCGCATTTGCTTGTGTAGCATTTTTGCGCGCCGAGATAGCAGGACAAGTACGGTGTGCCGTACCGTTCACCTTCGTCGGTCTTGATTACTTTGGGCCAATGATGATCCGAGTAGGACGTAGCAACGTGAAGCGATGGGTGGCTCTATTCACTTGTCTCTCCATCCGTGCTGCCCATTTGGAAGTCGTACATTCACTATCCACTAAGTTCTGCACGATAGCAGTTCTGCGTTTCGTCGGCCGGCCCATTGGAAATATACATTAATAACGCAACAAACTTTTTGGGTGCAAGTAACGATCTTCGAGACGAAATCAGAACCTAGCTGAAACGTTCACAAACGCTAGTACGAAATGGTTGTTCATTCCTCCGTCTGCTCCACATATGGGCGGCGCTTGGGAGCGGATGGTACGCTCCGTCAAAACAGCTTTCTACGCAATTTCAACAACCAAGCTACCAACTGAAGAGATGTTTGGCACGGTGCTTGTGGAAGCCGAAAGAATCGTTAATTCTAGAACTTTGACTTTCATATCTCTGGATGCGGCAAACCAAGAAGCCCTAACGCCCAACCATTTCTTTCTCATGAATTCCAATGGCGTTGTGCAGCCTCCGAGAATGATCACCGATACGTATTCCGTATGTCGTAATGACTGGGACAACTGTCGTCGCATGATTGTTCTATTTTGGCGACGATGGATCCGCGAATATCTACCTGTCATATCAAGTAGGACGAAATGGTTTGGAGAAGTAAGGCCTGTGATGCAAGGAGACTTGGTAGTTATCGTGAATAACGGAAGCCGCAATAGATGGGTACGTGGGCGGATTCTGCAGGTCCAAAAGGGACAAGACAGACGAGTACGTAAGGCGTTGGTGCAGACATCAACCGGAGTACTACGAAGACCTGTGGCGAAACTTGCGGTACTGGATCTGAATTCTGGTAAAACTGGTCCTGAGGGTGGTGACCAGTGTTACAACCCGGTCAATGTTACGGCGGTTACGACTGCACCCACAAGTCCCCTCTTTGCCACAGTTAACCCAGGAAAGGTTAGTGTCAGGGAGACAGCTCACTCCCGATCTGTCAACTGGTCGACTGCAAGTCATGTACAGAAGAATAATTCATCAAGAGAGAATACGTTTAGTGAATTGTTCATCATTATAAATTATATATCTAGTAGTTTCATAATTGTACCTGTAAGTAGAATTGAATTGGTAAATTAAATAAATCATAACTCTAAATTTGACCAGGAGAAGGTAAAAACTAAATGGCTATCTCATTAATTTGTTGGCAAGAGTATGAGGTTAGACTAGATGTAAGTACTTCAATTATAATTTGTTATTGAGCACTCACTAAATAAATTTATAGCTTTTACCATTTTCCACATCTATAAAAAAGGTGGATTCACTCAAAACAGTCCGAAATTTCCTCTTCCAACATATGTCTTATAATTGTGAAAATTGATGATTCCTATCGATTTTTCTTGAGTATTACTAACACAAACTTCGGTGAAGATAAAAATAGGCGGTGGGAAAACTAAAGAAAAAAAATAAAAAAAAGTGGAAAGCAAATTTGGGGTGTAAAAAAAAAGAGAAAGATGAAGGAAGGGGGTGTGATGTGGGAGATGGCATCTGTGCTCTTAAACTTTCACGCTCAGGCTTACTCGTATCTACCCTTTAAGGACGTATACAACTGAGTCCCTCTTACATCGCGTTTTGCTTAGCAAAAATCTCAAATACTATTAAGATTCCATGCATGATATTTTCAGCAAATGCTTGCCTCCTTTAGAGCATCCTTTAGTTAGCAATTTGAACCCTTTTTGTTTCGATATAACTGTGATTTTCAGTTTCAAACAATTGCAGTGAAAATTATTCTAACCTAGAATTTATAGCGGCAATGGACTCGGTAGTGTATGTCCTTAAGTGCTTGTTGTGTTTGGGCCTGTAAGAAAACATGTATATTTGAGATACAAACCGAGATGCAATCCACGTGACACATCTGCTCTCAGCTGATGGTTATACATTATTATCAGGTCTCTCGTGCCAGCAACCGGGGCATGCCATTTAAAACAATGGAAAGGAAACCGTACCGTCCGAACCATTGCAGTTTCATGATGATGATGTAATACTACCATCTATTGTAGCAAGGTAACTTTCCATAGCAGTGGAATAATCTGAAAAACGATTTGATCAGGATTCTATTGTTGTTTGTGATCATCAAGCTCCTGTATGAAGGGCCAAAAACGTTTGGGCGGGCCCGTAAGCAGAGACACTTACGCGAAACCCGCGAATATAGGGAAGAGAATCTCCTTCCAAAAGCAAGTTCACACTCACAGCACTAGAATCGAGCCCTCGATTGACAGAATAAACCCAATAGATGGGGTCGAAGAGCCCGCCCTCGTTCCGCGAAATGTTAACAATAGGGAGGAGGCAGTCCCATGCTCCCTATCCAAATCGTTTCACTTGGGTGCCCTGATGGTCCCTCCCTTTCCCCGTTATATGTTATGTCATGAATATTTAGTATATTTTGTTGTGGTCATTTGATTGCTTACCTTGTGTTAGACAATTTGGCTGAAAGTAAAATTGGTTAGGGTTATATACCGTTTTTCACTTATTGCTCGGTGTCGTCTCGGTGTTTCTAGTTTTGAAGAGCTGACTTTAGGCGAAGGCCTATGCTGGCCTATGGCTATGCACGATGTCATATGGTATTGCTCGCGGTCATAGAATAGGGAGAAGAGAACAGGAGAAAGGAGAGAAAGCATTAGTAATTGGTAACATGCTATGCGCATGTGAGATTTTCATGGTGATATTCTCACAACGGCCGTTCAGAATGGTTCGACGGATGCATATGAGAGATCATTCCCGATGAGTTTCCACTCGTTTACTCAATTCCATCACGTTTAGTTATAGAAGACAAGAAACATTTTACTACGTGCTACATTTGGGAATATCAGGGCAATGATCCCCCATCGCATCTTCAAGTGATCATTACAAGCTGTCCATTTGGTTCAGGCACTTTTGAACGTTGATGTGGCAGCCTATTCACACATGAAATCTGCCGCGACCAAGTTGGCAGAACGCGCCCATACCCCTTTCTGAACCAAATCAAGCTGAACAATGCATTAGGTCCTAAATAACATTGAGAGATTCTCTTCGTCTCTTTTTTCTTTCAACAATAGTTTGTCCATTAAACGATTTGCGGATGTTTTGATTTATTGAAACTACTTGAACATGATTTTACATAGCCGTAGGAGCGCAAAGAGAACTTAGAACCTAATGTATTGTTCAGCTTGGAATAATGACTTCGAAACTCAGGGGTTGCTCTGGTGACGAGAATAGATCATTGCACGAAGGCGTCATCAATGGATTTCTGACAGTTCAGGGAGCTTGTTACGTGGACTTAGAAAAAAAAATCGGTAAGATCGGTTTGAGGTTTTGTGCTCTAATTTTTTAACCATTGAAATTAAATAACCGAAAATAACATTCACCAGTGCAAATGTTTACACCATGTTCGAAACGAATCGTATAAAATCCGGAAAAAGACAATGTAAAATTTTGCTTCTTCGGTTTAGATTCTAACACCTTGTAAACAAGCTCCCTGAACTGTCAAAAAAGTGAGGTTAATACATTCCGTGCAATGATCTATACTGTCATTTCAAATGTCAAATTCACGAAGATAGTTGGTCTGTCCGTTAAGGTTGTCTTCATTTTCAGCTCATTTGAGAGCAGATGAATTGATTTTTACCGGCACTGATCGAGAATTTTACCAACCAACCTTTAATTATTGTTCCAATATACGTAATCGGAGTTTAATTCATGCATAAAACTACCGTGCAAAAATTTTTTTATTCGATAAATACAAGAGATTGTATAAAATTAACTGTGTTGCAATAATTTCGTGCTCGTCCTTTAGAAGGTACGACGGTTTCGTGCGCAGACTATGAATAATAGATTGTATTCATTGTTCCAAACAGAGGATTGAAACAAGTTTTGGCAAGCACAAAAAAAAAAACAAATATTCCGCCCCAAGCTTGCGCAATCCTCACAACGTTCCATCAATTTTTCATTTTTGTTTTTTGCTTCGCCGAGATTAAGGGGTTGTCGTTCTTTTAAGAGGAGGAACACTAATAAGATCTAAAAAAAGGAAGAATTTCGCAATATTTTCTACGAAACAATAACAATACAGCAATTATTTAAAAAAGCGTGTTTTCATTACCACAATTTTTAGAACACAGATTTTAGATTTTCCGCTGCCGATTATTTATAAATTTCGGAAATTATTACTTATTACTGAATAAGAATTACTCTGCACTGTTTTTTTTTTTTAATTTTTAACCAAAATGTGTTTAGCATCTAGTCACGGCGTTTTTTTTTCGATTTAGGTTTTTAGTACATTATTTCATGCATCTCATTTATGGAATGCCTCCTCCCTAAACGCAAAAGTGATGCCGGGTGAAAACATTCTAAATAAAAACATTATACAAGAGTCAGGAGTGTAGGAAAATATAGCTTATAGTTACTATTTACATATTTATCCTAATTAATTATTATAATAAACAACAATGCACGATTCACACTCGACGAGATCCTGTTTGAAGAAACGTTGCAAATGTAAACCGCCGGACAGTACGATAAAGTAATTTAATCGTTAATAGGAAGAAGAAAAACAACCAAAGATTTTCTCTAAGAAAAGCTTTCTTAGGGAGAAGCTTTGATCTTGCTTTTATCAGTCCTTATTCACTATATTAGCTATTTTCGCGATTGATATCACTGTTATTCTTCCCTTTCAGCAGAATGGTCTGATGAAAAATGTTTTTTTTTGTTTCCTTTACGAAAGTACATTATTCACATGATTAATGTTAATGATAGCAGCTGGTGTATACAATTCAATTTAAATATATTATGCTTAAGATTTGATAACAAAATAAATCAGTACTGCATTCACCCAAGCTCCAGACATTTTATTCTTCAAATTAGAGCAGTCGAATCAATCTCCTAATCGTTTTAATTTTTTCTATAGATCTGGGGATAATTTCAAGTTCTCTATATATCTAAAGCACCGGGTAAATTTAGAGTTATAAACTATATAAAAACAAACAAGGGGGTTTGTTTGAAAAACATTCGTTCTTCTCCACTCTCTCAGATAGAAAATACAATGTGTTACAATATTCACTCTAAAGAAAATAAAAGATAACTCCGTGAATGTAATATAATAAACTACAAATCTTCTTCACTCACATATATAACTCTTTACCTCTCATCACTACGAATTCGTATTCTATTTCTTCTAAAAAGAAAATTACAATCATACAAATATACACTAGCGTTAATAAATAAATGACCATAGATGATTTACGCCTAAACGAAAATAAGCCTGAAGGATGGAGCCAAACAACGAGACATATGCTTTAAATTTTGCCATTGATTTAAGACTGCACTAATGGAAGCATAGAATATTTCGTATTCCTATCCTGCCTGCTCTTTTCTAGGTCTAATGGTCTACCTATCGAATGTTGGTAAATAAATTTAGAACACTTTTGTTTTCCTTCTGACTGCGTGCTTTACTAAAAACATTCCAAAAACGGAGGGTTTCGTCGCCGGCTCCTGTGACGATAGCTTCCCCATCGGGACTCAGTGCAAGATACAAAACCCGATAGGAATGCCCGGTCAGCTTGGCAACTTGCGTGAGTGATGGATACTTCCACACCAGGATTTGATTCTGTGAATAGCCATGCGTGGACACCAGTTCCGAGGAATGTTTCGACCAGGCAAGATTGCAAACTTGGGATCCAGTGTCGACGCACTGCATCGGTTGCCCGGTGAGAGTATTCCAGAAGCGTATACAACGATCTGCCGTACCGCCTCCGCTGGCGAGCAGCCCATGGTGGTGAGGTGACCATGCGATCGCTTTCACTGCAGCCATGTGTTCCGAGTACGATTGAACGGGATTGGATGAATGCTGGTTCCATACGTATAGCCTATTGTCGTTGCCGCCGCTGGCTAGGTACTGATTATCCGGGGACCATTTGAGACCGCATACCTCCTGTCTATGGCCAACTAACCGTCGCTCGGATACCTGAGCTGGAGTGCGGGTATCCCGTTGCATGATCAGGCGATCTCGAGACCCGCTCGAGAGGACATCACCGTTCCAAGCCAGTGCACCTACGCGGGCCGAATGACCTTGCAATTTGTTAACCTACGATAGAAGCAAGAGGAGGAAAAAATGAAGGTATGAAGCAATTGAGTGCGTCACGCACTTTTTTTTGTGCGGCGTTTATGGGGTTAGAAAGGTGTCACACTTCATTCAAGTTACGTTTCGCAATACTGTATATAATATATAAAGCAAACGGGTGCGTAAGAAAAGCGTTCGTTATTTATTTATTTTTTTGCAATCACTGAATGGTGTCATCAGCGATCATAGGCGCGCACTTACCACTTCAGTGAGGTGGGTAAATAAAGAAGATCCCCAATTGGATATCTCGCATTTCTCTTATGCGAAAGATATGGATAATCATGACTGGTGGCATGTAAACCTGAATTAATCCACCGATGGTGAGACTGAACCCTTCTTACACTTCACCAGAATTACGAACTCAAATGTGGCCAATATGGTACTGTATACATATTTTCATCAGAAATTCCAGGAAGAACCAGGAATATTCGATATGTCATACATTCAGTTTATAAAATGAATTATTTGTCAATCCTGAACGTATTGTTCATCGATGTGATTAAAATATTGCCATTAATAGTCTTTAACGACCTGTTTATATTAGGTATATAAAAGGAAAAATTACATAAATATTAGAAATTCCATATAATCAGTCCATAGAATGAATTATTACACAATCCTAAGCGTCAATTTTGATTATCGATATGGATTCAAGATGCTTAACAAGTACATGTTCGTTGAAAATTGTGTAGTTATAGTGAATGGAGACTTTGTGTAATTTTCGAATATACTCGTTGCAGTTCAAAACCGGACCACTCGAGCCAATCGATCCTACTCTAATTCTATAGAGTCGCATAGTGTGGCTAGTCCGCTGAATGTGCTATACAACGCACCAGATGCAGAACAATAGAATACAAGCGGCATCGATTGGGGTGAGTGGTCTTGTTCGGTTTTGAACTGCAACGAGTATATTTTCATCTCACAATTATGTGCTCTCAGGTATTGTTTTGGTCATATCTCCATGAAGGATTATCCAATCCTAATGAAATTTTGATCAGTTATTTAAAAATTTTATAAGTTTAATTTGGCGCTAACAAAACTAAAATCGGTACACAAATAGCTCAGTATGTAATCGGAGACTACAACTGTTTGATTACTATTATAATAGGCCGTCAAGTACTGTTTCGTTGATATCTTCGTAACGAAATGTCCGAATAAAAAAAAAATCAATAGCGTTCTATGGGAATGTTGTAGCTTTCATTTGCCGTCAACAGAACTGAAATCGGTTCACAAATGGCTGAGAAACCGATGTGACATTATTTGTAACACACACACACACACACACACACACACACACACACACACACACACACACACACACACACACACACACACACACACACACACACACACACACACACACACACATACATACACACAGACATGTGCTCAGTTCGTCGAGCTGAGTCGAATGGTATATGACACTCGGCCCTCTGGGCCTCGGATAAAAAGTCGAATTTTCAAGCGATCTTAATACCCTTCTTTTGGTGTAAGAAGGGTAAAAAGAGAAGTTGTAGAAATATACTATGTTTCAAATATTCAATATATAAAATGAAGTATTAGACAATTTTTAACCGTCAGTTCTGACTATCTCATGCGTCATAAAACGTAACAGATGCGACACTATAGAATGCAAACAGGATCGATTAGTGCGAATTGTGTTTTCCGGTTTTGAACTGCAACGAATTATGTGCAATTATATGCTCTCAGGTATTGTTTTGGTCATATCTCCATGAAGGATTATCCAATCCTAATGAAATTTTGATCAACTATTTAAAAATTTTATAAGTTTAATTTGGCGCTAACAAAACTAAAATCGGTACACAAATAGCTCAGTATGTAATCGGAGACTACCACTGTTTGATTACTATTATAATAGGCCGTCAAGTACTGTTTCGTTGATATCTTCGTAACGAAATGTCCGAATAAAAAAAAAATCAATAGCGTTCTATGGGAATGTTGTAGCTTTCATTTGCCGTCAACAGAACTGAAATCGGTTCACAAATGGCTGAGAAACCGATGTGACATTATTTGTACACACACACACACACACACACACACACACACACACACACACACACACACACACACACACACATACATACACACAGACATGTGCTCAGTTCGTCGAGCTGAGTCGAATGGTATATGACACTCGGCCCTCTGGGCCTCGGATAAAAAGTCGAATTTTCAAGCGATCTTAATACCCTTCTTTTGGTGTAAGAAGGGTAAAAAGAGAAGTTGTAGAAATATACTATGTTTCAAATATTCAATATATAAAATGAAGTATTAGACAATTTTTAACCGTCAGTTCTGACTATCTCATGCGTCATAAAACGTAACAGATGCGACACTATAGAATGCAAACAGGATCGATTAGTGCGAATTGTGTTTTCCGGTTTTGAACTGCAACGAATTATGTGCAATTATATGCTCTCAGGTATTGTTTTGGTCATATCTCCATGAAGGATTATCCAATCCTAATGAAATTTTGATCAACTATTTAAAAATTTTATAAGTTTAATTTGGCGCTAACAAAACTAAAATCGGTACACAAATAGCTCAGTATGTAATCGGAGACTACCACTGTTTGATTACTATTATAATAGGCCGTCAAGTACTGTTTCGTTGATATCTTCGTAACGAAATGTCCGAATAAAAAAAAAATCAATAGCGTTCTATGGGAATGTTGTAGCTTTCATTTGCCGTCAACAGAACTGAAATCGGTTCACAAATGGCTGAGAAACCGATGTGACATTATTTGTAACGCACACACACACACACACACACACACACACACACACACACACACACACACACACACACACATACATACACACAGACATGTGCTCAGTTCGTCGAGCTGAGTCGAATGGTATATGACACTCGGCCCTCTGGGCCTCGGATAAAAAGTCGAATTTTCAAGCGATCTTAATACCCTTCTTTTGGTGTAAGAAGGGTAAAAAGAGAAGTTGTAGAAATATACTATGTTTCAAATATTCAATATATAAAATGAAGTATTAGACAATTTTTAACCGTCAGTTCTGACTATCTCATGCGTCATAAAACGTAACAGATGCGACACTATAGAATGCAAACAGGATCGATTAGTGCGAATTGTGTTTTCCGGTTTTGAACTGCAACGAATTATGTGCAATTATATGCTCTCAGGTATTGTTTTGGTCATATCTCCATGAAGGATTATCCAATCCTAATGAAATTTTGATCAACTATTTAAAAATTTTATAAGTTTAATTTGGCGCTAACAAAACTAAAATCGGTACACAAATAGCTCAGTATGTAATCGGAGACTACCACTGTTTGATTACTATTATAATAGGCCGTCAAGTACTGTTTCGTTGATATCTTCGTAACGAAATGTCCGAATAAAAAAAAAATCAATAGCGTTCTATGGGAATGTTGTAGCTTTCATTTGCCGTCAACAGAACTGAAATCGGTTCACAAATGGCTGAGAAACCGATGTGACATTATTTGTAACGCACACACACACATACACACACACACACACACACACACACACACACACACACACACACACACACACACACATACATACACACAGACATGTGCTCAGTTCGTCGAGCTGAGTCGAATGGTATATGACACTCGGCCCTCTGGGCCTCGGATAAAAAGTCGAATTTTCAAGCGATCTTAATACCCTTCTTTTGGTGTAAGAAGGGTAAAAAGAGAAGTTGTAGAAATATACTATGTTTCAAATATTCAATATATAAAATGAAGTATTAGACAATTTTTAACCGTCAGTTCTGACTATCTCATGCGTCATAAAACGTAACAGATGCGACACTATAGAATGCAAACAGGATCGATTAGTGCGAATTGTGTTTTCCGGTTTTGAACTGCAACGAATTATGTGCAATTATATGCTCTCAGGTATTGTTTTGGTCATATCTCCATGAAGGATTATCCAATCCTAATGAAATTTTGATCAACTATTTAAAAATTTTATAAGTTTAATTTGGCGCTAACAAAACTAAAATCGGTACACAAATAGCTCAGTATGTAATCGGAGACTACCACTGTTTGATTACTATTATAATAGGCCGTCAAGTACTGTTTCGTTGATATCTTCGTAACGAAATGTCCGAATAAAAAAAAAATCAATAGCGTTCTATGGGAATGTTGTAGCTTTCATTTGCCGTCAACAGAACTGAAATCGGTTCACAAATGGCTGAGAAACCGATGTGACATTATTTGTAACACACACACACACACACACACACACACACACACACACACACACACACACACACACATACATACACACAGACATGTGCTCAGTTCGTCGAGCTGAGTCGAATGGTATATGACACTCGGCCCTCTGGGCCTCGGATAAAAAGTCGAATTTTCAAGCGATCTTAATACCCTTCTTTTGGTGTAAGAAGGGTAAAAAGAAGTTAGTTCCGAAGATATTCGATACTTCATATATTCAATTAATAAAAAATACTATTAGACAAGCCTGAACGTATTCTTTTTCGATATAGTGAAAAATAACACTAACAGTGTTCAACGATCAGTTTATTTTAATGCTAGAAATAATTGAAAATCAAACATTAAGTGAAAAAAGAGAAGTTGTAGAAATATACTATGTTTCAAATATTCAATATATAAAATGAAGTATTAGACAATTTTTAACCGTCAGTTCTGACTATCTCATGCGTCATAAAACGTAACAGATGCGACACTATAGAATGCAAACAGGATCGATTAGTGCGAATTGTGTTTTCCGGTTTTGAACTGCAACGAATTATGTGCAATTATATGCTCTCAGGTATTGTTTTGGTCATATCTCCATGAAGGATTATCCAATCCTAATGAAATTTTGATCAACTATTTAAAAATTTTATAAGTTTAATTTGGCGCTAACAAAACTAAAATCGGTACACAAATAGCTCAGTATGTAATCGGAGACTACCACTGTTTGATTACTATTATAATAGGCCGTCAAGTACTGTTTCGTTGATATCTTCGTAACGAAATGTCCGAATAAAAAAAAAATCAATAGCGTTCTATGGGAATGTTGTAGCTTTCATTTGCCGTCAACAGAACTGAAATCGGTTCACAAATGGCTGAGAAACCGATGTGACATTATTTGTAACGACACACACACACACACACACACACACACACACACACACACACACACACACACACACACATACATACACACAGACATGTGCTCAGTTCGTCGAGCTGAGTCGAATGGTATATGACACTCGGCCCTCTGGGCCTCGGATAAAAAGTCGAATTTTCAAGCGATCTTAATACCCTTCTTTTGGTGTAAGAAGGGTAAAAAGAGAAGTTGTAGAAATATACTATGTTTCAAATATTCAATATATAAAATGAAGTATTAGACAATTTTTAACCGTCAGTTCTGACTATCTCATGCGTCATAAAACGTAACAGATGCGACACTATAGAATGCAAACAGGATCGATTAGTGCGAATTGTGTTTTCCGGTTTTGAACTGCAACGAATTATGTGCAATTATATGCTCTCAGGTATTGTTTTGGTCATATCTCCATGAAGGATTATCCAATCCTAATGAAATTTTGATCAACTATTTAAAAATTTTATAAGTTTAATTTGGCGCTAACAAAACTAAAATCGGTACACAAATAGCTCAGTATGTAATCGGAGACTACCACTGTTTGATTACTATTATAATAGGCCGTCAAGTACTGTTTCGTTGATATCTTCGTAACGAAATGTCCGAATAAAAAAAAAATCAATAGCGTTCTATGGGAATGTTGTAGCTTTCATTTGCCGTCAACAGAACTGAAATCGGTTCACAAATGGCTGAGAAACCGATGTGACATTATTTGTAACGCACACACACACATCACACACACACACACACACACACACACACACACACACACACACACACACACACATACATACACACAGACATGTGCTCAGTTCGTCGAGCTGAGTCGAATGGTATATGACACTCGGCCCTCTGGGCCTCGGATAAAAAGTCGAATTTTCAAGCGATCTTAATACCCTTCTTTTGGTGTAAGAAGGGTAAAAAGAGAAGTTGTAGAAATATACTATGTTTCAAATATTCAATATATAAAATGAAGTATTAGACAATTTTTAACCGTCAGTTCTGACTATCTCATGCGTCATAAAACGTAACAGATGCGACACTATAGAATGCAAACAGGATCGATTAGTGCGAATTGTGTTTTCCGGTTTTGAACTGCAACGAATTATGTGCAATTATATGCTCTCAGGTATTGTTTTGGTCATATCTCCATGAAGGATTATCCAATCCTAATGAAATTTTGATCAACTATTTAAAAATTTTATAAGTTTAATTTGGCGCTAACAAAACTAAAATCGGTACACAAATAGCTCAGTATGTAATCGGAGACTACCACTGTTTGATTACTATTATAATAGGCCGTCAAGTACTGTTTCGTTGATATCTTCGTAACGAAATGTCCGAATAAAAAAAAAATCAATAGCGTTCTATGGGAATGTTGTAGCTTTCATTTGCCGTCAACAGAACTGAAATCGGTTCACAAATGGCTGAGAAACCGATGTGACATTATTTGTAACACACACACACACACACACACACACACACACACACACACACACACACACACACACACACATACATACACACAGACATGTGCTCAGTTCGTCGAGCTGAGTCGAATGGTATATGACACTCGGCCCTCTGGGCCTCGGATAAAAAGTCGAATTTTCAAGCGATCTTAATACCCTTCTTTTGGTGTAAGAAGGGTAAAAAGAGAAGTTGTAGAAATATACTATGTTTCAAATATTCAATATATAAAATGAAGTATTAGACAATTTTTAACCGTCAGTTCTGACTATCTCATGCGTCATAAAACGTAACAGATGCGACACTATAGAATGCAAACAGGATCGATTAGTGCGAATTGTGTTTTCCGGTTTTGAACTGCAACGAATTATGTGCAATTATATGCTCTCAGGTATTGTTTTGGTCATATCTCCATGAAGGATTATCCAATCCTAATGAAATTTTGATCAACTATTTAAAAATTTTATAAGTTTAATTTGGCGCTAACAAAACTAAAATCGGTACACAAATAGCTCAGTATGTAATCGGAGACTACCACTGTTTGATTACTATTATAATAGGCCGTCAAGTACTGTTTCGTTGATATCTTCGTAACGAAATGTCCGAATAAAAAAAAAATCAATAGCGTTCTATGGGAATGTTGTAGCTTTCATTTGCCGTCAACAGAACTGAAATCGGTTCACAAATGGCTGAGAAACCGATGTGACATTATTTGTAACACACACACACACACACACACACACACACACACACACACACACACACACACACACACACATACATACACACAGACATGTGCTCAGTTCGTCGAGCTGAGTCGAATGGTATATGACACTCGGCCCTCTGGGCCTCGGATAAAAAGTCGAATTTTCAAGCGATCTTAATACCCTTCTTTTGGTGTAAGAAGGGTAAAAAGAGAAGTTGTAGAAATATACTATGTTTCAAATATTCAATATATAAAATGAAGTATTAGACAATTTTTAACCGTCAGTTCTGACTATCTCATGCGTCATAAAACGTAACAGATGCGACACTATAGAATGCAAACAGGATCGATTAGTGCGAATTGTGTTTTCCGGTTTTGAACTGCAACGAATTATGTGCAATTATATGCTCTCAGGTATTGTTTTGGTCATATCTCCATGAAGGATTATCCAATCCTAATGAAATTTTGATCAACTATTTAAAAATTTTATAAGTTTAATTTGGCGCTAACAAAACTAAAATCGGTACACAAATAGCTCAGTATGTAATCGGAGACTACCACTGTTTGATTACTATTATAATAGGCCGTCAAGTACTGTTTCGTTGATATCTTCGTAACGAAATGTCCGAATAAAAAAAAAATCAATAGCGTTCTATGGGAATGTTGTAGCTTTCATTTGCCGTCAACAGAACTGAAATCGGTTCACAAATGGCTGAGAAACCGATGTGACATTATTTGTAACACACACACACACACACACACACACACACACACACACACACACACACACACACACACACATACATACACACAGACATGTGCTCAGTTCGTCGAGCTGAGTCGAATGGTATATGACACTCGGCCCTCTGGGCCTCGGATAAAAAGTCGAATTTTCAAGCGATCTTAATACCCTTCTTTTGGTGTAAGAAGGGTAAAAAGAAGTTAGTTCCGAAGATATTCGATACTTCATATATTCAATTAATAAAAAATACTATTAGACAAGCCTGAACGTATTCTTTTTCGATATAGTGAAAAATAACACTAACAGTGTTCAACGATCAGTTTATTTTAATGCTAGAAATAATTGAAAATCAAACATTAAGTGAAAAAAGAGAAGTTGTAGAAATATACTATGTTTCAAATATTCAATATATAAAATGAAGTATTAGACAATTTTTAACCGTCAGTTCTGACTATCTCATGCGTCATAAAACGTAACAGATGCGACACTATAGAATGCAAACAGGATCGATTAGTGCGAATTGTGTTTTCCGGTTTTGAACTGCAACGAATTATGTGCAATTATATGCTCTCAGGTATTGTTTTGGTCATATCTCCATGAAGGATTATCCAATCCTAATGAAATTTTGATCAACTATTTAAAAATTTTATAAGTTTAATTTGGCGCTAACAAAACTAAAATCGGTACACAAATAGCTCAGTATGTAATCGGAGACTACCACTGTTTGATTACTATTATAATAGGCCGTCAAGTACTGTTTCGTTGATATCTTCGTAACGAAATGTCCGAATAAAAAAAAATCAATAGCGTTCTATGGGAATGTTGTAGCTTTCATTTGCCGTCAACAGAACTGAAATCGGTTCACAAATGGCTGAGAAACCGATGTGACATTATTTGTAACACACACACACACACACACACACACACACACACACACACACACACACACACACACACATACATACACACAGACATGTGCTCAGTTCGTCGAGCTGAGTCGAATGGTATATGACACTCGGCCCTCTGGGCCTCGGATAAAAAGTCGAATTTTCAAGCGATCTTAATACCCTTCTTTTGGTGTAAGAAGGGTAAAAAGAAGTTAGTTCCGAAGATATTCGATACTTCATATATTCAATTAATAAAAAATACTATTAGACAAGCCTGAACGTATTCTTTTTCGATATAGTGAAAAATAACACTAACAGTGTTCAACGATCAGTTTATTTTAATGCTAGAAATAATTGAAAATCAAACATTAAGTGAAAAAAGAGAAGTTGTAGAAATATACTATGTTTCAAATATTCAATATATAAAATGAAGTATTAGACAATTTTTAACCGTCAGTTCTGACTATCTCATGCGTCATAAAACGTAACAGATGCGACACTATAGAATGCAAACAGGATCGATTAGTGCGAATTGTGTTTTCCGGTTTTGAACTGCAACGAATTATGTGCAATTATATGCTCTCAGGTATTGTTTTGGTCATATCTCCATGAAGGATTATCCAATCCTAATGAAATTTTGATCAACTATTTAAAAATTTTATAAGTTTAATTTGGCGCTAACAAAACTAAAATCGGTACACAAATAGCTCAGTATGTAATCGGAGACTACCACTGTTTGATTACTATTATAATAGGCCGTCAAGTACTGTTTCGTTGATATCTTCGTAACGAAATGTCCGAATAAAAAAAAAATCAATAGCGTTCTATGGGAATGTTGTAGCTTTCATTTGCCGTCAACAGAACTGAAATCGGTTCACAAATGGCTGAGAAACCGATGTGACATTATTTGTAACGACACACACACACACACACACACACACACACACACACACACACACACACACACACACATACATACACACAGACATGTGCTCAGTTCGTCGAGCTGAGTCGAATGGTATATGACACTCGGCCCTCTGGGCCTCGGATAAAAAGTCGAATTTTCAAGCGATCTTAATACCCTTCTTTTGGTGTAAGAAGGGTAAAAAGAAGTTAGTTCCGAAGATATTCGATACTTCATATATTCAATTAATAAAAAATACTATTAGACAAGCCTGAACGTATTCTTTTTCGATATAGTGAAAAATAACACTAACAGTGTTCAACGATCAGTTTATTTTAATGCTAGAAATAATTGAAAATCAAACATTAAGTGAAAAAAGAGAAGTTGTAGAAATATACTATGTTTCAAATATTCAATATATAAAATGAAGTATTAGACAATTTTTAACCGTCAGTTCTGACTATCTCATGCGTCATAAAACGTAACAGATGCGACACTATAGAATGCAAACAGGATCGATTAGTGCGAATTGTGTTTTCCGGTTTTGAACTGCAACGAATTATGTGCAATTATATGCTCTCAGGTATTGTTTTGGTCATATCTCCATGAAGGATTATCCAATCCTAATGAAATTTTGATCAACTATTTAAAAATTTTATAAGTTTAATTTGGCGCTAACAAAACTAAAATCGGTACACAAATAGCTCAGTATGTAATCGGAGACTACCACTGTTTGATTACTATTATAATAGGCCGTCAAGTACTGTTTCGTTGATATCTTCGTAACGAAATGTCCGAATAAAAAAAAAATCAATAGCGTTCTATGGGAATGTTGTAGCTTTCATTTGCCGTCAACAGAACTGAAATCGGTTCACAAATGGCTGAGAAACCGATGTGACATTATTTGTAACACACACACACACACACACACACACACACACACACACACACACACACACACACACACATACATACACACAGACATGTGCTCAGTTCGTCGAGCTGAGTCGAATGGTATATGACACTCGGCCCTCTGGGCCTCGGATAAAAAGTCGAATTTTCAAGCGATCTTAATACCCTTCTTTTGGTGTAAGAAGGGTAAAAAGAGAAGTTGTAGAAATATACTATGTTTCAAATATTCAATATATAAAATGAAGTATTAGACAATTTTTAACCGTCAGTTCTGACTATCTCATGCGTCATAAAACGTAACAGATGCGACACTATAGAATGCAAACAGGATCGATTAGTGCGAATTGTGTTTTCCGGTTTTGAACTGCAACGAATTATGTGCAATTATATGCTCTCAGGTATTGTTTTGGTCATATCTCCATGAAGGATTATCCAATCCTAATGAAATTTTGATCAACTATTTAAAAATTTTATAAGTTTAATTTGGCGCTAACAAAACTAAAATCGGTACACAAATAGCTCAGTATGTAATCGGAGACTACCACTGTTTGATTACTATTATAATAGGCCGTCAAGTACTGTTTCGTTGATATCTTCGTAACGAAATGTCCGAATAAAAAAAAAATCAATAGCGTTCTATGGGAATGTTGTAGCTTTCATTTGCCGTCAACAGAACTGAAATCGGTTCACAAATGGCTGAGAAACCGATGTGACATTATTTGTAACACACACACACACACACACACACACACACACACACACACACACACACACACACACACATACATACACACAGACATGTGCTCAGTTCGTCGAGCTGAGTCGAATGGTATATGACACTCGGCCCTCTGGGCCTCGGATAAAAAGTCGAATTTTCAAGCGATCTTAATACCCTTCTTTTGGTGTAAGAAGGGTAACAAGTAAAAGTTAGTTCCGAAGATATTCGATACTTCATATATTCAATTAATAAAAAATACTATTAGACAAGCCTGAACGTATTCTTTTTCGATATAGTGAAAAATAACACTAACAGTGTTCAACGATCAGTTTATTTTAATGCTAGAAATAATTGAAAATCAAACATTAAGTGAAAAAAGAGAAGTTGTAGAAATATACTATGTTTCAAATATTCAATATATAAAATGAAGTATTAGACAATTTTTAACCGTCAGTTCTGACTATCTCATGCGTCATAAAACGTAACAGATGCGACACTATAGAATGCAAACAGGATCGATTAGTGCGAATTGTGTTTTCCGGTTTTGAACTGCAACGAATTATGTGCAATTATATGCTCTCAGGTATTGTTTTGGTCATATCTCCATGAAGGATTATCCAATCCTAATGAAATTTTGATCAACTATTTAAAAATTTTATAAGTTTAATTTGGCGCTAACAAAACTAAAATCGGTACACAAATAGCTCAGTATGTAATCGGAGACTACCACTGTTTGATTACTATTATAATAGGCCGTCAAGTACTGTTTCGTTGATATCTTCGTAACGAAATGTCCGAATAAAAAAAAAATCAATAGCGTTCTATGGGAATGTTGTAGCTTTCATTTGCCGTCAACAGAACTGAAATCGGTTCACAAATGGCTGAGAAACCGATGTGACATTATTTGTAACACACACACACACACACACACACACACACACACACACACACACACACACACACACACACATACATACACACAGACATGTGCTCAGTTCGTCGAGCTGAGTCGAATGGTATATGACACTCGGCCCTCTGGGCCTCGGATAAAAAGTCGAATTTTCAAGCGATCTTAATACCCTTCTTTTGGTGTAAGAAGGGTAAAAAGAGAAGTTGTAGAAATATACTATGTTTCAAATATTCAATATATAAAATGAAGTATTAGACAATTTTTAACCGTCAGTTCTGACTATCTCATGCGTCATAAAACGTAACAGATGCGACACTATAGAATGCAAACAGGATCGATTAGTGCGAATTGTGTTTTCCGGTTTTGAACTGCAACGAATTATGTGCAATTATATGCTCTCAGGTATTGTTTTGGTCATATCTCCATGAAGGATTATCCAATCCTAATGAAATTTTGATCAACTATTTAAAAATTTTATAAGTTTAATTTGGCGCTAACAAAACTAAAATCGGTACACAAATAGCTCAGTATGTAATCGGAGACTACCACTGTTTGATTACTATTATAATAGGCCGTCAAGTACTGTTTCGTTGATATCTTCGTAACGAAATGTCCGAATAAAAAAAAAATCAATAGCGTTCTATGGGAATGTTGTAGCTTTCATTTGCCGTCAACAGAACTGAAATCGGTTCACAAATGGCTGAGAAACCGATGTGACATTATTTGTAAACACACACACACACACACACACACACACACACACACACACACACACACACACACACACACATACATACACACAGACATGTGCTCAGTTCGTCGAGCTGAGTCGAATGGTATATGACACTCGGCCCTCTGGGCCTCGGATAAAAAGTCGAATTTTCAAGCGATCTTAATACCCTTCTTTTGGTGTAAGAAGGGTAAAAAGAAGTTAGTTCCGAAGATATTCGATACTTCATATATTCAATTAATAAAAAATACTATTAGACAAGCCTGAACGTATTCTTTTTCGATATAGTGAAAAATAACACTAACAGTGTTCAACGATCAGTTTATTTTAATGCTAGAAATAATTGAAAATCAAACATTAAGTGAAAAAAGAGAAGTTGTAGAAATATACTATGTTTCAAATATTCAATATATAAAATGAAGTATTAGACAATTTTTAACCGTCAGTTCTGACTATCTCATGCGTCATAAAACGTAACAGATGCGACACTATAGAATGCAAACAGGATCGATTAGTGCGAATTGTGTTTTCCGGTTTTGAACTGCAACGAATTATGTGCAATTATATGCTCTCAGGTATTGTTTTGGTCATATCTCCATGAAGGATTATCCAATCCTAATGAAATTTTGATCAACTATTTAAAAATTTTATAAGTTTAATTTGGCGCTAACAAAACTAAAATCGGTACACAAATAGCTCAGTATGTAATCGGAGACTACCACTGTTTGATTACTATTATAATAGGCCGTCAAGTACTGTTTCGTTGATATCTTCGTAACGAAATGTCCGAATAAAAAAAAAATCAATAGCGTTCTATGGGAATGTTGTAGCTTTCATTTGCCGTCAACAGAACTGAAATCGGTTCACAAATGGCTGAGAAACCGATGTGACATTATTTGTAAACACACACACACACACACACACACACACACACACACACACACACACACACACACACACATACATACACACAGACATGTGCTCAGTTCGTCGAGCTGAGTCGAATGGTATATGACACTCGGCCCTCTGGGCCTCGGATAAAAAGTCGAATTTTCAAGCGATCTTAATACCCTTCTTTTGGTGTAAGAAGGGTAAAAAGAGAAGTTGTAGAAATATACTATGTTTCAAATATTCAATATATAAAATGAAGTATTAGACAATTTTTAACCGTCAGTTCTGACTATCTCATGCGTCATAAAACGTAACAGATGCGACACTATAGAATGCAAACAGGATCGATTAGTGCGAATTGTGTTTTCCGGTTTTGAACTGCAACGAATTATGTGCAATTATATGCTCTCAGGTATTGTTTTGGTCATATCTCCATGAAGGATTATCCAATCCTAATGAAATTTTGATCAACTATTTAAAAATTTTATAAGTTTAATTTGGCGCTAACAAAACTAAAATCGGTACACAAATAGCTCAGTATGTAATCGGAGACTACCACTGTTTGATTACTATTATAATAGGCCGTCAAGTACTGTTTCGTTGATATCTTCGTAACGAAATGTCCGAATAAAAAAAAAATCAATAGCGTTCTATGGGAATGTTGTAGCTTTCATTTGCCGTCAACAGAACTGAAATCGGTTCACAAATGGCTGAGAAACCGATGTGACATTATTTGTAACGCACACACACACACACACACACACACACACACACACACACACACACACACACACACACACACACACACATACATACACACAGACATGTGCTCAGTTCGTCGAGCTGAGTCGAATGGTATATGACACTCGGCCCTCTGGGCCTCGGATAAAAAGTCGAATTTTCAAGCGATCTTAATACCCTTCTTTTCCGACGACCCTGAGCGACAAGAAGCTCCAAAGGATGCTGAAGAGGAAGACCGAGGAAAAGTGGCTACATCACTGCGCGCGCTTGGCCGGGAGGTCAGTTTCTACCGGCCAAACAGTGAAAAAAAAACCTGGCAAACATAAACATACATGTCAGGAAGCGGAAGTCGCGTCCACTGGTTTCGGAGCTGCAAGCAATGACGCAGCGGCAGCGGCAGAATAAGATGGTCAACTCGATTTTCCCGGCAAATCGCGACGTGGCAGTGGTGATGAACGACGAGACCTATCTCACCCTTGATGGCAACGACTGGCAGGGCACTTCGTATTTTACTTCCCCTACGAAGGAACTGAGCTCCGAGGTGAAGTTCATTGCACACACCAAGTTCCCCAAGAAGGTGCTGCTGTGGCTGACAATCAGCGAGAAGGGGATGTCAAAGCCGCTCTTCTTTCGCTCGGACTGGCCGTGAACGGGGCAATTTATAGTACGAAATGCCTGCCGGAAGTTGCGTCGTTCATCAAGAAATACCATAAGGGCGAAGACGCGGTGTTCTGGTCGGATCTGACATTGGCCATGGCGAATGTTCCGGTTAACTGCCGGAAGGCCGCTCGCAAGGGCGTAGAATTTTTTTTTGCAAGTAATCTTAAATAATTACCTTCCATGGGAAATTTATCAAAAGCAATTATCTGTCTTAGTTTTTATTTTAATCACCATCCGAAAAAAGTCCATTTTTTAATGCAAACGTTAAGCTACACATAAATTACTGGGCACACATAATTCACAAATAAAATTTGACTTGTTCATAATCGTTTGATCAAATTTCGCTCATTGATGGTATCATAAGCCAGCAGCTGAAAAATGACAATCGCTCGATAAATACTGAAATCATATTTAATATAACTGAATAATTAAAGGCACATCCGATAATACTTACATTAGTGTCAATTATTTGTGGTCCAATCCCGACCCTGTGGCCAATTCCGACCTCCCAAGATTCTCTCAGACAGCGCTGGTTGCCAAATTTATAATAATACCAATGGAAAGCTTTCATTACACAAAAATTTCCACGGAAGATAGAAATTGTGTTTCTTGAACTTCAAAATTGATTTTTCACTTTTCTAAATTTGAGAAAAAATGTTCTACACTCTAAAAAAAATGTATTCTAGTTTCAGTTCGGTTCACTCAAAATGATCCTAATGTGGAATAATTCAAAATATGAGTTAAGTTTACTCAGTCGTGGTTTACGCTACAACTCAAATTCGGCATAAGTGCCTCTGCAATCCTTATGAGCACTCAATTGGACGCTAAAGGACCATTGTGATTCCAATTATAGCGTAAACCATGGCTGAGTAAACCCTAGCAATGTTGGTCTCTGCTTTTAAACAATTTGAGGCTGATTTATAGTTCTTACATTTAATGGGGTCAGAATTGGACCAGCCTCCCCTACTTTTGATGGGTACATTACTTCACAAATAAAACAAGATTTGTAAACATGGTTATCATGAATTTATTAGGAATAAGGTTGATAACTTCAATGGAATGATTCCCGCAATTATTTTGAAGTGATGGAAAATGATGCTCATTCCATGTGTGTATGGGCAAAAAACTTGAAATTTTCAAAAAAATGTAACTCAAAATCAGCTCGATGAACCTTTTTAACTTTTTGATATGTTATGTAAACATGTTTAAATTTTCATAAAAAAATATAAAAATAAATAGTCATTGTGGTCCAACATTTCAAAAATCATAAAAAACGAATATTTTGACCATTTTAGCAAAGTACATTAATTATTTAACCAATATTTTTTAGTAAAAACAAGAAGTAATAAGCTTTCTATTCATAAAAAAATATTGCAAATCGATCCAGTGGTTCAGAAGTTATGATTTTTTTAAATAAAAAATTTCGAAAAATGTCGATTTTTCTGGTAACCCTATATCGAACATGGTCACCCTAATAAAAAAAAAAAAAAATACGGGTCTAATTATTTTCGATGAAGAATGTACCAAGCGATTTTGAGCAAAATCGGACAATTTTTTTTTCAACTTAATTCTTTCCCGGGGGAATACCGTAAAAAAAAAAAAAAAAAAAAAAAATATATATATATATATATAAAAAAAAATAAAAAAATAAAAAAATTTATAAATATATATATATATATATATATATATATATATATATATATATATATATATATATATATATATATATATATATATATATATATATATATATATATATATATATATATATATATATATATATATATATATATATATATATATATATATATATATATATATATATATATATATATATATATATATATATATATATATATATATATATATATATATATATATATATATATATATATACAGCAATTCCATGAAAAAAAGTTATACGATCTCTCAGAATTTTATAATATTCGGTAGGATTGTTCAACATCGAAAAATATTAGACCCGTATTTTTTTATTTCGTTATTAGACTGGACCTTTCTGCGTTAGACTGGTCCAAAAAATCGTGATTTTTCAAAATCTTCAATTTTCAAAAATTTATAACTCCTAAACCGTTTAACCGATTTTAGTCATTTTTGGCCATTGTATTGGTATTTTTTTGAATTTCCAAGCAAAAATACGAAACCTTTGAATATATCAATTTTTGTATGAAAAAAATACAAAACAAATAGTTTTTCTTGAATTTGACTGCGAGGGGCCTCAACGACTCCTTGTTTTAGTATTTTTAAATGAAAGAGCATTCAATTTTACATAACATATCAAAAAATTGGAGATGTTCTGCGTGTCGTTTTGGAGATACAATTTTTTAAATAATAAATCATTACTCTTCATTTTATACATCACCCGCCTGTAGAAACGATGAAGATGCATGGTAGATTACCATGCGTCTCCATCCAATCAAACCTATGACTAATGAAATCTATGAGTTACTTACAAACTTAGTATAACATTCGAATCAGTCTTTAAGGCTTTCCGTTAACCACACAGACCAATTGCTATTTTTTGACGATTACCTTTTCAAATAAATAAGGCTTTAAAATTTCAAATATTTTTGCTTAGTGTAAGTTCCAAGAAAAAAACACTTTAAAGCCGCGCGACATGATGAACATGTTAAAAAATAAGAAAAACACTTTTATACATTTATTTTTATTTATTAAGTTTTTTCATAACAATTTTATACATTTTTCTTCCGTTGAAAATGAATTTTGTTTCACAATAATATACTCTTCGTTTTGAGGCTTAAAACTATGGAATGACTGAGTCCCTGAAATTTGCTTCACACGTGTGTAACGATTTTTTAATTTTCTTTCCATTTTATTATAGTCGGATTCCGAAAAAAATTGATAGTGTATTTTCGAGTCTGGCTTAGAAATAGCCCATGAATAAAGTTCTTCGGCCGTTGTTATGTGATGATCTTGCAAACTGGCTTTCGCAGCATTTCGTTTCAATACGCCTCCCAAAGCATCACAAGGGCCCTTTCCATGACAAGTAGCGAAAAAATTCCACTCGGCATCTATGCCAAAATCTTTTTGCATGTTGCACAAATTAAAAGCGGTCATTTTATTTTTGTATTGGCTTCCAGATCCATCTGAGAAGAAATAAATTTTCTCTAAACCTGATAACTTACTTTTTATGAACGCTATGCATTGAGTCAAAAAAAGACGCACTGCGACATGATTATGTTTAGTGAAATCAGCAATTGCAATAAAACTGGTAAACTTCAAATCATTTGATTCTTCATCTTTAAAATAAATAGCACAAGGGTGAATAGTACATTGAGCGTTTGCCCAATGAAAGCCTTGAACTGCATCCTGCACAACGAATGAATAATTCTCCGAAAAATCACAGATTATGATACACTCAGTAGCTTTTAAATTGTTTTTCACGTGTTTTAAATAGTTTGCCTGTCGCTCAGCTGTAAAGTTATGTGGCAATAAATTGAGTAATTTTTCTAAAAAAGTATCAATAAATTCTTGTGTGTCCATTTCAACTAAGTCCAAACTGCATCTTTCTGCTTGACGCCATTGTTTAAATTGTAATGATTCAACGTGACCGTTATTAAGAATGGTCATAAGTTCTACCGCCAAAATTTGCATTCCCGGACAATTTTCGCAACATTGCTGCCAGCAATGCTCATTTGGATTTTGACAAATTATTTTTGAAAACATATCATGGTAGGACTGAACACCATCTGGAAGTAATTGTTTACTTTGGAGTGTTTTAAAAATCAATTTAACGTTTTGGTGGTAAATGCAAACGCACACCGTATGCGTGCCACTTGTTCCTGCCAAAATGCAGTGTTTTGGACGGTTACTGGCGAACATCGAAAATCCAATCTTAATATCAGGATGAGTATTTTTAAATATGGAGTACGCCTCTTGCAAATTGCATAAAACTAACCTTCTTTGTATGTAGATCCTACCTTCTTCATTGTTGGATATCAAATAATCCCTTTTTCCCGGGCACACACGACTTATATCGTCGCTATTATAAAAATTACGAACACGCATTAGCGTTTCCTCTCCTAACGAAGCTCTACTAATCCTCTTTTTAGGCACTGACATTATTCCCTCCTGTTGTTGTAATACTTTCACTTGGTTGGCCATATATTGGGAAACATCAAACTCTTGCATAATCCTATATGTAGACCAACTTTTGGGCAGTGTGGTTAAAATCCTATACCGCTCATTGCTATCTTTTGTTTCCTTAAATTTATCCTTAAGCTGTGTTAGCATTTCATTATCGTCAGACAAAAACGTGTTATTGGTGGTACCGATCGATTCATAGCTGGTTGTTTCCAATGAGCCTGTAAATAAATATAACAAATTATTGATTAAAAATTGATTGATTGGAAATCATGCAAATAATTTCTATTTTATTATTTACTTTGGTAGGGAAAAGGAACAATGCCGGACGGTCCTGCAAGGGCAATTGTTTCGTGACTGGTTGCTTCGCACGATTCTAAAAGAATGTAAAAATAAAAATGTTCCAGTAACAATTGCAAGAGAAGAATTCAAATTAAAACAGAATTATATGAACTTTTATATAACATACCTGTAGTGCCTATACTGGATGGTCCTGTAATGGGTTCTTCGGTCATGGTATCAATGTGCTTATACAATTTCTTGTAGCAACTTTGACAAATGAAAGAGCTACTCTCATCAATTTTAACCTTTTTTTCCACAGCATGGTCGTACAATTTTGCGTTGATTTTTCTGGAACACGAACTCAACACCCAAACACTACAAATTGAACACTTACGTTTCATTTTACGATATTCTTTGATATAACTGTTCTGATATGATACTTTGTTTTCAACTGGTAACTTCTTACATAAATTTCCGTGTTTTATATGATGTTTATATTGTACCTACGATCAAGTGAAGTGAACTGCAGCCTAGACTACAATAGGTATTGAATTGTTTCTCGGCTATAGCGATCAGGTCTATTTGCAGACGGGAGCGAGTAGAGCGGAATTTCTAAAGCGAGAAAGCAACAGAATAACAGATAACGCAAGCGAGCGACGAGTATGAAATGAAAGAGATGTTGTTCACTCTGCTGCTTCTCCGCTTTAGAAATTCCACTCTACTCCCTCCCGTCAGCGAGTAGACCTGATCGCTACAGCCGAGAAACAATTCAATTCAATCTCACAGGTCGATAAACATTCTACATCTACAGTAGGTAGTCAATACGTATCAACGGTTCTTCTTTTAAATAATAATACCAATGCCCCTCTGTGTAACGAAAAGAATGTTAGGTAATCAAATTGTCAATATCTACCTAAAGTCTCATTAGTCTTAGTTGCTATAATATTATATAATTATGTCAAGTAAATATTATTTATTATATAATATTTACTTGACATTCTGTGACCTACTCATAGATTTCATTAGTCATAGGTTTGATTGGATGGAGACGCATGGTAATCTACCATGCATCTTCATCGTTTCTACAGGCGGGTGATGTATAAAATGAAGAGTAATGATTTATTATTTAAAAAATTGTATCTCCAAAACGACACGCAGAACATCTCCAATTTTTTGATATGTTATGTAAAATTGAATGTTCTTTCATTTAAAAATACTAAAACAAGGAGTCGTTGAGGCCCCTCGCAGTCAAATTCAAGAAAAACTATTTGTTTTGTATTTTTTTCATACAAAAATTGATATATTCAAAGGTTTCGTATTTTTGCTTGGAAATTCAAAAAAATACCAATACAATGGCCAAAAATGACTAAAATCGGTTAAACGGTTTAGGAGTTATAAATTTTTGAAAATTGAAGATTTTGAAAAATCACGATTTTTTGGACCAGTCTAACGCAGAAAGGTCCAGTCTAATAACGAAATAAAAAAATACGGGTCTAATATTTTTCGATGTTGAACAATCCTACCGAATATTATAAAATTCTGAGAGATCGTATAACTTTTTTTCATGGAATTGCTGTATATATATATATATATATATATATATATATATATATATATATATATATATATATATATATATATATATATATATATATATATATATATATATATATATATATATATATATATATATATATATATATATATATATATATATATATATATATATATATATATATATATATCGCATCCATACTGCCGGGATGGTGATTCCGCCGCCACGGGCATCATCAATCAACAGCAGCAGCGACTCCGTAATGTTCCGATCATCAAAAAACACCACCATCAAGCACGGGGCAACAGCAGTATCAATATGTTGAAATCCGGTCTCCACAAGCAACAGCAACTGATCGAGAGGAGAAACAATCGTTTGAAGAGGGACAATAAGTAAAGTTACAGTTACTATGTAAGGCAGGCTTTGGGAAAGGAAAGGCATATAAATCCTCTCTAATTGATTTGGCACTGGATCAAACCTGATAAACCCATCCTCACCTTCATCGTCGGGACCTCAGCAGGGGAGGAAGTTCTGATTTATGTAGCTTTCTCGTTATCCTTGCATTGTATTTACACGCACATGTGCAATCACATCCTACTCATGAACGGCGTTTATTGGCTGTTAAAATTTTGTTCTATGTGGAAAGACGAGCTAAAAAAGAAAACGAATGCAATGTCAAGGAAGACGCCAGACACTTGTGAGATTTATTTCCCTGCTTTACATGGGAGACCAGTGCATAGACGTCGGCTATGGTTGGGAGAAAGTGAAATAAAAATTGTATTGCATTAATAAATTAGGGATGCGACGGCAGCCACTTGTGACAAGTTAGCAGCTAGGCGAAAGTCAGAAGATTTGCGAAGATAAAATAAGAACGTTGTAAAATTTATGACACACCGGAAGGATATAGCTTTCAAGTGCTTGAGCAGCTCTCGCATTGTAGTAGCAAGTAAGAATAATAA
Organism: Aedes koreicus; assembly: GCA_024533555.2. Classification (NCBI taxonomy): domain Eukaryota; kingdom Metazoa; phylum Arthropoda; class Insecta; order Diptera; family Culicidae; genus Aedes; species Aedes koreicus. Next base: position 264,878 of record JAHHFK020003780.1, read on the forward strand.
GAATCAGCCATACAAACACAAACACATTAACGGATCGTATAAACTCTTCTATGAATATTACTTTGTAGGAACGAGCTAAGCCGGGACAGGCGTTTGGCAAACAGTGTTACTAATATGTATAGTAGGACTTAAGAACAACTTTGTTTCAATTAAGAACAACTCACACAAGTTGAAAATTCGTACTTTTAGAATGTAAGGACAACTAATATGGTAGATGTGTATTCGGTGTAGATTCTAGATGACTCCTTTCTTATTTTTTATCTTTTTTTTTTTTTCTTCTATTTTTATCCTCTCTTCTTTTCTCCCTTTTTTTTTCCCTTTTTTCTTCTTTTAAATCTCCCCTCTTCCTTTTTTTCTCTTTTTACTTAAGGTCTGTATCCGCAATAATCCGGACACCTCAAAACATGAATAAAACATAAATTTCACATTATATTTCCTTCGTAGTTGTTTATTTCAGATTCATGGGATGTGTTTTAACAATTCGTGAAGACAAAACATAGTTATTCGGTATTTGCATAAAATTTTCGAATTTTGCGCTTAGTTTAGGGTTTGTACAGACACTTCAAAAATCGTAGAAGCCGTCTTTGTCAAAATTTTCTGGAAACGTTTGATGTCTTTGATTCCTTGCTTCTTTTCCAGAAAGCTTCCGCTTCATCAGAGCCCAATATCTCTCGATTGGTCGTAGCTCTGGGCAATTTGGCGGGTTTGAGGCTTTTGGTACAATGTTCACTTGATTTGCTTGGTGCCACTCCATCACAGTTTTAGCATAGTGGCATGATACCAAATCGAGCCAGAACAAAGGTTTTTCTTTGTGACTTTTGATGAAGGGTAGCAATCGCTTCTGCAGACACTCTTTCTGATAGATCTGCTTGTCGATTGTGCCTGTAGTGACGAAAGATTTACTCTTTTTGCCACACGTGCAAATTGCTTGCCACACAAGGTATTTTTTGGGAAATTTCGATGCCTTCTTCGTTCTGAAATGCTCAGCTGTAGCATTTCTGGCCATAGCAGAATAAAAAGCCAGCCCTGGAAGCTGCTTGAAATCCTCCAGGACATAAGTTTCATCGTCCATAACAACGCATGAACGCTTCGTCAAATGTTCGCAGTACAAACGTCGAGCCCGTGATTTTGCTGAAAAGTTCTGTTGGTCGTTGCGATTTGGAACTGTTTTTACTTTATACGACTTAAGTCCCAAACGTTGTTTTGATTTTTGGACAAAACCAGGCGACATCCCTATTTTACGAGCCACCGTTCGAATGGAGGGATTTGGGTTTTTCATTAATATCCTTTTCACCACTTTCGGTCCATGACAGGATCAGCGCGTCCAATGTTTTTGTCACTTCTCGGTTTCCTCTCCACCGTCAAACGTTCCGAAAATGATTTGAGCATATCGTGAACCGTGGATTTAGGCAAATCCAATGTTTTTGCAAGGTCCCGTATTGACAAGTCAGGATTTGCCGTACGCCCGTAAAAAAATTCGCTCGCGCACTTGTTTTTCTTCCGTCGCCATCTTGAATTCTAAAGATGAAATGTAAACATCAATCATAGTTTTGTTCATCATAGACTCTCAGCTATACCACAGTGAAATTTTTCATTCCTATGTGCAATATTTCAAAAGTTACAATGATTTGAATGTGTCCGGATTAATGTGGAACAGACCTTAATCAGAAAATTATTACAGTTTTTGTTGGTTTTCACAAGAAATAAAATTCCAGGGGAAAACACCTTGTTTTTTTTTAAGTTTATGAAATAATAAGAGCCAATTAGAAAAAAAAAAATCACTTGTGTTGGAAATTAACAGTGAAAAAAAAAAGTGCCCTTCATTTGGGCGCCGGGAAAAATAAATTTAAAAAAAAAAGAAATTTATTTTTTGTTTTTGCCTTTAAGACCAGCTGAGGCGTTCGGCGTATTTATTTTTAATTATTTTGTAATAAGTGACGTGAAGAATTCCACTCTGAAGTTCGTCTTGACTAGAAAATAATCATACTTAAATTTGAAACGTGTGTGGACGTTGAGTGGTCCTCCACGGCCCTAAAAAAAGTAGACAGGTCCACGCGTGGCAAGAACGCTACTGTATTGTATGGTCCATAGGTATCAGTAAGTCTCTAGTAGATCCCTCGCACTAAACGTTAACGTAGAACTATTACCTGCTGTGTTGCTCTTACAAAGAATGTACTAACATGCGTGAAAACACACTTCTCTGTATCTGTGAATGAATTAACGTGTTTTGGAAGTTATCACAATGCACTCACTTACACAGATACACAACGCATAAAACATAACATTAGTTTGAACTATTAGTTCGTCGCGTGCGCGTGTGATTTGTTTTGAAACAGTGGTGTTCCGTCTCACGTCGGAAGCGTCACTGGCAAACGCAGAAAAGCCTAGCACCTAGCAAGCCAGAAAATACACCACCACAGTCGGCGTGCAGCAAGACTGTCAAACTACCCCATCACCAAGAAACCGTGCCACTATTCATCGTGAGCGTGAGAAACACCTAGCTGAGTCGGTCCTGAAATTGATCCTGAATCCAGACGATATACTCACTGTCCACTGGAACGGTAAAATGGTAAATACCTTAATAGGGAGGGATCTGGTCGATCGACAAGCAGTTCTTGTGACAGGTAAAAGCACTACTCAGCTACTTGGCGTTCCTTTCCTTTAAAAAAAAAGGACAAGAAAAGCTATCGGGGAAGCTGTCGTGGAATTGATAAAGAAATTGAATCTTACTGAACGCGTTAAGGCAATGTCGTTCGACACTACTAGTGTCAATACAAGTAAACCTTAGCATCTTATTAGATTGAAATATAATAACGACACTAATGAAAACACGACGCGAGACTGGACACATTACTTATGATTCTTACATACTTGTCGTTTGTAAGAATCATAAGTGTTGTGTCCAGTCTTGCGTCGTGTTTTCATTAGTGAACTGCAGTTCTTACGTTAGCACTAAATCAAAACTATGAGTGATATAATAACTAATCTAAAAAAAGTGTTATGTTAAACTTAGGATGGAAAAATGGTGCTGCTTCGTGGATAGAGCACCAACTTGAGCCATGTAAACATCATATTTTGTAACTTGTCCTAGAAAGTGTATTCCATACCATTATAGGACCAACAAATGGAACGATCATTACTATTTTCAAGCAATTTCAAGCCCACTGGAAATCAATTGACAAGGAAAACTACCAAGTCCCATTAACATCCGAATTTCCCCATTTCTTGAAAAGTCGTTCAACTCAAATTGCTCGTTTTGCGGAGTAAACTATCATTGTGAATATTTAATTTAGGCACATGTCATTGAATATATTCTTTTAATTCAATGATATTTCACAGCTTGAACAGCCGAGAGAAGATTACCGCGAGTTGTTAGAACTTTGAATATTATTTTTTTTTGGGAAGCGTCCTTCCCAGAGGAATTACATTTCGTGCATCAGGTCTTGTCCATAATGCACGTTGGATGGCAACGACGATCTACAGTTTGAAGATGTATTTATTCAGGACACAGTTTCATAAACATCCTTCAATCTTCCAAATTGTTCAGCGTATGTGCTTTCATAGTTGGAGTGTATGTGGAAGCATGGTTTTCCGCACCCTTTGCCGCATCTGCACCTCGCAATGACCTAAAGTTGATGGCGGATCTTATTGATTTCGAGACCTTTCACATGAACGCCGCTGGTGCTGCTCGAAGAAAATTCAGGCCATTTGTGGTATTTAAGCGAGACTGTCGAACTGTCTGTGTTCGACACTGGTTTATCAGATGAAGAACGAGAGAGTCTTGTCCAGTGTATAAGAAAGAGGCAAAGTAATGATGATCCAACAAAAAAAACGGAATGTCTCTCTCGCTGAGCTGAATTTGATATCGCTGGATGAGCTGGCTACATGGTTGATGGGGTATTTTGGGGAGGGGGAAAAGAACGAGGGATAAAACGCGGGTGGAAAAAAAGCTAGTGGTTGAATGTTCTCCTTCTCACGGTGTGGGGGGTGATGGGGACAACTCATATCTGTTGAATTCTTTAAAGTTTTGGGTATTGATACCAGCTTTTTTGGTGAACCAGTAAATGGATGGGGTTAAAACAAAGGAATACCAGAAAAGAGAAGAAATAATAAATCCCCTTAGGGGGGTAAAGCTATACAAAAGGAAACCACTTTCAACACCTGCTGCTGGTGTGGTAGATGTTGAAAAAAACTTACATAAAAATAAGAAGACTCTTTTTAAAATTTTTGTTGGTGACTTTTGTTGATAAAAACTATAAAATTGTCTTCGCTCTCTTTCTTTTTTTATCCTTTGTGTGTTGTGGCTAAAAACTGGTGTAGTGGTGATGGTGTTACATTGATAAAACAAAAGCATACATAAAATGTTATCAACCTGACGACACTGATGTAGGTCGACCTGCAAGACCGTATCCATTTAGTGACTTATTGATACCTATGGACCGTACACAACAGTAGCGTGCTTGTCACCGCGCGGATGGTCACCCGTACTACCATTTCTTTAGGTCCGTTGGGAGACCACTTAACGTCAACGTACGGTCTTCAAATTTAAGTATGTTTATTTTCTAGTCAAGACGAACATTTCAAGAGGTGGAACTCTTGACTTGACATTTTTTTTTTTTCAAAATAAGGGATGGCCTATTCAGCATACTCTGGATCAAGCTCTTCCCAGGCGCGCTTCATGGCTTCAAAATAGTTGAATTTATTGGTAACGCCAGTTTTGTCAACCCTGGCATCTTCTTCTTCTTTAGCATTTCAAGCTTATTGCTTTCACAATTAGCTTATTGCTTGCTCTCAACTTAGTGTTCTAAATGCACTTCCACAGTTATTAATTAAGAGCTTTCGATGCTAAGTACCATTTTTGCATTAGTATGATTGTGTGGCAAGTACAATCATACGCTATGCCCAGGGAGTCGAGAAATTTTCCTTTACGAAAAATTCCTAGACCAGACCGAGAATTGAACCCAGCCTCCACCAGCATGGGCTAAGGGAGGACCCCTGGCATCTAGAATCGCCCACAAATTCTCGATGGGGTTGAGGCCCGGGCTTTATGGAGGCTACGAGGTACGCGCCCTCGTCTCGCAGGTAACAATCCAGTGGCAGATTTTCCATCCCGTCTAAAAAAAAAAGCCGTCAAAAAAACACGTTAAAATATGAAAACATATCGAAAACATATCGATTTTTGAAGTGGGTACTTTTTTGTCACTATTTTTTTTTTCAATACAAAACATTGATTTCTTAGTTCTTGAAGTCAAACTCTTTTTTTTTATTACTATTCCATAAGTGATACTTGAAAAGAATATAAAACATAAGATTAAGATATAAAAAAAGACTACAGTGTGTTTACTTTAATTTGAACCAAAAAAATGAGAAAAATTTAAAAAATGATGAGGTGGGCACTTTATTTTGCCTATCAGTGTAGTTTAAATGTACTACTTTGCGTTAGACATAAAGTTTTCTCGTGAAATTTGCTGTAATACATTGTATTTTGGAGAAAAGCGTGAGTGAACTAAACATCTTTTTTGCAGCAAATGAATTTTTTTTTTTTTTTTTTTTGTAATACCATTTGGGCCTCTCTTCGATTGTTTTCATGACTCTGAAGTGGAGCGATGGTTTAAGACCACCACCAGTGGAGAGAGGGTTTAACATCACCACCCCCAACGAAAACACCAAGGAAGGACATCGCTGAGGATTCCAGGATCAGCAAAGAGAAGTCGAGCCCAATCGTGGCACCTGGAACATTCACTGGAGCTGCGGACGAAATCGATCCTAAGTCTACAGTATTTAAGATCCGATACGGAATCGGACCTCCTTTTTGATGAACCCGATCTGGAACAGTTTAAAGAACTGAACACATCGTTCAAATGCTTCTCATACTTTCTCGATGGCACCCTGGAGCACATAGCAGTTCAGACCAAGCTTTATGCAAAACAAAAAAACATCACCAAAAACTTTTCTACAACAGCTTTGGAAATTCAAAGTTTTATTTGGAATTCTTATTTACATGTCTGTTAGGAGAGAAAACGATATTGCAGAATCCTACTATTGCTGCCAACACTGTATTTAAATGTTAAACCCTCACACATACCAATGTATTTTTTGAACAATAAAATTCATATCCTTTTTGAACTCGCAACTATCGGACGCGTTTTATTTCGATCTCGAGTTACCGAAAATTTACAGTCCGCTCGGTTTATTGAAGGAACATTTTGGTCCTTCGAGCCGGATCTCGTGAAAAGTAGTTGGAAACGCGAAGCGACGTGTTTTTTTCGCGAAATTTCGTTGAAAGTGAGCATTCATCAGAACCGCTGTTGAATGCAGTGACGCGCTACGGAAATTGCAAATGGCCGTCGCTCGAAAAAAGTGAACGTGTCGTGTAATGTTTACGCCGTACACCCCACCGAAGTCCATCGGCGAACAGAAGGCGAAACAGCAGCAGAAACAGGAACAAACGAAGATGGAGGATCAACTGCGGGCTCTCACTCATCAGAGAGGGGCAGTGAAGGGCAAATTGACTCGTGTTAAAAGTGCCTTACAACACAGGGACGATGAACCGAATTTGAACATTCAAAACTTACACTATCTTCGGTTGCATCAGAAGACAGTTGACCAAGCGTACAGTGAATATAATGATTTTCAGAACTTGATTTATGCCCTGTCCCTCTCTGAAGAGCGACGAGTCGAGCAGGAGGCGAAATACATCGAATTCGAGACGATGTACAACGATTTGTCGATCCGGTTGAGTATTCTAATCGAGGAGGCTACGAAGGAACTCCAGGCTAAAGAAGTTGCCACGAAAAACGAAGTTGTGGCTGCGACACCCGCTTCGATGACAGGTGGTCCAAGCTGGTCCAGCTTTACAATTTCTCCCTCCACTTCAAGCGCCGTTACCGACCTTTGACGGGTCATACGAAAGATGGTTTTCGTTCAAATCCATGTTCACTACCATCATGGATCGGTACAAACACGAAGAACCGGCCATAAAACTTTACCATCTCCGTAATTCACTTGTTGGTCCGGTGGCGGGAATTATAGACCAAGACATTGTAAACAATAATAACTACGATGCTGCCTGGCGATTCCTCACGGAGAGATTCGAAGATAAGAGACTTATCATAGACAAGCACATCGAGTGTTTGTTCAATTTGCCGAAGATCACTAAGGATAACTCAGCAAATCTCCGAAAGTTGCTGGACGTGTGCAACAAGAACATCGAAGCATTGAGGAACTTGAACCTTCAGCTGGAAGGACTCGGAGAGCAAATGGTTGTGAACATGATTTCATCGCGAATGGATAAATCTACGAGAGTCGCCTGGGAGACTCGCCAGAAACCGGGAATTCTACCCAGTTATACGGAGACGATGGCGTACCTACAAGAACAGTGCAAAATTATTGAAAAAATTGAAATAAACAACAAAGTGGAAAGTGTGAAACCGAAAGCGGTGGCGAAGGCCCACACGCTAATTAACACAAGTGAACAAAAGAACGATACGAAAGGTGAACTAAAGTGTGCTGTATGCAAAGCCAACCATGAACTATGGAAATGTGAGAACTTTAAGAAGATGACTGTGAGTGATCAATACGATTCGCTGAAGAAATCCGGATGCTGCTTCAACTGCTTGCAAAAAGGTCACCGTACGAACGGATGTAATTCGACGCATAATTGTCGTGAGTGTGGTAAACGCCACCATACGTCACTGCATGCAAGCGAACGTTCCAGCTCCATGTCAACAGATTCGATCGCAGCCGTACAGAGCACTGCCAGTGACAATACACATCAATCTCGCAAGCAATCCGATTCAAATAATCTTGCTGAACCGTCTCGATCCGGCACCGCTACAACACTGTGTGCTAGTGTAGGTAGCCAAGCGAAGCAAACGTTGCTGTCTACCGCAGTGGTGCAAATCTGTGGTTCAAATTCGACCGTATATCCCTGCAGAGTTTTGCTAGACTCCGCTTCTCAAGTCCATTTCGTTACGGAGCGTTTTGCCAACATGATTGTCCAGAAGAAAGAACCTGTCGACTTTACCGTCAGCGGTCTCAACGGAACAAACACCAGACTTCGTCATAGAGTACATTTGACTATCGAATCCCGTGTTGGAGATTTCTCGGCTGAATTGGAATTCCTCATCGCTCCACGGATTACGGGCGACATTCCTGAAAGGTCGTTCAGTGCATCGGAGTGGTCTATCCCCACCGACATAATATTGGCTGACCCGGATTTCAACAAAAGAGGACGTATCGACATGCTTGTTGGTGCAGAAATCTTCTGGGATGTAGTGAAGGGTAGCCAGATCAAGTTGGGATCGAACCTACCAGTGCTCACTGACACGGAATTTGGTTGGGTGGCTGGAGGTATTATTTCGACTGACGTACCAGTGATCGCTAAGTCTTTCTGTCAAATTGCCGACGAAGATTTGAATGAACTTCTACGAAACTTCTATAAACTAGAGGCATGTGATGAAATCCAGCACTCGACCAAAGCAGGTGAAGATCGCTGCATAGATCATTTTCGTGACACCCACCAACGAGATCAGGAAGGGAGATATTACGTGCGGCATCCGTTCAACGATATGATAAATGAACTGGGTGATTCTCGAACAAGGGCAACAAGAAGATTTCTCTCATTGGAGCGCCGACTGGACAGGGAACCAGAAATCAAGCAGCAGTATACCAGTTTTATGTGAGAATACGAGGACCTTGGCCACATGAGAGCCATCACAGTCGATGATAGCGAAGCACCGAATTCCGTTTACTACATACCTCATCACTGTGTAGTAAAACCCACGAGTACTTCTACAAAGCTGCGGGTCGTGTTTGACGGATCCGCACCGTCATCGTCAGGAGTTGCCATCAACGATGCTTTACGGACGGGACCAAACGTGCAAAATGATTTATTCTGCATTCAACTGAACCATCGCAGTTACAAGTACGTCTTCACGGTGGACGTGGTGAAAATGTTTCGGCGGGGCGGTTTCCACACTAAAAAAAAAATAAATAATGAAAATATTAATTCAAACTTATGCCTTTTATGTGTTGCCGTCACATGTGTTTCATATCAAATATAATAATTTTTATTTGTGTTTCACTTGAAACGTATAATTTTGATACATAATTTTCATTTTCAAACCCAATGAGAGGTATGTGTCTCACCTTATTACTGAAAGGTATTAGATTTGATTGGGTTTTGGATTGAAAAAGTCAAAATGGCGCTCGAAAGTTTTTCGTCAGTTGTGCTGCAAGAATTAAATTTAAATGACGAACTGCTACAGGTTTTATCAGGTATATGTGATTCGTAACTTGATGTAATTGTTTAATGACCTATTTATTTATAGAAAGCGGAATAAATTTGGCAAATCTATATAAGATTAGCAAAGATGAACTCCAGCAAGTCGTATCGCCGTCAAAGTGGAATGTGGATGAAATATTCCAGCGTTTGACCAACTGGAGGCGAAACAAAGTGAGTAAATATTTGATGAACCTAGTATATATAATAATTATAAATTCTATTACAGGGATTACGGTTTCTGGGATTCGAAGCGGTTGAAATTATTGAATCGATCTCTGATGCATCAATCACAATTGAAGACAGTGAGTCATACAAAGAACAACTCAACCAGGAACCCACGGAACCGGAACATAAAACTGGAAATTTCACAGGAGTATCAAATAATCACGTTCCGTTACCAGCCAGGAATACTTTTGATGCAAACAAAAGTCCGGCGAAAGAACGCTCACTATTACAGGCTATCAGTGATCCTCCTGAAGCTTCTAATGCCAACTACTTTGCAACTGGACAATCGTTTCAAAGGCAGCACATAAGTCCACAGTTATTGGAAAAACTGCTTAATCAAACCATCATTGGACAGAACATTTTGAAACGTGGATCTGTTGGTCCTCTATCCATTGATAGTCAACGAGAATTGGTTCAACTCATCATAGAGCACCACTGTGCTGAAGGAGGATCTGCTAAAGAATACATTCTTCGTGAATATGCTTTGTGCATTGTAGTTCTCTTCAAATTCGAAAAATTGGTGAGTAAGCTGACACTAACTTTTCATCTAGGAAGTGTACAAATTATACCACGATCCAAGCAGGCAAATGTATAAGATTTTGTGAGCAGCAATGCATTAAGTAGATATAGAAAACAAGTGATGAACTGGGGTGGGTAATTTTTTCCTCAATTTAGAGAAACGTAGTTTGTGCATGAGCCCTATTCAAATGTTTCAAACTGTTTCAATATTTATTGCTTATAACTCTCGTCATTTGCATACAGGATACATATTTCATTGCTCGTGCAGGAGGAAGAAAGAATCCCGGAGGGAAACTGTATAATAAATTTGTCAACGTGAAACAAAAAGTGGCAAAAAGAAAGCTACGGGAAGAGGCTCATACGGCGCACAAGAAAGCTGGCTTGGAAGAAGCTGTTCAGACCGATCCCGCTGCAGAGGCTGCGATTCAGTGGCTGGAACAGAATATACTCCCGTGGTCCACTGCCTTAGACAAATGGGAACTTTCCTTTCCCATCAGGAAACAGCAACTGCAAAATAAAAAATTCACCAATGAATTATACTTCAAATACCAGTTGTACCAAGAGCAATACGGATATCAAGCGGTAAGCTGACTAAAATCTAATACAAACCTTCTCTCAAATGCAAATTTACGGGTTAAATATTTATATATCAACAAAACAAGTTGGTTCTTATTTGAAAGTTTTCATCGATCAAGAGAAAATTTTCATTAGGTCGAAAGTACCAAATGTAAACATTAACTTTTGTGAAAAGAGCGATACTGCATTTGTAAATAAATTCTTCAATCGCCAAATTTTCGTCAATTATAGGTAGCTCAATTTCGAAAATTATTAACATAATAGCGGTTCCTTTAGTGGACTGTTTTATAAGTTTAAGGTATTGAACTCAAAATCCAAAAATTGAAATGTTCGTGGTATAAAATTGATCTATCTTATATGACTACTTTGCATAAAAAGTATGCATTGAATCAATTTATCTGTTGCATTGCAATACATTTTGGATAATTATTATTTTCCGTGCATATTGCGTTACAGGCGTTATATATTTTAGGAGCTTAGATGACTTGTGCACTTTAATTTACTTTTGTCTCCTGAAAGTGCGTGCATTTTGTGAAGTCCATTATGTATTATGAATTTGTGGTGTTCTTTCTTAACCCATTTTTGACCTTATATATATATATATATATATATATATATATATATATATATATATATATATATATATATATATATATATATATATATATATATATATATATATATATATATATATATATATATATATATATATATATATATATAACGCTACCTTAGAGTTAGTTTGACCTGATAAATTGTGTAGGCAGAAACGGAACGGAACAACTCGTTGAGTTATTTTTACCAGGCAAGGTGAGAAGTTCTATACATACTTCTATTCTATACATACTGTAAACAACTTATCAAACTTTTAAATTTGTATCGTATTTATGTATTTCTATTAAGCTATTTCTGTTTTATTCAATTATTATTTTTGTTATAGATCGACGTTGATTTTCGTTTGATGTACGGAACTGATGATGGAATGAAAAAGTGGAATCTTTTTTACACTTCCAAAGCTACAAAAAAATTTGGATCGCCCATACAAGGATGAATTTTCCAAGAGTGTCCTGGAATGCCTGAAGTCTTCGAAGTCTGACATAAGTAAGTAAATTTTTGACTATAAAAATACAAATTTACCCGTTCATTTGTATTTTTTAGACTCGAAAAATTGTTCAATCCTCTTGCTTCTGAACAATGTGTTAAAGCCAACTAAAGTCACTCGAAATTTCAAGCCATCGATTCTAGTTGCCCAGGAAGAAGTTATACTGTTTGCAGACTCAGACGATTTAGCAGACTCTGTTTTGGAGAAATTCAACGAAAGTTATTGTATATACGGATTTCAACCAGTTCCGAAGCTTGTTTTTATTGGCGAAGGTGTCGAGTCTCTCAGTGGACAATTTCAAGTTCGATTTCAGAATTTCACGTTTCATCTCGACAGTGCTATTAGAGCTTTGGATGTGTTGATAAAATTTGGAGCAGTTTTTGATCAAGAGCATTCCCGTATCTCAAGGTTAGTCTGGATTTTCATTGCATCATTCTTCTACAACATTCCGCTGAAAGAGCAGTACGAGTGCATAAATGAACTGAAGCAGTACCTTTTAAGTTAAAGATGTTTGTTTGTTTCATCGATGGCTGTCCGACAGTTTTTGAATTTGCTAGTACATACATCGACCACCTCCACAACGATCACAGAACCCCTACGAATTATAGATATGTATGTACCTATGAAGGATGCATTCAAAAATCATCCAACTGGCACTCATTCAAGCGCCATTGTTTTCGGCATGAACCTTCTGCATCTAGTGCTGGTATAGAAGCAATCGAACAAGCGATTAAACAGGAACATCCGGGACACACAACCCTGCATGAAAATACATTTGGAAACGTTGAATCAACTAATCATAGTAATGATCAAACCTTAATACAAAACGATTTTCCATTGTTATCCAAAAATATAAATTATATCAATCAAGCTGCTGTAGCATTTACGTTAGAATTACATAAAGAAACAAACATTTCTAGAGCAGATGTACTAACCATCCAGAGGAAAACAAGTAATTTAAATGCAATTATTGTTGAAAAAATCGAAGAATCTATTACTGTAAGTGATGATCCCCAAACGGCGTTTGAACTGCGTAAATACTTAGAAAGAGCAAAGCAACCATTTGATTTCATAGATACTGATTATACATTTTTTAAGCATATTGAAGAACAAGGCATTTTTCGTTTTCCCCTAATAGTAACTATTGATAAGGATCTAATATCTATAAAAGCAAGTCGTTATAAAGACACAGGACATGATCGTGGCTATATGGTTATGATGGATGTGGAACATCAATTAAGGGCATTTTTTAGTTGTGACAAAATTTTAAAAGATACGATTGAAAATACCAAAAGACTAGAAAAACAGTCAGTTTTGAGTAATATTGTCAATGCTAAAATTTGGAAAACTATAAAAAATAAGTATCCTGATGATATATTAATTCCAATTTCTCTATATTCTGATGAATTTGAAGTTAACGACTGTCTCAGCTCACACAATAAACGACACGTTATCTGTAGCACATATTATTCAGTACCTACAATGCCAGTCCAACATCGTTCTAAGCTATGCAACATATTTGTAGCCGCAATGGTGCGAAAAGTGCAAATCAAAGAAGTAGGAGTTAGCAAACTTTTTGAAATAGTTATTCAACGGTTTCAAAAACTTGAAGAAGAAAGTATCACGTTTCACGTCAATCAGGAAACTTTCAAAGTCAGGTTTATTTTATCAATGATTCAAGGTGATAACCTTGGGCTACACCAGTTACATCAATTTATGGGTTTCAACTCAAACTTTTATTGTAGATTTTGTACGAGATCGCGGGAACAGTGTCAAAAGGATACAGATGAAATTCCTGCTTATGTTAGGACAGTAGAAAGCTACAATGAAGACGTAAAAACAAATAGGCCATCGGAAACAGGAGTTCGAGGAGAATCCGTTTTTAATCAGTTGCGTGGTTTTCATGCTGTGGAGAATTTGTATGTAGATGCCATGCATGACTTTTTCTCGAACGGAGTATGTACTTTTGGATTAATCGCAATTTTGAATTATTGCATATTTCAGAAACAATATGTTTCGCTTAGTAAGTTCAATGCTCACAAAACATTTCTTAGCAAGACTGCCTTGGATTCATCGCTCATCAGAATGCCAGATTTGACCGAAACCTTTGTTTCGCAAACTAAATCAAAAACTGTTGTTATTAGGGCAACTGCCAGTGAGTTGAAAGCTTTCACACACTACTTCACGTTTATTTTGGGTCCTTTTGTTCCAAAAGTGTGATCCAGCTTGGCAATATTGTAAAGTTCTAATAAAGATAACAGATAAAATCTTGTCACCTTCTTTTAATGAGCAAGACCTACATGAACTACGCAGTTTGTGTTCAGAACATCACAAACAGTATCAATCTCTATTTAATTTACATCTAAATCCAAAGCAGCATTTCATGTGTCATTACAGCTCTGTTATAAGGATGAGTGGAAGTGTAGCATCTATGATGAATTTTAGGTACGAAGCGAAACATAAATGTTTCAAAGAGTATGCAGGTGTTATTTCATCCAGAAAGAACATATGCTATACATTATGTGTGAAAGCATCACTGCAATTCAGCCACGATGTCTTTCATAAAGTTTTCTTTCGAAATGCAATAGAAGGTACAGTTCATTCATGCGATTTTCAGTTAAAAAGTTATGTCAAGCAATTATCTAAACCATTTCCACCTTAGCTTGACAATGACGTGAAAGAAACAGTACAAGTTAAGTATAAAGGAACATTGTTCAAAATAGGTACATATGTAACGGTTACTGAAGAACTCAATGTTAAATTGTTTGAAATAATTGATCTGCTTATCTCAGATATAGTTGTGTTCATTATTGGTTTATTACACGCAAAAAAATACGTAGTTATACCAATACAAAAGAGGAATCAATTCAACTAAAATTTTGTTTTGAATATGGACCAATAAAACTGATGAACTAATTCAACAAAACCTTTGAGTTGAAATAAAACATCATGCTTTATTGAATTGAACATCGTGTTTTATTGTTCAAAACAAAATGTTTACTTAAATCATCTAAACGCATTTGTTGAAATAATAAACTTTGATGAACTAATATAATAAAACCATTTAATTGGAATAAAACTTCATGCTTTATAGAACTGAAAGTCGTGTTTTATTGTTTTTCAACAATTACCGCACCATATTCCCCCAGCAGAACGGCGTTTCGGAACGCAAGAATCGGACTTTGCAGGAGTTGACATCGTGCATGTGGTTGGATGCTGGACTCGGGAAGAAATATTGGGGAGAGGCAGTCATAATGGCAGCTTATTTGCAAAAAAGTCTTCCTTCGGAAGTTGTGCTGATTTTCCAGTTATCTGCAAAGAGAATAACTCGTTGATAATCTGTTTAACAAATTATAATATATTATGTTTAAACTTACATTAGGAAAGCAGAGGTCAGAGGTAGCAATATGGCTGCTATGAAATGTGCGCTCATACAACTATTTTATTATAATAAAACAATTAATTATGCATTTTTGTTTAAAACGAAGTTTAAAATAAATGTGATTGTCATAAATCAAATATAATTTAAACGAGTATCACACAGCGGTGATTACTTCAAATAATTTGATAGGTTTGATTTGAATTAAATTTTGAATTGATTTAGAACTTTTTTATGAATTGAAACAAATAGAAATCTTGTATTGAATAGCAGCATTTTTTAGGGTGAAAAAGCATTTTGTGAAAACAACAAAATAATCATTTGAGTTTAAAAATAAATGTGATTGTTATAAATCAAATATTATTTAAACTAATATCACACAGCAGTGATTACTTTAAATAATTTTATTTGTTTGATTTGAATGAAAGTTTGAATTGATTTGGAACTTTTTTATGCATTGAAACAAAAAGAAACTTTGCATTGAATAGCAGCAAAATGTTTTGTTGATTCAACACAGAGTGATTTCTTTGCGTGTATGGATTGTAGGAGAGTACGATGAACATTTTTTGGCATATGAAATCGAAGAAAAAAGCCAAACATACAATATTTATAACATAGATGATGTAGACGGACCTCCAATCATGCCACATACAATAGGTTGTACGATGTATATCCGTAAGAAGCAGGATTTCAGTACTATGGATGTTTAATTAAATGCCCTCAATTACTTAAGTAGTACGTCATGTACAGTAGATAATAAGTATACATGTTTATAGAATATATGCGTGTATAATGCTTGCGAACTTGTCTTCAGTTTAGTCTTTATAAAATTTAGTGCAACAGCTGAAACGGGCCTAACACCAGTAAACCAAAGCGCAAATCAATGGTCCAAACAAAATGTTCTCCTACTCGATGGTTAACGGGTCTTTGCTTTGCAAGAAAGTGGTTTATAATTTATTTCAAATTAATTTCCAAGTTTATTTCAAATTACACTTCCTCAACCGTTGAGCAAAGATTGCAACGGGAGCAACACAAATTGAAGGAGTCAGAAAATATTTTTCCGTGACTCCGTAGGACGCGAGCGGGTTTCGATCCTTTATTCGTGACGGTACCAGTTCTGATAGCGATTGATAGGTTTTTACCGAATGATGTAAAATGGAATGTTTGTCATCCTCATTTCAAATGATTTGCGTCATAGGGCTTTTCCAATGCAATACGCATTCCACTTTGGGATGACGATTTTTCATATAGCGTTCATCCAAATTTGAACGGGAGGTCGATTCACTTCGCGTATTATTAGTTGTTCAACATTAGAAGGATAATCATCTGGTTTCTAGAAAATCGTCCTCCGCCTGCATCTATCATTTGAAAATGCGATTTCAATGTTTCGATATCAACCGACGGAGGATTCATTCGATAAAAGGAGGATGTTTGGTTTCAGTGTATCGAGCAGCCCATCTGAATCATACATGCACGCAAAATGAGAACTAATCGAAATAAGTGTTGCATGTTCCTCTAGGGACTCTAGGTATAGTAATGTTTGCCTACCGTTGGGTACAAATTACTTATTATAAGGTAGATTTTTACCCAAAAGTAAATTATTTGTGCCCAACGGTAGGTAAACATAACTATACCCAATTTTGGCTTCCCACACTTAACTGCAATGAGGTCTATACAGGTGGAGCAGAAGAGGTTAAGTTGTATTAGTGTAATGCAAAATACTGTCATTGTGATCGTGAGATGATGCACAGCCTATTTATTGTAAACATGCGTGACGTAGATCTCCAAAAACATCAATTTACAAGAGCAGCAAATCACATGGTGGAATGTTTATTTTCGGTAATTGGTGTAGTTTTTAAAGGTTTCGGCTGAAAAATACCTTCTTGTGCACTAATAGGATGCGGACAAAAACTAAACTTGCTTTGTTATCACTCGCTTGTTTTTGGAGTTTTACGTCACTACCCGAAATCATGGATTGTTTACTCATTTTTCGTTACTAATGCCGACAAACACCATGCTCTTTGCCACCTGTATAGACCTCATTGACTTAACTGCTCCGTTTGGTACTTTTTTCTTACACGCTAAGACAATAATGCGGAAAATTCGGTAAAAAATACCGAAAACCGCACAAAAGTGCACACACTTAGAAAATTTTACAGTATTCGGTAATTTTTTACCGAACTTTCAACAGCTGAACGTTCGGTAATCTGTTCGGTAATTAAATTAATTACCGAACGTTCGGTACTCAAATTTTTTGATGAACTGTCAAAAACTACCGTACAGTTTGGTAATGGAAGATTTGATGATCTGTCAAAAATTACCGTACAGTTCGGTAATTTGTGTAGTCTGGTACCGAACCGTTTCGGTATTTTGTTTTTGTTTGTATCGTTAAACACCAAAATATTTGGATGTTATTGGTTAATTGAATATATTAAACAAAACTATATTTGTTGTTATTCCGACCGGGACTGTGAGGTCTTTCGACTGCATCGGATGCCGGTCAGTGAAGTTGTGTTCTACCTGTAGATGGATACAATGCTGCAAATATATTTTGCATGTGTTTCATTTAGAATAATAATCCCTTTTTACATCGAACCTTTTGATTGTTTAGCGTGTAATCAGCACATTTGAAATATTTATAGCTAGCCGGATGAAAGCTCTAATTAACGCTGGTTTATTTTCTACATACATACATGGAATAATTAAAATTAATCAATATCCAAACCACCTTCTGGACAATCGATCACTGGAACCACGAGGCCTCATAGAAAATGGCTGACAGTTTGACAGTTAATAATACTTTACCGGGCTTCGGTTATTCAGAGTTCGTTTTACGTTTTGTTCGGTAAAGTTCTTACCGTATTCAGTGATTGTTTGTCTTTACCGCATGGATTTTATTTTTTTCTACCGTATTCGGTAAATAAAATTCAACATTACAGATCGTTCGGTAAAGTGTTACAAAATTACGGTAACATTTTTTATGTTTACCGAAAAATCGGTAAGATGCTATGTTTACCGAAATGTTTCGTCAATTTTTTTACCGAACAGCAAAATCGAATTTAAGTGTACACTGAAATTATCGGTAAACATGGATTACCGAAAATTCGGTATGGTTGGAAAGAAGGTAAAAACGTAAATATTTACTTATTTTCTTACGGTTCTTTTTCTCGAAATTGCTTGCAGCCCAATGATAGCATTTTAAACCAAATTTAGGTAAAAAAATAACGATAAAGTTTGTTAATCCACTTTACTGAAAAAGTAAGTAAAATCAAATATTTCCTTTCGGTAAATTATACCGATAATTTAGATTTTGCAACCAGAAACTAATTTTCGGTAAAATTAAAACCTTATTTTCGGTAATCTTACCGAATTGTGGGTCACCCACAATAGATACGTTTGCGTTCCGTTGACGTAAATTTGACAGAAATCCTATGCACGCTAAGATAAGATTACCGAAAATAAGGTTTTAATTTTACCGAAAATTAGATTTTGGTAGCAAAACCTAAAGTATCGGTATAATTTACCGAAAGAAAACATTTGATTTTACTTATATTTTTAGTAAAGTGGATTTACAAATTATATCGTTATATTTTACCTAAATTTGGTTA
The DNA here is from genome assembly GCA_024533555.2 of Aedes koreicus. Taxonomy (NCBI): domain Eukaryota; kingdom Metazoa; phylum Arthropoda; class Insecta; order Diptera; family Culicidae; genus Aedes; species Aedes koreicus. Next base: position 283,573 of record JAHHFK020003780.1, read on the forward strand.
AAAATGCTCTCATTGGGCTGCAAGCAATTTCGGTAAAAATAACTGTAAAAAAATAAGTAATTATTAACGTTTTTCCCTTCTTTCCAACAATACCGAAATTTCGGTAATCCATGTTTACCGATAATTTCAGTACTCTGAGAAAAATTCATCGTTGCACCGACAGTTAAATCATGGTCAGGATGACTATCGCATATAATGGTTGCAATAACCATGAAAATGGTCGAATTCACCACGTTCATGGCATTTTTGACTATGATCATGGTAAAAAGGACTATTCCGACATTATGGAAAACGTTGCATCAACTATTTTTAATGGTAGTTTTGACCATGATCATAGTCGATTCAAAATCACGATACTGCAATAGTCATCCTTACCCCCAATAATGGTAAAATTGACTATCAAATTCCTCTCTGTGTATGTGCACTTTTGTGCGGTTTTCGGTATTTTTTACCGACTTTTCCGTATTCTTGTCTTAGCGTGTGAAAACTGTCAAATTTACGCAAACGTATCTGCAATGCATCAATGTGGGCCAGCCATTAGCGGGTGTAGTGTGCGTGCATTAAACGTCACTAAGCCTTATAGAAAATTGAATAGTTTTACGTCATCACTCGTCGGCACAGCACAGCAATGTTAACATTATTTTAGCTTCCAATACTAGCAAGCAGTGCGTTGCCTCAGAGCTTATGTAGAAGTCATTGATCGCAAACGACATGTCAGCCAAGATGTCAATGATGAAAAATATAATATTGATTAATTTTGCCGAGGAGAAATTCTGATTTCCATAGGATAACTATTCTAATAAATGTCCTAATAGTGCACAGTTGGGTGAATTATGAATTTCACGGAGGAACTTTCTGTTGTAGATGTGTATGATTTAGCTTCTGAGGTTGGCAAAGAGTTTGAGAAGATAATTGATAAAAATGGCCCAACTTCGGTATCCGATCTAATCCCTAAAGTTATTAACATATTGGAACTGCTCGAAACTCTAGCTGTTCGAAGAGAAGGCGAGTGTGCTTTGATTCAAGAATTAAATGATAAAATATCGCAACTCGAAAATGATAAACAGGAAAAAGCCGAATTTAAGAAAAAAATCGATAAGGTGAGTTAACTAGTCATGATTACCTTCCAGAACTGCGTTTAAATTTATTAGTATCGTCCATACTTAAGCTCACTTCAAATTAACGTTCGCTAACATTTTGACGTAGACTACGTCTTATGAGAATGTATAGTGGTGTAAAATGAAAATCTAAATCTAGAGGAGGCATGGATAAATTCACATAACTTAGTCATTATATGGTAGATGTTAATTTATCAGCAATATTTTTCCTTCTAAAGCAGAAGGTTAGTGAAATTGGAAGGTTCTCTTACTGTCCATACATTTGCAAAAAATCACTGCCTTTTGCTGTCATAGACTACGGTAGGAGGTCCCAAAGCGACTGTGAGTGTGTCCCAATTTTCATTCATTCTTAGATCTTAGAAGCCGAATGGATCTCGAGTGGCAATGGCTGATATGTCGCCATTGGTTACACGCTGCATCTAAAGATGCGTTAATAACGGGGTACTATTACAATTAGCACAATTGACCTCGACTTGAGCTGGACCAGTACATCCTCACTGGTTGCACATTTATCATGCATGCAGGTTGGTGCCGGTGCAGTGATGAACGTTTAATTCTTGTGCATAAGAAACGCCGCCGTGACAATAATAAGATCAGAATCTTTCCACCTAAGCACGACCAATTTAATTTTCCAACTAAAGAGCTTGTTTAACTGACATTTTCACGATTGAACCTGAATTACTATTGCACATTCGAGATAGTCTGAGGCATTCAGTGCATATAAATTCAGGTCGCTAGATCGCTAATCTTTAACGAATAAAGTGCAAACCTTAGATGCTTTACGAGGGACTCTCAACTTACGTTCATTTGATTTATCTACCTGTATAGTAATGGTGTTTTTTTTTTTTGAATTTTGTGATTTGCATTTTGGTTATTTTGTATTTCAGTGTATTAATTTCAAATAAGAATATATTTTTTGTGTATTAATAATTTTAATGTGATTGGAAAACTAGCTAAATTTAAACTGACACTTTACTTGATCACTTTTGAAAATGTCGATGTCGTGATTTGCGAGAATGAAGATAGTGAAACTACGTACCATGGAGAAGGCAAACTACTCGGAGCGCATTTTGGTAACAAGGGGCCAAATGTTTCTTGACGACAGTGAAAAGGGAATATGGTTATCGAGTCAGAATTAGTAAGAATTATTTGAAGTCATCGAACCACTTCCTGCGATAGTATGCACAAGCTGCAAAAGCAGTTCGATGGCATGTAAAATTCATGGTTGCTCACGGGGTGAGGTCTTCTACGAATAGATGACATGTGAAATGCACATGTCACAATGGGTCTCGAAAATAGAGATATAGCCCCGCATGACGACTCCCTTGACTAATGGAATTAAAAATAAATAAAAATAGGTATTTAAGTGTTGAATGTTATACATTTTTACCTGTGTCAGAATTAATCTTTTTTTTTTCCTTTATTATCGAGATTTTCAGCCCTGGGCTGATTCATCTCTCGTCGTAGTCACTGAAATCTCTTTTGGGCATTTTCCTAATATGTCTGGTGGTGAGATTCGACCTCGTGACTTTTGGCGTGAGAGGTATTGATGCTAACCACTACGCCTTGTCGCCCCCGGAATTAATCCTGTCCTCCCAAATAAAAAAAAAAACCTGTAAATTATTTATTGAAGAGAACCTCTCTTTTTTTTGTCAGGAAATGGAGTCAATTGAAGAACAGTGGCGTATAGAGACACGTGACTTATTACAACTAATAAGTCGCTTGCAAAATGAGAATCGAAGATTGATCAAAGCTCATAATAATGATTCATTGTCATCTAAAAATTATCAAACCGATATGCCGAATGTTGAAAGTCAACATAACAACTTAATTTGCGCAAATTGTGATTCATCAACAATTTCTAAACTGAAGGCAAAAATCAATAAACAGAGTGATGAAATGAAATGTAGAGAACGCGAACTTCATGAAAAACTTTCTGAAATTACCAGCATGTCTTCGCAAATTGAAAGGCTTAAAAGTTCATTAGGCGAATGTCGCAGAAGACAAAAATTATCGCAAAACCAGATGATTACACTGTTCGAGGAACGTGCCGATTTTTCTTGCGCAACTGCAGGACCAGCAGCATGAGATAACAACGCTTCGCAAGAGACTTGGAATAGCTGAAAAAGAGAATGAAGATTTATCCGATGGTATAAAAGAGGACGAAAAGCCCAGATTTTCAACGGTGGAGTTAAAAGAAGTGTTAACAGAGAGAAACGAATTAAAACTAAGAGTCAATGATTTAGAACAAGAGCTTCTTTCGTGTAGGCAACCGAACAATATTGACATCGAAAATGACACATCATGCTCTTCCAACGATGATTTACCCGTTCAGGGCCCATTGCCATATGAACCAGATGATGCTCCATGGAAAAAGCATGCGGAGAGTGGAATTCGCAAATTGTGAGTAGCTACATACTTAATCTATATTACCGAACTTAGTAGAATTTTACTGTATCGAGCTATCCGTAAAATCTAACTGCCATAAAACTACCATCCATTCTCATTCGGGTTGCCTTCTGCCTTGTGAATGTTATTTTATGTGCAAAATTATCCTGATAGATACAGTATGTCCCATAAAAAAATCAAAAAATCCTTCATCAGGGTCTAAAACCATTTTTCTTAATTTTTTTATTTATAATTAAAGAACCTTGTCATATTTATGCTCTTTAATATCTTATCAAATTCAGAAATAAAAACTCGATATGTCCACCTTAATCCTCAATTAATCTGTCCAGGCGGTTGCAAAATCGAGAGCACCTTCATAACATAGTCCTCTGTCATTGATGCACACGCCTCGGTGATGGAAGGTTTCAAAGAATCGACTGAGGATCCACAGGCCTTCGCTTCAACATACACCAATATTGTATAGTTGAGGGAGTTCAAATCTGCACTGCTTGGTTTCCAAATATCTTTTATCTGTTCTCCTTTAGCCATGTTTGAGTTCGTTTAGAATACACGGAAGCAGAAGATTATTCAAAATGTTCACTTTTACACCTGCTTTATTGAAAACAGGAGGCATCTTCAACCCATTCGACGCAACTACTCAAAATATCATGACTGCAGTGGGATGCATGGTGTTAATATTAAATTTTACTTTGTCTCCTCAGTCCTCAGTCTTCAGAGGTGAAATAAATTTATCCGTTCATGAATTGGATACCGTATAGATCTAAAAAAGTTTCTCATCTGAGAACACGATAATCGGTTGCCTTTTTTCAACTGAGACAGCAATCGTTTTGAGCGCTCAAGCCACAGTGCTTTGGTTCGTCTAGTTATCAAATAGCACTTCACTCTTGCCCTGGATGATGGTTTTAAGTCATCTTTGACCAATCTATGCATAGAGGATCGCTTCTTTAGCCAACTTCCGAATTTCTGGATTTCTCTTTAACCAAGTTCACCACTTTTGAAGTTAGGGGAGACTGTAGTCGTCGACACTACCTTGTTTCAGTTGACATGGTCCAACTAGAAAGAAACGTTTCACGTGGTAAGCGGTAACCAGATAGCATCCTACAGTCGCCGCAATTTGTTTTGGGGAAATTTTTTTTTCGTGAGGAGCAAACTAGTCACTATCTTCTTTGCGTACATTATACAGATACAGCGTATATTGTACAACTACATTGTTAACATCATTTGACAGAATTTTCAAAGAAGCACACTCACTTCGCTCACACGCAAAATATACCAAAAATGATTAAATAAATTTTTCGCAGTTGTGTTTTTTTGGACATACTGTAATTCTCCTACTTATGTAAATATTAGAAGGACATGACTTACAATGATCGTTTTTTCCGCTAATATCTGGGCCTGAACAATACTTCACTCAGCGAAATAAACTTTCGATATTCATAAGATTGCATTATGATTACTTGCTATAAGAAAGCAGTATGAATTTCATAAATTTGCCTTTTGAAATATAATGTTGTTGAAAAATATAAATATGGAACAACCTGGATTAGAACCTTGAACGTTGAGGTTATGGGTCCAATGACTTGCCCACTAGTATATATCAAAAATTGTATTTAGGAAAGCTTGAAGGCGTACAAGAACAACGTCGTGTGAAACAAAATCCATTCATAAGTCAGCCTTATGAAATTCCAAAGCATCGTTCATAAGTTGAACCTTATGAAATTCTTAAGTTTATTTGCCTGAGTGTTTAAGTGGTTTTCATTGTTTAAGCAGGCCTACAAGGATTAATTATCCTTCAACAGACTGCATCGTAAAATTATCTATGAAGTGTGTCGTTTTGCTGCAGTAATAGCAACAATCAATATGAAACTAGCGATTTGAAATTGGTTCACTGTTGTAGAACCCCTAGGTCCGAAGTACACCTTGCTGTCTATACCTTGGAATACACTCTAGCGCTTTTCAGTACCTTTCGGTACTAGTATCTTTGTGTTTGTTTTGATTCGCGGTTATTTTGACAGAATATTTGAGGGTGTGTTTGTCTGAGTTAGGTTATTAGGGGCGAATCATTAAGCTTGGGACCGGTTGGCTAGTATCAGCGGGTGGAAAGCCACGAAGAAAACGAATATTTCGCTCCTGATAACGTAGCTCACACCAACACTCCCTCAAATAGTGTGGCACTACTACGACAGCGGTCAAATTTCCGGCTTTCACAGCCAGTCGTTTAAAAAATTAGGAATTAGGTCTAACGTGATTTCTCATTTGTTTATTAACAAAGTAGTATCCATTTGGCTATGTATATAAATAAAAAGAGATTGATAAAGGCAAACATATTCTAGTTTGAATTGGGCACAAACATCGTATTAGCAACAATCAATGTGCAACTAGTGATTTGAAATTGGTTCACTGTTGTAGAACCCCTAGTTCCGAAGTACACCTTGCAGTCTACACCTTGGAATACACTCTAGCGCTTTTCAGTACCTTTCGGTACTAGTATCTTTGTTTTTGTTTTGATTCGCGGTTATTTTTTTTTTAATCTTTATTTTACGTCGATCTATTTCCTCACATGGTGACAATCACCGACGCCAGGAAGACGACTCCACCACCTGGACCCTACCTAACGACTCATGAATATGAACCGGGACCAACGGCTTTACTTCCCTTCCGAAGGAAGACGTGACAAGATTTTTTCGCCTCAGAAAAACCACCGACGTCGACTGGGATTGAACCCAGACCCTACTGGGGTGCCAAGTAGCAGTCAAGCTTACCACTACACCACCGACGCCGGCGAATTCGCGGTTATTTTGACAGAATATTTGAGGGTGTGTTTGTCTGAGTTAGGTTATTAGGGGCGAATCATTAAGCTTGGGACCGGTGTGCTAGTACTTCCTGAGCCAAAAAATATAATCATTTTCTTCAGGACTATCTAGCCGCTGGTATTAGCAACAATCAATATGCAACTAGCGATTTGAAATTGGTTCACTGTTGTAGAACCCCTTGATCCGAAGTACACCTTGCAGTCTGCACCTTGCCATGGACTCTTGCGCTTTTCAGTACCTTTTGGTACAAGTATCTTTGTTTTTGTTTTGATTCGCTATGTAGTTTTGACAGAATATTTGAGAGTGTATTGGTGTGAGCTACGGTCTTAGGGGCGAATCATTGAGCTTGGGACCGAGCATGGGACCGATGTGCTAGTACTGACTGAGCTAAGAAAAAAATCGTATTTGTTAGGGACCTACTGGTCTTAGAGTTAGTCTATGGTATTAGTTTGATTTGACTACCTATGGTGGTTAAAACAAACTAAAATTCTGAGTAATTGTTTCGGGAATTTAGCAGTTAAGTTCAACTGTCGTCCGTTTGAATTTTTAATTTTTTTTTTAACTCTTTATTTATTCCAAATTTTACATTATTTTACATTCATATATTAATCTAGGTGCTCCTGCTAAGTAATTAACATGTCAACCTTATATGCTATCATTTATATCTAATTGTGTTAATATCATTTTTACCTGGTCTATTCAGTATTTTGAACAGGGTTTATTTTTTTGCCTGCGTGTGGGAATAATTATTGCTTTCTTAAAACTAGTTCTTATCTATAGAGAGAATTGATCATTGCAATTGAAGATTGCAATGATTTTTGTCTAAAATTATAAATTATTTTGTTGGACATTTCTTCTAGAGTCTACTTTGAATTTATCATTATGATGGTTGTTTCATTATGACAGCTACGAAAACAAACAGATTTGTTGGTTGATTCTACTTATGATTTTTTTCAAACAAATTGTAGTATGATATAAACTGAATTGCTGTTTGAAACAAACAAACGAAAACGATTGAAACAACAGACATTTCCGTTTTGAATCAACTAAATTTCTTTTGTAATTTCAATTATTTGAAATTAATGCTAACAAACCTAAGAAAAGTGCGCATTTACATTTATAGACTTCTTTTTGTCTAAGAGAAATCTACAAATGATAATGCGAGCCTTTCTATTATTTTCAGGTTTTTTAATTAAAATATTAAATTTTCACCTGTTGTTGAGTGACAGCGTCAGAGCATGCAGCGGGACCGGATGACGAAAAATGAAATAAACCAACAAAACAGTTTGTTTCAAACTAAATTTTTAGTTATATTTTCGCCCAACAAAATATCAGTTGGGTTTAACCGCCGCTTGGATTGAATCAATCTAAAATTTTAATTTGTTCCCCTCAGTCAACGCTACCTGTATTTTCGTAATTATAATCCCCTTTTAAGGAGGAAACAACAAAAATATTGGTTTAGAACAACCATAATTTCTGTAGTATTGTTGTAATATAGTTAGGCAGAAACAACCAACCTGGCTGTTTGTTTCAAAACAAAATCGGTGGTTTAAAACAACAAATCGGACTTCTGAAACAACTAGTTTTTTTTAGTTTAGATAACAACAAACTATAATTTCTAGTGAAAACTAGATGTATGGATGCTGATATCAATATAGTCTATATCACGTGATATAAGTTGTAATGTACGGGGTGTAAATCACTTCCAGCCGGACTAATAGGATCACTCCTCAGATGATGACCAACGCAACTAATAATCAGCGTATTCATAAAGAAGGAACCGAAGTGATAAGCCAAAACGTTTTTTCATCACACTTTACTCGAGGCGAATCGAAAACGACGAAAACACCATTCTTCGGCACAGCGTCAAGAGACCAAAAACGAATTCGAGTTTTCCACTTTTTTTTTGCTAAATTTACTCGCGGCGAATCTAAAACAACATTCGTCGACGAAGTTACTCACGTTCGAATAGCAAACAGTGAAGAACGACGATGAACGAATGAGAGGGAATGTAACATAGCGCGAATAGCACAAAACTTCCTCTCACACGAGTCAGTCACAAAACCACCCATCAACGACAGCACTCCTTTCGTTCGCGAATGCTTGCTTAACTTCCCTTATTTCGGAAGTGTTCGGTGATGACAAACATATTCGAACCGAATGAGGAGAATATCAGTAACACTGGGTATAACGATAGAATTTTTCTCAGAGTATTTTAGGGGTATGTGGATTATGACATTTTTCGATGAAAAATGTAATTGGGGGAGGTAGCTCATCCACTCTTCCGCCTCTAAGCATCTTGCTATGAGATACCAGGTGGTTACACACCGATTACCTGTCGATCTTCCAAGTTTGGAAGACGTCTGTATTGAATTATCTAAAATTATAATAATCCGTCCACTATATCACAAAACATTGCGATTGGTTGAGTGGATTGGAGATAATGAAATCATTAGGTATCCCCCGGGTGGTGCTAAAACGATGAGCTTGGAAATCAATAGAAGCATAAACTTAAAAGAAGGTACAAAATGCTTCTAGGGACGCTTATTTCGCAAAATCCTTCAATCGTAATTCAAAGTGTAGAATGCTCTTTAGGACATTCAACTTGCTTGTTGCAGATTCAGTTCCAGTTGTAAAGTAGTTATTAGAATGTAGTTGTACAAATTGAAAGTTTACGAAAATCAAAGAGCCTACGCCGGGCATCGGCTGTGAGCGGTTGTGTCGAGGGTTTCTTGCGTGATATTTGTTATCGGGCATATTGCGTTTTCTATTGTTTCGGTTACCTATTTTTCAATGGCGCGAATGATCGAGTGAACAAAGAAGAACAATAAAGCTGCTTTCCGGTGAGATGTGGTGGTTCGCCCTGTGTGGTGGGCTGGTGGTGGGAATCATAATTAATTGTGATCCATATCATTCGTTCGCCATACTCGCTGGGCCACATATCTTGGAAAAAGTAAACTACTATTTCATTTTGTGAGTGGCACCAACGGCGTTCGTGCTGTTGGTGTAAACCGATCTACGTTGGCTTTCATGTTTTAATATAAATTGCCTTGTTTTCTTAATGATAAACCACCATCACACTTTGTGAGTGGCCCCAATAGCAATACTGTTGGTATAAATCGGTTCAAATCGGAAATCGGTACTAATATTCAAATATTTAACTAGACAGCTTATTGTCTAATCCATCCTTTAAAATTCACATGATAAGAAAGTGTATTCTATATGTTACCACTAATGAATATCTTTGTTATTTTTGTTATCTTTACATGTATTTAAATGCGTCCCGCACAATACACGAGCGGTAGTGGGTGAAATCAAAGAGCAATTTCGGATGACAAAAACTTGTAGTGACAGTGCAACAACAACCAATAGGAGAAGAAACAGATGAGAACTATTCATACTTGAACTTATCAATTACAATAGTGTACTGATCACTAAATCATTATTCCGTTTTCGTTTCAGCAATCAAACGCCTCTCTCTCTCTCTCTCTTGCTTCACTTTCTGCCTCCTAATATCCTCCTCAGTGGTCTGCCAGAGCGAGGACTGAGAAATTACAATTACAATGTGGATTATGACATTTTTAGATGAAAAATATAATTATATACCCGCATTCCATTATTTTTTTTTAATTCTGACAAGTGCAAATATTGAAATAAACAATTTCAAAATATTATGAAATAATAGATCACAAGACAACACCATTCTATTCCACCATGAAACACGCTACAAAAAACAGACTAACGAACCAACCATTGATTTTAAACATCAAAAAGGTTAAAAAAAATGTTGCATATTCCGACAGGACAGCTTGCTGTCACTTTGCATGAATCGACAAAGATTTTTCATTAGGGCCTAATTGAGAACCGTAAACAATGGCTTCTTCCTAGAATTTATCGACCCTGGAAACTTGCCTCATTAATCTACCACAGCTATTTCGAAAAACATTTTTTTTTGTCTGGATTATCGAGATTTTCAGCCTCGGGCTGGTTCATCTCCCGTAGTAGTCACTCAAATACCTCTTTTGGGTATTTTCGTAACTTGTCCGGGGGTGAGATTCGAACTCGTGACTTTGGCGTGAGAGGTATGGATGTTAACCACTACGCCGGGGTCGCCCCCTCATTCGAAAAACATGAGTCCTTCTATTTGATAGAATTGGAAGCTTACGTGGATAGATTTTGTGTTATGAGAAATTTACGGAAGAAGCCATTGTTTACATTTGTCAGTTAGGCCCTAATGAAAAATCTTTGTCCAAATGTCACTTTGTGAACTTCATGCTAGTTAGTAAAAATAAAAATTATTACATTTTTTTGGTTTTAAAATCGAGAAAAAATAGTTGAGATCTAAAAAAATATTGTTGTGCTTGTAAGAACGCCCGTCATCGATATAGATATAAAAAAAAAACATCTTTTTTTTTTAAATTAAAACACCCTATTATAAGAACATTTCAATCGCGAACCATGTTCCCTCCGTAAACACAGGATCCATTTCACACTTACAAGCGTTGGACATTTTAGTTCCAACATTTGATTAGGAAGAATCTGCTTTTGTAAACAAACACTTTGTCTGCTAATTTATCGGAAGTTGTATACAATTCCTTCAAATTGAATATATCAGCGGATAGAAATAAAGCTCTTCTTCCTTAAAGAGTGCTTAATTTGTATTTGTGACCTTTTGTTCAAGAGCAAATGACTATGAAAGCCAATCTAATGTTGGCGATGATTTAACAAACAAAATATCATTAAAAGTCAATTCGAGGCGAACTGCAGTTTCTATAAATTTTCGTGAAGAATTAATAGCGGAAGAAGAACCGGAGCCTCACACACCAACAGCACAGGGTTTCATGGTTCTTTAAACTGACTAAAATATAGTAGAAATTCATGAATTCGATGACATCAATTTCTTCACATCAACAAGCAGTCCTACGTCAACTTTGCAGTTATGTCACTGACATAACTCATCCTTTCGTTTTTTTCAAAAGCGGACTACTCTTTTGGTATCCAAATAGTCGAGAAAAGTGGGAACGAATTGTAAATCAGATAAAGGACTTATTTTCGGTTACTCGCTTAGTAATTCTGAATCTAGATTTGATTGTTCGTATCCCGACAGTCAAGCGAACTCAATTCGATCATAGGTGAAATCGGGATACAGTGCAATTCGACCAGTTTATAAAAGCGTAATGACTTCAAAGTTCCATTAAAACTCGTATATTGAACATTCATATTTTTTCTAGGAAATTTCTGAGACAAATATTCTTAGTTTATGATACAGTAGATTCAAAAAAATCATAATTCAGCAATTATTTAAGTTTATTCTGACTTTGATTGACTGCTGTTGAACCGAATGTTTCTTGGCAAAGTTGTAAAACTTGTTAGGTAGAATTTCATCTAAAATTTTTTGATAAAGTTTATGAACTATTGATAAGCAGACTGATCTATTTCAATGCTATTTTCTAAGGATTCTTCTAGAGGGAAGAACCACTCATAAATCTAATGTACGCTGATCTGGAAAGGTTGGTGCGAACCATCGTCGGTCGAGTTTGTAAGCCCAATGAGTGGCCCGCGAATACTTCACTTTCAGAGGACATTTTGGACAATATTGAGAACTTGCTACCTGCGGAAACAGTTTAGGTGGGGAAGGAAGCAAATAAGCATTACGTTGCTGCTGGTAAGCACGTAATCAAAAACTACAAGGTACAGCCCCATTGGGTTGTTCGAAATGATGACGTAGGACTACGATACCAAGTGTACGCCATTTAGCTGGTACAATGCTATGTTCTTTGAATAAACACTTTCAGGCCTGCCTTAACTGATAGAACTTTGCAAGTAAATTATCAGAATTCTAAATCTGATCAATTGCATGTCCGAGCTGGTGTTCCTCAAGGTAGCATTCTTGGGCCAATACTTTATAACATTTTCACTTCAGATCTCCCTGATTTACCTCAGGGCTGTCAAAAATCTTGCTTTGTTGATGACACAGGCATTTCCGCTAAAGGAAAAAGTCTTCGTGTTATATCCAGGAGGCTACAAAAAAGCTTGGACATTTTTACAGATTATTTTCAAAAATGGAAGATTTCTCCTAATGCTTCCAAAACTCAACTTATAATATTCCCACACAAGCCTAGAGCTGCATTTTTGCAACCAAGTAATAGTCATATGGTCACTATGAACGGAGTTCCAATTTCTTGGTCAAATCAAGTAAAATATCTTGGACTGATACTTGATCAAAAAATAACTTTTAAAGATCACATTGAGGGCATTCAGGCCAAATGTAATAAATATATAAAATGTTTATATCTTCTTATGAACAGAAAATTCAAACTTTGTTTGAAGAACAAACTTCTAATATTCAAACAAATATTTAGACCGGCCATGCTTTATGCTGTGCCAATATGGTCTAGTTGTTGTGCTACTAGGAAAAAAGCACTTCAAAGGATTCAGAACAAAGTTCTGAAAATGATTTTGAAGCTGCCACCCTGGTTCATTACTATTGAATTACATAGAATTTCAAACGTTGAGACTCTAGAAGAAATGTCCAACAAAATAATTCATAATTTTAGACAAAAATCATTGCAGTCTTCAATTGCAATGATCAATTCTCTCTATAGATAAGAACTAGTTTTAAGAAATCAATAATTATTCTTACACACGGGCAAAAGGAACCCTGTTAAAAATACTGAATAGACAAAGTAAAAATAATATTAACACAATTAGATATAAATGATAGCATATAAGGTTGAAATGTTAATTACTTATCAGGATCACCTAGGTTAATATATGAATGTAAAATGTGGAATAAATAAAGAGTTACAAAAAAAAAAAACTTTCAGGCCTAATTTATTCAAGCAATTTGATGAATTCTGGTTGATTTGGTGCTCAATAACATTAAATGATTGAAAAAAGTAGGAGATATATTTTTGAGATGTGATGGGTCGTCCAAACTGCCCAAGAGTTCAGAACATAAGATCTACAGTTGTAACAGTAGCTTTATCCGCGATTCAATGTTTTGATATGTATTCAAATATATTCAATGAATGTCCTGGAAGACCAACTGACATTATGAGATAATATTGGGATATTCTATGCCAAACAAACTAACTTAACTTTGTGTAGCCAATAAAGCTGTTGTTACAATTGTAGACCTTAAGTTTTGAAGGATTGTTTGAATGACCTGAAACTAACTATCGTATGATGTACGTGGACGTTTCAGAATATTCATTGAATATGTTTGAATATTTATCGTAGCTTTGTATAGCCCAAAAGGCTACGGGTATTACCGTATGTCTTAAGTTCTGAACTCAAGGTCAATTTTTATGAACCTGAACATCCCGAGATAATCTGATAATGACTGGTGAGCTTACAGAAGCTTCACTGATTTTGTTTAAAACCTTTCATAGATTATAAAGCTAACTTTATAACTATAGATCCTACATTCTGAACTAAAGGGCAGTTTTGATGACCTAGAACATCCCAAGATATCTCATTATATCGTTTGACCTTTCAAAAGACTCTTAATTTGGTCAAATACATATTGTTACTATGTTTAGTCCAAAAAGCTGTAGATTTTATGCTACAATTCAAGACATTTATGCTACGATTCATTTTATGCTACAATTCAATCTTCAGCTGTAGTTTTTAGGTTTGGAATTCCAGAAAAGTTTGGATAACCTAGAACATCCGAAGATTATCTGATAATGTCTGTTGTTCTTCCAAAATATTTAATGAATATGTTTCAGTACACATCGTAGCTTTGCACAGCCCAGAAAGCTTTTGTTAAAACTGTAGGTCCTATGTTCTGATCTCAAGGATAGTTTGGATGACCTAGAACATGTCATATTGCATTATAATGTTTTTTTGACTATAAGAATGTTAATTGAAAATGTTTGAATATTTATTGTAACTTTGTATTGACTAAAATGTACTGTTACAACTGTAAATCTTAAGTTCTGAACGCCAAGACAGTTTGGATGACCTAGATCATCCCAAGATTATCTTCTTGTGTATTTTTACGTTCAAAAATATTCACTGAAAATACTTGAATACGTGACGTAACTTTGAATGGCCCAAAAAAACTACTGTTACTACCGCAAATTCCAAGTTCTGAACTCCAGGATGGTTTGGATTGCCTAGAGGATCTCAAAGTTATAAAATAATGACTGTTGACCTTCCAAAAGATTCATTGAATGTATTTGAATACATGTGGTCACCATATATAGCTAAAAAAAAACTACTGTTGCAACTGTACATCTTATGTTTTGAACTTAAAGACAGTTTAGAGTACCTCAAATGTCCCAAGATTGTCGCATTATGTATGTTGGCATTCCACACTATTCAATCAATATGGTTAAATACATATAGCCCTTTGCATACTCCAAACACCTACTGTTACTGTAGATCTTATGTTCTAAACTCAAGGACAGTTGGGATGACCTAAATCATCCCCGTTTATGTCATAATGTTTTTTTTCGTTCGAAAATATTCACTGAATATGGTTGAATACGTAGCATAACTTTGTATAGCCCAAAGAGCTTTAGTTACTACTGTAGTTCTTAAGTTCTGAACTTAATGACAGTTTGGATGACCTAGAACATCATAAAGTTATCAAATAATGACTCTTGACCTTCCAAAAGGTTCATTCAATATGTTTGAATACATATCGTAACCTTATATAGCCCTAAAAGCTACTGTTACAACTGTAGATCTGAAGTTTTGAACTCAAGTACATTTTGGATGATCTAGAACCTCCCAGAAAGATACAAAAATATTTAACGTTTATCAACGAGAATTTAATAATACGTATGCATACGTACAATATTCTAAAACAACGGTGTACATTATTTTTTTTCCCGAACTTCTTCATATTCAGGATGTTCTAGGTCGTCAATTGGCCTTAAACTCATATGTTGTTTTTTATATTTTTCAGATAGAAAAAGTGATGGAAAACAAATTTGCCGAAGGCAATGTACACTTTTATTCAGTCTGTGTGATTTTATACAGTCATTATCCTTTTGGGGTCATATATGACCCCTTAGGTCTGAAGGAATTAATATACTTTTTATGGCAAGGTTTAACATTTATGAATTTTTTCAATAGTATGCGGCCCAAAATCAACAATGGTGCGTGTAAATATAAATCAACATCACTACACCTTCAAAAGTTGTTTTGCAGCAAAAATGGATAATAATTTTTGTAACCAAGTTGGAAAAATGTTTCTGTGCGGGTTTATTTTTTCTCGGAAAGTTGAAACAATCTAATCCATAAGTGGAAATCGTTTGCTCTAGCAGTTTAGTAGGGTAAGCACGGTATGAGAGCAAACATACATTAATAAAATAAGCTCTGCGGATTGCATTTTGAAATACTTTGAAAAGATGTTTTTGATTATTAGAGGGAAATGAGAAGTTAAGCAGAGCTGCACAATTGAACGAAAAGAAAACAGGTGGGTGAATCGACAGATCGTGGGAGATACATTGGAGATCTTATTTGAGAAGTCCGGAAGGTTAACTGTCGTATACCATTGGAAAAAATCGTGAAATGTTTGTGTGTTACATTCATTGTTTTGCATACGCGTTCAAGTTTAGCACACGCGTGAAGATCCGTGAAGATTTCTGAGCATTTAGAACATGTCTTGTTTTTATTCCGGTCAAGATTCTGAGTGTATTGTGATCTAAACATGAGAAAATATTACTTGATATAGTGAGCGTACATTACTGTGGTGCAAATCCTATATTGTATCCCGCTTTCATCATACTCAGATCTCGTTGAGATTTTGAACGAACGAGTATTCGAATGAAAAAATCTAACTTTAAGCTCCAATAATGTTATGAACATTATTCTCTACGATAATGCTAAACATTCTAAGCGGAGTCTTAATATAGATATGATTGAATGATTTTCATAGCTTTCAGTAAAACCTAGTCAGGGTACATGGGATTCTCTTCTTCATTATTCTGGCTGTTTCATGTTTGGCCTAGGAATTAAGTGTAAGTTTCCATAAGGGTTCTCAGAACATATTTTTTTGTTCAATTGTTTATTTATTTTAAAGAGTGTGTATGGTTTAGCAACCGTGTAAAGTTAGAGGTCATAAGCGAGTTTATTTTTCTTATTGATTGTGTTTCCTGCAACCAAGTGCCAAAATCTAGAACTAGATTTTAGAGAAAAATATCACAACCGTGCTAAAGTGAATTTTGATTCGGTGTGCAGGCTTAGTTTGTAAATTAATCGGTGCAAGAAGAGTGTATTAGACACAGATATCATGTTACTACCGGAAGGTTTCCGACACGTCGACGACGGTCGGGTTGATGTGGACGAGTGCCGACAGCAGCAGCTGCGGGTCCAGCAGGACTTGGCCATCTAGGACATCGAGGAGAGCTGGTTTGCAAAGCAACAAATAATTTATTTCCACCATATTTTGAAGACAATATCTAATATCCTGTTTTATTTTATTTTGCCTATTTTGTTTTGTTTTGTTTTACGTTATGCTTGTCTCTTTTCAGTCACATTGGAGCGCTCCATTGCTTTTGGCGAATAGTGCTACATACTTTCAGCGTATCGTTAACCAAAACGAACCCTGCTGCTAACCTTTCCCCAACTATCCAACATCCCAGTGATTTCTCGTGGAAGTGCAGAGGATTTCTCGGCTTCCTTCAAAGCGAGTATCATGTCAACACGTTCCTTCCCACTCCCTACTTGACCAGCATTCGGGCACGGCCGGTGCCGGTATTGCTTTATTATGGGTCACCAGTTTTTACACATTGAAGATGTATGTTAGTCCCAAACAGCATCTGTTGGTTCGTTGTGTAAATACAGCTGATCTAGCAATAACGGAATTGATGTGTAGAAATACTTCCGATCAATTGGTGTACAATTTTTGAAAATCTTTTGAGAAATGACTGAGATACTCAAAACTTGACCACTTTTCGTTTTATGAATGTCGCCCGTAGTCCTACGTCAAAAGTGTGGTTTGCAGGACTCGTTTATAAAATATTGCCAATGCCTCAACCCACTAGCCGTTGCATCCTGTGAAAGCTCCAAGTATGTTGTGAAAATCGCCAAGTTACTTCAGTTGATTCAGGTCAACTATGATCTTCTTATTGACAAATTGAACTTGTTAAAATGCTAGGTGCTGACCTTGAGTACAGAGTACAGAATTGAGGAGTATTGGAACCCGTTTTTTACTAAGAAAACAGCTGTATGTGAGCCTAAATACCCTCAGGTGATGAAGGTAGTGAAAACAACTTCACAGCTCAAAAAAGGAATTGATAAGCAAGATATGTCAGAAGTAATTCTAGCACAGGCCATGCTGGAAGGCGTTTCAACCGTACGTATAGACCCGTCTTCGCAAAACAAGCTGCGGAGGTCGTTGAGAAAAAAAGTCACTTGATTACAGGCTTCTTTACAAAAAAAAACCCCAAAAAGTGATACTGCGCCGCAGTAGTATTCATTTTTTCAAACGGAGGTGATCACTTAGTTCATTTTTACTATACTTATACAACAAATGTATAATAGATTGAAAAAATTCTAAAATTTGGAAGTCACCATTTGGTCACTATTTTTAGTATTTTAGTCACTAAGGTCACTTTTATTTATCCATACATCCGCTACCAGCCCTGATATATACAGAATATATAATAAATCTTCGAATAAACGTACATTAATATGCGGTTTATTGTATTTTCAGCTTCCGAAAATTGTTCTCCGATGTAAACAACGACAGCACAGGCTTCCCGCGTCGTTCAGTATCCACATTAACGAAAATGGCTTTATCATCTGGACCACACAGTGACATTCCAATATAATGTTTTTTTTTTATTTATCCAGTATCGTAACTTGTTGTGATGTTTTTTGTTTATACATGAGTATTAGGTTGATTAGTGGTAGTAAAAAGATATAAATGTCAAAGTAGTAGATTAAATGGCATTTTTTAAATAGAAATCATTTGATGAGTTCAGATATATTCTAAATGTAAGTTTAAATCGGTGGTGCTTGTATTCCCGGATGCCGGGTTCTCAAAGTTGCTTATGTCTACTTCTTACTTATGTAAATCGTTCGGGAAAATCACGTTTAATTAACGTATCATAGTTTTAATCGATATAAGGACTGTTTATTTTATAAAGAGGACACTTTTGTAACGCGATAAAAAGCAGCAGCTTTACTTAATTTTGATTTAATTCGCTTCATCGTATAATTTAATACACTGACAGACGACTGCCATTTTTTATCTGAGCCATAACAGTTTGAGTTAAGCAAAATGGAGCGAATTGATAAGGACACTAGACTTTTAATTATTCAAAAGTACTACAAGGGACTGTCTTGGGACTGTCATATTGCTTAAATTGTGAAAAAAAAATTGAAGACTGGTGTGCACAAAATTATCAAAAAGTTTGGAGAGGAGCATACTGTGGACTATCTGCCAAGATCCAGAACCAGAAGCAGCCCTGTCAACCCGCAAAACGATAAAAAATGTGTTGAGCTTCTGTTATCCAAGAAATCTAACTCAGTCCGACAGGTTGCCAAGAAACTGGAAGTATTCGTTGGAGTAGTCAAAAGCGTCAAAAAGAGAAATAACATCAGGACATCCAACAAGCAAAAAACGCCAAAATAGAGCATGGAACAGCTAGAACGAGCTAAAGAGCGATGCCGGAAGTTTATTAAAATGTTAAGAAAGCATCTCAATCGTTGCATAACAAAACATATTGCAAATTGGACACAACTATGCTACCGCAGTATTATAATGCGGTTGTTGAGGAACGTACCTCTGGTCAGAAGAACGATTGGAATGGAGAAGTTCGGCAAAAAAAATTCTTGTGTGGCAGGCTATTTGCTCATGTTGCCAAAAAAAGTTTGCAATTTTTCACCACTGGGACCATCAACGGTGAAGTTCATCGCAGATAATGCATATAAAAGCGTTTTGTTTCTCTGAATCGTGAACATAACGCCCCCCCCCCCCCCCCCCCACTGTTCTGGCCTGATTTTGCATCTACTAACTACGCTGAATCTGAGAAAGGAGCACAGTAGCAATTTTGTGCAAAAAGAGGATAATCCACCAAATTGACCTGAATTGCGTCCGATCGAGCGCTACTGGGCAATAATAAAGCGGCAGCTCCTAGAAGATGGCAGAGAGGCACAATCTGTCAAAGAGTTCAGAAAAATGTGGTCATCTGCTAGCCGAAAGTTATCACAGAGAACTGTGGAGAGGCTATTAGTGTGGAGAGGGGTATTAGTCAAAAAGTTCATCAGTTTCATATCTTGGGAGCATTTTGATGAACATTATAGTTTTACCGTAATACTGAGACAACAGTGATTATTACACAAAAAACCGTTTTTGAATTTGATTACTAATAAATAAAACATATGCAAGACAATGTGTCCTCTTTATAAAATGAACGGTCCTTAAGGACGAAGTGAGACACACTCATTTGTATACCACTTTTTAGCGTTGTGGGGAAATTTGTTTGCCTGAAACAAGCTAACTAGTTGTTGCAAAATTTCATCACAATCGGTCGGAACAAGAACAGATGCGCGAACAACTGTATACACTCACTTCGAAAATCCTCACGCGTTACAGAGATCGATCGAAAAACAGCTCGTTACTCACCTTTGAGCCATATCGCGTTTTATCAAGACATTCAAAGAATAACAGACAAGCAGGTGGAATTATGGTAACTGCAGGAAATGCAAGACCGTAGATCTGGAAGATATTGCATCTTTATCTGCTTATTTCCTTATTTAGGTGGTTTTCACTAGAAACGTTCTTTACGCTAGAGACACGTAGAGGGAAAGTCTTTCAAACCACTAATGGATATATTGGAATTTGTTTTGGTAGGCTGACTTTTTTCGCTGTCGCGTTATAATGTATTTATAACAATACTCCCCTCTCACTGTTCAGCAAAACGTTATGTTCATTGACTTTCCTCGTTTGGTACCCCACTGCCAGTTCGATTGGTATTTTTTGCTTCTCTAAATATAAACAACGGCTCCGCCACCGGAGGGAGGAACGTCCACCTTAGATATCGCATTTATCAACACATGAGTTGGGACAAATGGCTTTACTTCACTTTCGAGGGAAGAGGTGACCACAGATTTTTTCGCCTCCAAAAATCTTATCGACCTCCGCTGGGATATTCGACCCAACCTTTCGGTCCAGGAACCTGGCAAAGATGGTGAATGGTCAATTGATTTTGTAAAAAAAAACATAGATAAGTGCTGGACTACACTTATACAAAGTTCGGACCGCACCGGAGCGAAAAACAGAACACTGCCGAAACCCGCGAGTGTTAAAGAAAAGAAAAAAACGGCAATGACCGACCAAGCCAAGGGTGCGTTGTTATAGACGACGAGACATATATCAATACCGACACCAGACAGATAGGAGTTCCTGAGACCGTCTGGAAGAAAAAACTGCCATAATTCCCCAAGAAGTTCCTTGTCTGGCATGCTATCTTTGGGTGTGGCAAAATGAGCCAGGCCTTCATTATATCTGACACCATTAATTAATGGGGAAAATTACAAAAATGAATGTCTCCCAGGGATCTGGCGGGCTGTCATTGTCCTGTAGCTAACATCGCTTACAACCAAACGTTCAAAAGATTCATTTGTTGGTAAACAATGCTGGCATAAGGCCCGCGATATGTTGCATACTGTCAAACTCTTGTAAATAGAATAGGGTTGCGCAAGTCCCTGATGCCTCCAAAAGCGCCTCCTACCCTTCCCGAAGTCCCATTGATGTCAGGCGCTGTTGTGACCAAATTTGACACACTGTCCGACCAGTCTTTGACTGGTACAAAAAAAACAATGTTTAAACTTTTTGCGGTTCTCACTTCACCCGTAATAAAGCTAGTGATTTCTGTTTGCTTGGCATTTGAGGAATTTTTTTACCGCGATTTGTTTTCACCCATGAAGTGACACCCGTATTATGGCCCGTTGTTTATGTACTCCAAAGAGATTCGATTTTCCGCTTACATTAAAAAAAAAGACAATTTTCGGATGAATGTAAAAAAAAACGATAAAAGATACCTGTATTAATTCATGATTTTACAAATATGACTCCACTCGCTGTTGGGCGGCCACAAGGTAGTTAGCCGGAACTTTGGCCATAGCGGTCGAAAAGAAAGATGTTGGCATATTCTTCAACTCTCTGATCACCTTATTGATCAGGTCCTTGTCGGTTTTCGCCACGTAATTGTTCGAATAGATCCTCCGCTTCAGGTTCACCCCAACATTTTCAATTGGGTGCAGCTTGAAGAGGTTGGTGTTTTTGGGGCCGACTGAGATCCTTAAACGTCCCATCTTCTACAATGTGCCGAGGCCAGATCCGGCCAAAACTCGACATCATCCTTCGGTGGTGTTTTCACAATGAAGAGCGGTCCTTTTGTCTAGCTCTGCGTTCTATACGCCTCGCCGTTAGCAACTCGTCAAAAAGAAGAGAGGAGCGGCTTTATCATCCTCTTTGACTGTTTGTCACCAACGGAAGTACCTTGTGCATTTTCGTGTTAGAGATGTTCTTCTTGTCGTCGTTCCTCACCTTCTCCGGGGGGTGTAATAGCCCCGAAATATACCATCAAAGCGAACGCAAAAAACACAACACATCTCGTGCAAAAGGAGGAGACACCTCCAAGCACTTGTGAGGCACTTTATATAGGGTACACGCAAAAAAAAACCGCAGTAGAAACTACCATTTCGAGGGTTAAATTAAGCGCAAACACCAACAATTTTCAGCTGACTATAAATGCGTTTGATTTTACCATGCCTGCGATTAGATCAACCATGGTGCGGTTGATATCAATATGAAGTCTGTCAAATATACCATAAATGTTGAAGGTTTTACCATAAACGTAGTAAATTTGACTGAAATTTCATGGTAGTTTTGAAGTTTGGCATAGTCGGGTAAAATGGTAGTTTCTACTACAAGATTTTTTCCTGTGTAGAGTGGGACTGCCTGCGTCCTTTTTGAGATTTTTTGGAATAAGAGCACGCGCTCTCCGACCCCTATGTGGGTTTATTCTGTCAAAAGGAGTGGCTATTTTATTACTGCTGGTTGTGGTCAACCTTCTTCTGATAGTAGACTCTCCTCGCTATTGCCGCGGACGTGGCAATGTTGTCTCTTCCTAGGATGCTCCTCAGCCAGGCCGGGCCTATAGGACCATGCCGAGCAGACATAATATCAAACATATCCAAATTCCTTTCACGATCCAACCAGAATCAAGAACCAGTACCAAGTTACGAGTTACCAGTGACGTTCGTACTTCTTAACATACAACAGCGTAGCGCAGCACTTACCATTTCCCATCGCAGGTTGGTGGTGGAGAGTAACTACTTAACAGCAGAACAGTGAAATTAACAAATTCACAACTGGATCCTTTGAGGTGTTTCATTATCACATTTAGTAATGTTTACCTCCACCAGAATTCAAGTTCATTGCATGCTCTCATGGTTATTATCATTCTGTAATTGAAAGTAGTAGAATTTCTTGTCCAATAAAATGTGATGACATTCCCTTTCGAAAGTTAACTTCCGTTCCATGGCGTTTTCGTGACCGTGACTCACCACTTATCGATCTCAGGATCCGTTTACCGTACTAGAAGAAACTCACCTTTAGACCCGACGTAATTTTTCTCGGTGGGTGCAAGAAAAAAGCCCGATCCGAGCCAGCCTACTTGTAGGAAATGCATCGATGCATCCATAGTATAGGTTCATTGAAGCCGTAATTGGTTCCTGCAGTAGGACAACTAATAAACAAATGTGTTTATATCCAACAGACTGAACAGAAAGATGTACAATCAATGTTGCCTTGAAGAATATCTCCGATGAAGCATGCCTTTGCGTCTCGATTCGAGTGGTTCCAGTTGAATGAGCTTGCAGCGCCTTCTTAACTTGGAAAATTGATGGGATTCAGGGGGTGAGTCGCTTAGAACAGTGTGCCAGGCACGCCGTAGTAGAAAATCTTACACAATAATGGAACATGTGTGGCACTTTTGTGGCACACTTTTGACAGATGTACTTTTCGAAGATACAACCTGGCAGCCCTGGAAAATTTACGGTTTAAGATTGTGGTGTTGTTTACGCAAGAAACCCAGATAAATCCAGGTTTCTAAACGGAGAAGTGATGTGCCTCTTGCATCTCGCCAATATCATGTGCAGAAAAGGTATCAATTCCATAACCGTCACATCCAACATCATCGAGTTGTTCGACAAAGATGCTGATCAGCACTCACGTATATTGTACGAGAAAATTATGCTGCATTTTGCTCTCAATAAAGTGTATTTAAGAATAATACATAACTTTATCTCACATTCACTTTCTGTTACACAGAGATATTAACGGCTGTGGAAAGTTCCGGGTGAAGGCGTTATGCCTTATTTGTTAAATGAATGGGCAAAGATCTAAGTTGTCGTTTTCGATGGACGAGAGAGGAAACTGGGTACATTTACAGCAAAGAAGAATGCTAAGATGGAACAGTTGGTACAAATATTTTTTCATTTCAGTGTCCTCTTCAAAAATTAAAATCGGTCCTTTTCGAACGAGCACTCCCCAGTAAACGGGTTGACAGATCTTGTCATGCTTATGCCGTTCCCTCGTACTGCAACAAAAGACCAAAGTACCTTGAGAACAAGGTAAAGCGTATTGCCAGCTGTCATATTATTCTCATATACACGCTCATTCGAGCTTACTCCAATGTTGAGTAACTTTTGCTCAATTTTATAAATATATCTAGATCGTCAAACGCTGATTAGTCATATTTTATGAATTTGATTTATTGTTATTAAAAACGCAAGAAAATTGCGCCAAACTCAATTTTGAGGTAGCTACATATATTTTTTTTTCAATAATATAAAATGTGTCGGAAAACGTCTTTGTCAATTTGCGCTTCGGAAGCTAATTTAAAATCTAATTCGTATTCGAAAATTAATAACCATTCGCAACATGGAGCAGATAGCAGCCAATTGGGTAGCTGCGGAAACATATCATAAAAAGGCTAAGCTATTTTATCTTGACTGGGATTCGGTGGATTTTTATTAGTATATTCCATTACAGATGAACCAAACATTTTCGAAAATCTTTCTGGCGTATGAATCGAAACCAGACTAATTGGAAAAATGTCTTTTATACAACGTGGTTAAATTTATTGGTGTTGAAAATGGTAGGCAAGCATTTCATCACTCTTACCTTGTTGTTTGATTTTACAAATGTAATAATCGATCCACCAACTCTTTACTATTAAAACATAATATACATATTATACTTACAGAGCATACTCGCCTGCATAACGAAAAACAATTTGCTATATAGTCAAAACTATATTTCGAATGTAAGATATATTATCACATTTTATGTTATTGTTATCGATTAGTTGTATCTCATTTTTACCATACAACCTCTACATTAACACATACTGTTAATATATGCCATATTGTCATTGAAAAGTTTTTTACTGTCTGCACTCGGTCTGGATTATATACCAACTTTTTGGCATAGAGTACAGCGTAAAATTTTGTTCGTGTAAATTGCCATTTTTTTATGGTAACCTAACTTAACCGCCTATTCAGCATATTGTTATTTGGCCTTATACCATCTGACATTTAACTATATAGGAGATTGTTAGTTTATACTTGTCAACTATGAGGGTAAATGTCGTAAGAATAACGGAAACGGTCATCAGCAATAAGGGAAATAGTCCAGGAATGGTTTGTGATTATGCGGGCGGGCATTACTGAGGATCAACGGCGAAATAAAAAAGGCGAAATAAAAAAAACTCATTTTCATTAATTTTTGTTTTAAGGTTTAAGAGTAAGTTCAACTCGAAACTAAATAAATTTCAGGATTAGGAGATTTTTTTAGTATCGTACAGGTTTGATCCGAAACACGCAAATTGAAGTTTTCCAATTTTCAAGAACCTCACTAAATTCAAATATTCATAACTCAAGAACGCTTCATTATAGAACAATTTTTTTCCAAACTTCAATGAAATTTGCTCAATAATCCGGAACATGACAAATTTCTGCAAATTTATTTACAATAGAGGAAAATTTCTTGGATAAGGCCAGTATTCAGCTCAAAAGTAATGGGCATTCGCATAGGACAAGTAATTGTCAAGAAATGCTTTTACCAACAATCAATATGAAACTAGCGATTTGAAATTGGTTCACTACTGTAGAACCCTTTGGTCCGAAGTACACCTTGAAGCCAGCACCTAACTATACATATTTGCGCCTTTGTTTTGATTTGCTGTGTTATTTTGACAGAATATTTGAGAGTGTGTTCGTGTGAGTTCATTATTAGGGGCGTATTATGAAGCTTGGGAGCGACCTTGGGACCGATGTGCTAGTACTGACTGAGCCAAGAAAAAAATCGTATTTGTTCGGGACCTACTGGTCTTAGAGTTAGTCTATGATAATATTCCGTTCGATTATTTTGCAAGAAAGATTGACATTTCACCCATACTGGAGCAGTTGTCAAAATTACTTTCGGTAGAAATGGCAAGGATTACTTCTGGCCTTGACTTGCTAGCTGCATACTGGTCAATAGGCCGAAAAAAAAAAACATTTTATGAATTATGGAAAATTTAGAAAAAAATATTTTCTTGTTCGTTATTTCTTTTAAAGCTTTTTTTTCGACTAACGCTCAATGGGCTCGGCACTCGTTTTCATACCAAAAAAAAAAAAAAAAAGGATTACTCAAATTGAGTTGTGGCAATGAAACTCAATTTAGGCTACGTTCGGTTTTATCGTTTTTGAGTTAATGTTACTCAAATGTGAGTTAAACCGGATGGCAAACAAACATCCATGTTTGTAATGAAAAACCGCGAAGTTCCTTCTAGTAGTATAAATTTTATCTAATTTTTGAGTTTAAATCGTTGTGGATCTACCTGAAACAGTGACTTTAGCCGGGCTTAACGTGAAATTGAACAATATGTTTTAACAATAATCATTATCATAAAAATTTAATTCTAAAGTTTTTGCGTACCAGATTTCATTAAATTAATTAAATTGGTCGACTTTAACTTTATTTAAAAAAATAAACTTTTTCTTAAAATTATTCAGAAAAAATGCCTGAATAAGTGTGATACTCGAAATTAGGAAACAATCATCATCGCGTTTTCGAACACCTCAAATATCAGCGCTAATTGACTCAAAAATATACAGTAATAACGTTTTCCTCCAATCAATTTGTATACTTAATGAACGTACACTCTGAGATTCTTCTAATCGTTGATAGTTAAAAAGTAATCATTTTTATGATTCATGGAGTTTACATCACAGAGAACAGACGTTCATCTTCGGTCTGCTATTTGTGTAAAACTTTAAACCGACATTTCAAATGTATGTCGTTATGCTCCTGGTAGGCGGCGCTGCAGTTGTGTGATAACTGTCATGTCAATGATCGTCAATAAAAAGCCAAGCACATAACCTGAACATTTTGTTTGTTTTTCTCTAGACTTGCTTCTTATACTGGCTGCCCCCCTATACTTTTACACACGTTTTTCAAGAAAAGGTATATGGACATCCATGTCTGTTCTCTGTGTTTACATGTCGCATAGTATAAAAACTATACTAACGTTTCATAAAGTTTAAACTTAGTCTAAATTGTGTGAGAGAATTCTACATAGCAGTATTGTCCCTCCTTGAGCGCAATAATGTTGTCATTTTATCAACATTTCATCGATTCTCCCAAACAAATTGCTTTTTGTGTTTAGTGTGATTTTTTTTTCAAACAAACAATGCGCTTTCGGGGCGTATATCTAGAGAATGTTGTCCTCAATTTTGCCGTTTTCGAATCAGTGATCTGAAACCACCAAACAACAGCTTCCGATGTTCGATTTAATCGACGGCATAAACTGGTTAGTTTAGATTTTGTTCTGAGTGTACAAGAGTTACTTAATACCTACGTGCAGAAATTCAAGCAAGAAACTTGCGTTTGGCTGACTTTTGAATCGAAACTGCTTAAATTTCATGCATTTCTGAAGACTTCATAACTTTTTTTTGCATTTGTCTTTTTCGTACCACTACATAAACATTGCAGCGACTATAATACCTTGTACCTTATATACGTTGGAAACAGACACCACACTGACGTTTCTCTTTGTCAATCTTGACAATTCAAGATGTGTTCAAAAATTACAATACATGAAATGAAAGGGACCGAGGGTCAATCACAAATTACGTTTGCAATTTCTGAAAAGCACACGAGTATATAATCGTTTATCGTTGGTTGAGGTGTGAATGTAGTTCGCCTCCCCGCGGTGCACCTTGGAAACGTTAAGCTCCCCTTAACGGCTAAACGAACTACGGAGGGAGCGTCATACGACGCATTGGGGTGGATGCCAGTAAAACCCCAATTATGGCAACTGGCTGCGAAAAGATTCACGAGTGGTACCGTTGTATTCGGGCTGGCGCCTGTGTCGTCTCCCTCAGTACTGCCGGGTGACACCGAGTAGGAAATGGCGAGGTTTCCGCGGCACAGGTTGTCTCCGTCCCATTAAAACCCTGGCAGGCCTCCAGTACGTTCCATTCTCCACCGCCCGACCTCGCCAGTCGGGTGGGAGTAGGCTCAGATGACCTATACCTGTCTTGCGCTGATCCGGCTCTGAACACGGTTCCCCATGAAGGGCCGTGTCAACCCTCGCATGGCCTCCCTGCTTGCATAGATAACCATGGGATCACAATAGCGACTACTCCACGTGGGCTTGGATAGCGGCTGGAGGGGGACCCAACAACATGGAGGAAACGAAAAATACAAAAGAGAGAGCGAATCCGTTCGCTAAAGGCGGCCTAGCGAGGTCCCCACCGCGTAAAACGGTGGGATCGGGCGTGAGCGACACCTGCGGTAGTGCTACGGCATCGGAGGCAGGTGGCACCAAGCTAGGCGTGGCCATGGATGGGCCAGGACTCATCCGGGCCATGGATAGGATGCGGGAAACCCTTCCTAAGGTGATGGAGGTCTCGGAGCAGTTGGATGCGATCATCGACTTTACGTCGTCGCGCAACAACATTGCGAAAGACCTAAAATTGAGCCTTCTTAGGCTACGCATGACAGTGCAGGCTGCATGCAAGGAGAGGGAGGAGCTGGAGGCCAAACTGCTAGCCGAGCAAAGTGCCAAAGAGTTGGCACGGCTAGCGGCCACCGAAAGGGCGAGGGACATTGCCTCGAAGCAGACGCAGACGGAATCATCCGTCTCCGTCGGAGAGTCCACCCTATCCATGGGGGCGGGGACCTCCAAGCGGGCTAGGCAGTCCCCGGGCGAGACGGCACCCGGCGCTTCTAAGAAGCGCATCGTGTCGGAAGCCCCAAAGGGGAAACGAACCTATGCGAACGTGGCGGCGGGGTCAGAGGGTCCATCCTCGCGACCAGCTTCGGCTTCTCGCAAAGAGAGAGGCCCCGGCGCTAAGCCCAGCGCGAAAGGCGCGCCAACCAGCTCGCGTGTTGTCTCAAGCGCCGAAGGGGGCCCAAGCGGCAGGGCCCCAATGACAACAACAGCCATAACCAGCACGGAGGCAGATGCCAGTGCTAGGAGGGGGACAAGCGATGACCCCAGGCGGGGCAGGGAAGCCCCATGGAATAAAGTGAGGAAAAAAAGAAATAAAACCAAAAAAGAAAAAGATAAGCGACAGGTGGCCCGCAAGCGTAACCGCGGAGAGGCCCTCATCGTTAAGACCGAGGCGTCAAAGTACTCCGAGGTCTTGAAAGCGATGCGCGGGGACGCTAAACTGGCAGGCCTAGGCGCCGACGTGCGGAGTATACGCCGTACCCGCACCGGCGAAATGCTCCTGGAGCTTAAAAAAGCTACAACGCTTAAGGGCCCGGCGTATAGAGACCTGGCAAAACAGGCCTTAGGTGAGGGTGTGGAGGTGCGCGCCCTCGTCTCGCAGGTGACGATCCAGTGTAAAAACCTGGATGAGATCACCGAGGCAGACGAGATCTCCACTGCACTGAAGGAACAGTGCAAGGTCGAGGTTGCCGCCGCGGACATACGTCTGAGGAAGGGTCCACTTGGGACCCAGGTGGCAACCCTGAGGGTAGCGGCAGTCGACGCAGACGCGGCGTTGAAAGTGGCGAAGGTGAAGGTGGGATGGTCAATATGCCCACTAAGCCTGCACCAGCCGCCGAAGGCATGTTTCAGATGCCTAGAGAGCGGGCACATGTCCTGGGAATGCAAAGGCCCAGATAGGAGCAACATGTGCAGAAGGTGTGGCAGCACTAGCCACAAGGCGCGGGATTGCAAAGGTCCCCCCAAATGCTTGATGTGCGCCGGGAAACCGGACGATAAGCACGTCATGGGGGGGGCCAAGTGCCCGGCCGCTAAGGGTATACCAACGAGCCAACCGTAATGCAGGTAACCCAACTAAACCTGAACCATTGTGAGGCAGCCCAGCAACTGCTGTGTCAGACAGTTAGCGAGTCGGCATCGGATATCGCCATAATTTCCGACCCATACCGCATCCCACCCGGCAACGGGAACTGGTTTGCGGACAGGGCTAATATGGCGGCATTATGGACGACGGGTAAGTACCCGGTTCAGGAGGTTGTGTCCAACACAAACGAAGGCTTCGTGGTTGTAAAAGTGAATGGAGTGTTCTTCTGCAGCTGCTACGCACCGCCAAGGTGGTCGATCGAACAGTTTTCCAATATGCTTGATCGGATGACAACGGAGCTAACTGGCCTGAACCCGTTGGTAATAGCGGGGGACTTCAACGCTTGGGCGCTCGAGTGGGGGAGCCGCCTTACCAACCCTAGGGGCCAGATTCTTCTGGAGGCCTTGGCTAGGCTCAATGTAGACCTAGCCAACGTGGGTACCACGAGTACCTACCATAGAAATGGAGCGGAATCGATTATCGATATAACATTTAGCAGTCCTGGGCTAATTAGCAATTGGAGGGTGGATGATGGCTACACCCATAGCGACCACTTGGCGGTACGTTATTGTATCGTCCACAATACAAGGCAGCGTGCGGGAGGAGGAGCATCCACTCCATTCGCCCGCAGATGGAGGACGTCCTACTTTGATGTAGAGGTTTTTAAAGAGGCGCTTGAGAGGGAACGAAACTTACGCGAAACCCAGGAACCTTGCGGCGAAAGACTCGTTATGACACTTACACGAGCGTGCGATGCGACCATGCCGAGGGAAGTCAAACCGAGGAATGGAAGATCGCCGGTGTATTGGTGGACGGAGTCGATCGCCGACCTCCGAAGAACATGCCTCCACGCAAGACGGAGGGCGCAAAGAGCGCGGTCAGACGCCGATAGAATCGAGCGCAGAGGGGCGCTAGTCGCCGCGAAGGCCGCACTAAAGAGGGAGATAAAGGCCAGCAAGCGAGCCTGCTTCGAGGGTCTGTGTCAGAAGGCCAATACGAATCCGTGGGGTGACGCCTACCGGGTTGTAATGGCCAAAACCAGAGGATCGGCGGCTCCAACCGAGCGTTCATCAGAGCTGCTGCAGGTGATCGTTGGGGGACTCTTTCCGAGCCACGACCCAAGTCCATGGCCCCCCGCCGCCGTAGACGTGTCCCATGACCAGCGTTCCAGTATCCCAGACCTTAACGCTGTCATAGCGACGGAAGGGTGGACGGCTCAGCCGAACACCCGTGACCACGTGGGCACCGACAACGGCACAACGGGGGTCGGCGACGAGGCGACGGTGACGAATGATGAACTCATTGCGATAGCAAAGTCGCTAAAGGTGAACAAAGCGCCGGGACCGGATGGTATTCCGAACCTGGCCATCAAGACGGCTATCTTGCTGGATCCCGGAATGTTCAGGGTGGTGATGCAAAAGTGTCTGGACGAGGGCGTCTTCCCAGACGCCTGGAAAATTCAGACCCTTGTGTTGCTACCGAAGACAGGGAAGCCACCAGGAGATCCATCGGCATATAGACCAATATGTCTGTTGGATACAGCGGGTAAGGTGCTCGAGAGGGTAATCCTCAACAGACTGACAACATACACGGAGGGTATACGCGGTCTGTCAAGTAATCAGTTTGGCTTCCGTAAAGGGAAGTCGACGGTGGATGCCATCCTGTCCGTCACCAAGACGGCCGAGGTGGCAATCCAGCGCAAGAGGCGAGGAGTACGATACTGTGCGGTGGTCACCCTTGACGTGAGGAATGCGTTCAACAGCGCCAGTTGGGCGGCTATCGCCGACTCGCTCCAACGCCTTCAGGTTCCTGGGTACCTGTACAAGATTCTCGGAAGCTACTTCCAGAATCGCGTACTGGTATATAATACAGAGGCAGGCCAGAAACGTGTGCAGATCACCGCAGGCGTCCCGCAAGGTTCGATCCTGGGTCCGGTGTTATGGAACACGATGTACGACGAGGTACTGCGGCTTGAGTTCCCGAGCGGGGTAAAGATCGTCGGGTTCGCAGACGATATCACCCTGGAGATATGTGGTGAATCCATCGAGGAGGTCGAGTTAACGGCCTCACACTCCATTGGCATTGTGGAGAGATGGATGAGCTCCAGGCAATTGGAGCTAGCCCACCATAAGACCGAGGTCACGGTGGTGAACAATCGAAAATCGGAGCAACATGCGACGATTAGTGCAGGTAACTGCACAGTAGAATCGAAGAGGTTCTTGAGGTATCTTGGGGTTATGATCGACGACAAGCTGTCCTTTGTCAGTCACGTCGATTACGCTTGCAAGAAAGCCTCTATGGCTATATCGGCATTATCCCGCATGATGTCGAATAGCTCGGCGGTGCAAGGGAGTAAGCGTAAACTCCTGGCCAGTGTCGCCCTGTCCATACTTAGGTACGGCGGGCCGGCATGGATCACCGCCTTGAGTACCAAGAGCTACGCAAATAAGCTCGAGAGTACACACAGGCTTATGTGCCTAAGAGTGGTGAGTGCATACCGAACGGTATCACGCGACGCGGTCTGCGTCCTAGCGGGGATGATGCCAATAGGCATCGTCATAAAAGAGGACGTAGAGTGCTTCGAGCAACGTGGAACAAGAGGTATCCGAAAGACCACTAGAGCCGCATCCATGGTTAAGTGGCAGAGGGAATGGAACAACTCCACCAAAGGTCGGTGGACCCACCGACTAATCCCGGAACTAACCGGGTGGGTCGGTAGGCGACACGGTGAAGTGAACTTCCACTTAACGCAGATATTGTCTGGCCACGGCTGTTTTAGACAATACCTGCATAAATATGGGCATGCACAGTCCTCCGCATGCAGTGAGTGCGCGGGAGTCGAAGAAACTGCAGAACATGTGTTTTTCGCATGTCCTCGCTTCGACGGCGCGAGATCCGGCATGATGGCCGTATGCGGTCGCGACACGACTCCGGATAACTTGGTCCAGAGGATGTGTCAAGACCGGGACGTCTGGGACGCGGTATGCGTAGCAGCCTCCCAGATCGTCCTTGATCTCCAACAAAAATGGCGAAACGACCAAAGGCAGGTCGCAGGGACCACCTAACTACTAAAGCCCTAAGTAGTTAGACATAGTGGGTCTAACAAGCACAATAGCCCCCTCCCCGAAGTAATACCGAAAGGTGGTTCCGGGGAGGGACCAGGGCTAAAGGCACGGGTGGGTTTTTAGTGGGTCGAGGAGTTGGCACCCTCATCCCCACACCCTGAGTTCTTCAGGTGTCTGGTTGCAGA
Organism: Aedes koreicus; assembly: GCA_024533555.2. Lineage (NCBI taxonomy): Eukaryota > Metazoa > Arthropoda > Insecta > Diptera > Culicidae > Aedes > Aedes koreicus. The sequence continues at coordinate 316,506 of JAHHFK020003780.1, forward strand.
TTTTCCATCCCGTCTAAAAAAAAAAAAAAAAAAAAAAAATCACCACGGGGTGTAATAGAGTTTTGTTATGCAGGTTGCATATCTAGCGGATGGTTTAGTAACGTTAATTTTGTGCGCATATTTACTCGCGAGTGCATGAAATTAATCACGAATCAACGTCGAAAATTTTTATTTTTATGAATGAATGTATGATAGTGTGATTGAGGAGGCTGACATGGGTGAGATGTATCTAACTATATAACAAAAATCTTATTTTCAAAAAATACTAAATATGTGCCTGGTTTGGAAATTTTAAATTTCCAAATCTGGAAGCGTGTTGCAGTGCCCGGATTCAAATGATATCGGTAATGTTTACATGCGGGGCTCATCGTATGTGAAAGTAACCTCGGAATGGGCGTGACTCTCCAGAAATTCTGAAATTGGTTGCTGGATCTGCAGAAGAGCTATCACTTTTTAGCTCCTGGATTAAAGCTGCTTCCAATGGTCACTTCAATGATTGTTGTAAACAGATTTCTTCCATAATACCATTGCCGGCCAATGGGTGTTAGATTGGACACACACACACACACACACACACGCAAATGCCCGCACCTTGGCCTTAACCCCGCCATAAGATTCTGCACAACCTGTGAATCAACCGTTTTTTGCATGTAAACCCATACTTTCTTCAGTTCCTCGACTGTCTTCACTACCCTAGGTCGTTTAAGAAGGTGCTGCTTCATAATCGCCCAGTACTTCTCGACGGGGCGGAGCTCCGGAGTGTTGAGAGGGTTGAACATTTTCGGCACGAAATTGACCTTATTGTCCGCATACCACTTCAGCACGTCCTTGGAGTAGTGGCATGAGGCCAAATCCGGCCAGAAGATTGTTGGGACGTTGTGGGCCTTCAAGAGAGGAAGCAGCCGCTTCTGGAGGCACTCTTTTATGTACACCTGTCCGTTCATCGTGTCCTGGGTCACGACAGGTGGACTCCGCTTCCTGCACGTGCAGATGGCTTGCCAAACCAGGAATTTCTTCGCAAATTTGGACATCTTCTGAGTGCGGACATGCTCCGGAACGCTGAACTTATCCTTGGCCGTGAAAAACAGGTTGCCGGGGATCTGTTTGAAGTCGGCCCTCACATATGTTTCGTCGTCCATGATGCAGCATTCAACTTTCGTCAGCATGTTGAGGTACAACTTCCTGGCACGGGTTTTGGCGGACTTGTTCTGCTGCTTGTCGCGATTAGGGGCCTTTTGTACCTTGAACGTTTGAAGCCCAGCCTTAGTTTTGGCCTACTTGACAAAACTTCGGCTTAGGTGCAGCTTCTTAGCTACATCCCGAACGGAGGCGTTCGGATTTCGGGTTGAAGGCCCCAACTACGTAGGTTGTGATTTTTGGCGTTGTACGGAATACTTTTTCCTTCACTTCTGGGCTTCCGATCGGTGGTCAACCGTTCCTCGAACTGCTTAATCACTCGCGACACCGTGGAATTCACGATTCCCAACGTTTTAGCGATGGAACGATGCGAGAGATCCTTGTTCTCGTGATGAATGCGCAAGATTTTATCACGCACGAGCTGTTCTTTCGACACCATTTCCGCGAGTTTTGATCACAGGACTTTTGAAAACTTGCAGGATGTAAATAATGCATTATGAACTAAATCCACCCAAATTTTCATTAAATTCTACCCACCGGTTAACAAAGTTAGGAGCAATTTCATAGTGTTCATCGTGGACACCCTTTACGATAGAAAAAGGGGTAAGATATATTATCACATTTTATGTTACTGTTATCAAATATGTTTAATCTCACTTTCAACTATACAACCTCTACATTGATGACACATTGTTAATGCATGTCATATTGTCATTGGAAGGTTTTTTATTGTCTTCGTGTGGTCTGGATTATATACCAACTTTTTGGCATAGAGTACAGCAACAATTTTGTTCGTCAAAATTGTCATTTTTTTATGGTAACCTAACTTAACTGCCTATTCAGCATATAGGTATTTGGCCTTTTACCATCAGACATATTGTTAATACTTTATAGGTTATTCTGGACATAGTCTTTTTCTTTGTATTCTCCCATACGCGGAGTAACGATCTATGATGATGTTGTTTTTGAGAAGGAAATAATTTTCTATCACACGTGAGGCTCTAGGGAGTAGCCGGCACTTTTTTTTCTTTTTCTTTGTTTTTATAGAATAAAGTTGTTAAGAGAAAGTATTGATAGTTCGTTAGCGCACGGCAGGTTGTGAAGATTGAATAGAAGTAGCTTTGAAAATTGAGCGGAGGGCATTGGCGTGAGGTAGTATTTCGAAAAAAGCACACAATCTTTTTTAAGCGTTATCCCCCGCGGGGTGGTCAAGCAAGGAATGAACGCACCACCTCGACTGGCTAGTCAAGGTGGTGCATTCGTTCCTGTTTTTTTTTCGCGGTTCAGTTCGAACGTGTTTCAGATAAATACAAAATGGAAGAAGAAAGAAGAAAAATAATTGTGCGCGATCATTTGGAAAAACCCTTCGTGGTATTTTCACAAAACTTGCTAAAGTGTTGGGTTTTCCCCGAAATTCCGTGTGGCGTGTTTTGAACAAGTATAGAGAAACTTTGTCGGCGGATTGCAAGCCTCAAAGCAAGCGTCGGGCGGGTACTGTCAACCGTCAACTGGTGGAACAAAGTCATCAAGAACATTAAGACAACCCCAACATCTCAGGCCGCGATTTGGCCAGAAAGTTTCGCGCCGCACGCAGTACCGTGCAACGGATTCGTCTCCAGTAAGGTTTCGGGTCATACCGTGCCTGAAGACAACCAAATAGGGATCAAAATAGAACAATGTGGCCAGAATCCGTGCCAGAAAACTGTATGATCAGGTGTTGACAAATTGTCGGCTGTCTCTCATGGATGAGGAGTTTCAAACAGCTACCGGGACAAAAATTTACTTTGTTATTGAGATGCTCCTGCCAAATTCAAGTTTGTGTTTGCAGATAAATTTGCACGTAAATACATGATTTGGCAAGGCATCTGTTGCATATGCAACTAATCGACGAGCCCCCTGAAGAAAAATGACCAACTTCGGTGTTTGTGTATCCTGTTGATATTGTGCATTGTGACCAGTGAAAGCAAGCGTGATGGCACGCGAGCTTAGGCATCCGTTATCCTAGGAGTAAAAACACCGAAGTTGTAAGTTTAATTTTAATTGTACTATGAGTTGAATAAAAACCAAAGATTTTAGCTTTGTAGCATAGTGGCAAATACTGCAACTGAGTGTTTCATTTGCCGTGCTGAAAGATCGGTGCCTTGTGTCTCTCGTCATTGTTTTCAACACTAGTAAAGAACTTCGATAATTGATTGTCATCAAACTGAAGTTTCTTGATCACGGAGGCACGATGAATAGAAGAATGGTTATGAAATCAGCAACATTTTACGATCGGGAATCGAAAGCATCTTTACTGGAACTGGACAACTCGGAAGCTAATGTATACAGGCTGTTTTACACTCAATTTAACTTGCACCGTAGGGTCGTATGTATACAAGCAACAATGCATGTCCTAAAAGGTTCTCATGGAACGATACTTCTTTCATTTTCCCCGTCCGCTTCAACATTGCTGCTAACCCAAAGTTCTTTCGGATTTTCATCGGATCCCGTCGATTAACATGAAGTAGGAACTTCTCGATGTTCCTGTCAAGAAGTGTTACGGGGGGGGGGGGGGGGGGAGTGTTGCATATGCAACTAATCGACGAGCCCCTGAAGAAAAATGACCAACTTCGGTGTTTGTGTATCCTGTTGATATTGTGCAGTGAGACCAGTGAAAGCAAGTGTGATGGCACGGGCGCTTAGGTATCCGTTATCCTAGGAGTAAAAACACCGGAAGTTGTAAGTTTAATTTTTAATTGTATTTAAGGGTGTCCACGATGAAATTGCCACACACAAAATTGATTCGCAAAATTCGAGTTTCTATCCGATTGCCATCAAATTTTCAGGGATTGAGAAATGACTATTAAACTTCATTTTACCATTTTACTCGTATTTTATTTACAGTCCATACGCAACGTTCGCACCTTGGCCTTAACCCCGGCTATAAGATTCTGCACAACCTGTGAATCAACCGTTTTTTGCATGTAAACCCATACTTTCTTCAGTTCCTCGACTGTCTTCACTACCTTAGGTCGTTTAAGAAGGTGCTGCTTCATAATCGCCCAGTACTTCTCGATGGGGCGGAGCTCCGGAGTGTTGGGAGGGTTGAACATTTTTGGCACGAAATTGACCTTATTGTCCGCATTCCACTTCAGCACGTCCTTGGAGTAGTGGCATGAGGCCAAATCCGGCCAGAAGATTGTTGGGACGTTGTGAGCCTTCAGGAGAGGAAGCAGCCGCTTCTGGAGGCACTCTTTAAGTACACCTGTCCGTTCATCGTGTCCTGGGTCACGAAAGGTGTACTCCGCGTTTCCCGCACGTGCAGATGGCTTGCCAAACCAGGAATTTCTTCGCAAATTTGAACATATTCTGAGTGCGGACATGCTCCGGAACGCTGAACTTATCCTTGGCCGTGAAAAACAGGCTGTTGGGGATCTGTTTGAAGTCGGTATTCACATATGTTTCGTCGTCCATGATGCAGCATTCAACTTTCGTCAGCATGTTGAGGTACAACTTCCTGGCACGGGTTTTGGCGGACTTGTTCTGCTTCTCGTCGCGATTAGGGGCCTTTTTGCGGCCTGAACGTTCGAAGCCCAGCCTTAGTTTTGGCCTTCTGGATAAAACTTCGGCTTAGGTGCAGCTTCTTGAAGCTACATCCCGAACGGAGGCGTTCGGATTTCGGTTGAAGGCCCCAACTACGCGGTTGTGATTTTTGGTGTTGTACGGAATACTTTTTCCTTCACTTCTGGGCTTCCGATCGGTGGTCAACTCGTTCTTCGAACCACAGGCAGGACCATTTGCGACACCGTGGAATTCGCGATTCCCAACGTTTTACCGATGGAACGATGCGAGAGACTCTCGTGATGAATGCGCAAGATTTTATCACGCACGAGCTGTTCTTTCGACCCCATTTCTCTCCCGCGAGTTTTGATCACAGGACTTTAAAAACTTGCAGGATGTAAATAATGCACTATGAACTAAAACCACCCAAATTAAATTAAATTCTACCCAACGGTTAAAAAAGTTAGAGCAATTTCATCTTGGACACCCTTTTTACGAGTTGAATAAAAAAACCAAAGATTTTAGCTTTGTAGCATGTGGCAAATACTGCAACTGAGTGTTTCATTTGCCGTGCTGAAAGATCGGTGCCTTGTGTCTCTCGTCATTGTTTTCAACAACATCTGTAGCTGCGCTAGGGGGCTATCTACAAACCACGTAGACTTTTCTGGGGGAGCGGGGGTCTGGCCAAAGTCTACGTTCCATACAAAATTTCAAAAAAATGTATGGAAAAAAGTCTACGTGGGGGGAGGGGGGGTCTGAGATTATCCAAAATAAGTCTACGTGGCTTATGAACAGGCCCTAAGAAGACTAAGGTTTTCATCACCGATAAGACATTTAATTCAGAGCTGTACAGAACGGAATGTCTCCAATATTGCGAATATTGCCATTCATCAGATCCCACAATGAAGCCAGCTGTCATTACAGTAAAACAGTGCTGACGCGGCTGGGTAGCTCAGTGGTTACCCGTTCTGCTTACTGAGCAGATTGTCGGGAGTTCAATCCCAGGCCCGTCCCCTTCCTTGCCATTTTTCACTTGCCTCTTTCTATCACCACTAGATTTAAAATAAAAAGCAGTCTACTGCGCTTTCTTTCATTGATCGCATCACTTACCACAGTGCATCCATTATCTAAAAATAACCTGCCTCACTAACACAACTATCCTTCCCTTGGCAATTGTAGAGATGCAGTGGTGTTCACGGTCTCTAATAAAAACGATTGTCAAACTAAATCATCCTTCCCCCTTCCCCAAAAGACCGTGAGGACGTGGCCGGCGCCGGTACTGATCTATAAATAGAATTAGTGAACTTGTACATTGAAGATGTAAAGCTTACTCCCAAGCTCCATCTATGTGGTTCTCTGTGCAATTCCACTAGTTCTGTCAGTAAGGGAGTAGCAACTACGAATTTGCACGGTCTTTTTTAAAAAAAAAAAAAAAAAAAAAAATTCGCGATTTCTCATAACAAACATGAATGTTTGCTTGCCATCCGATTTCACTCACATTTGAGTAACTTTAGCGCAAAACCGTTTAAACCGAACGTACCCTGAATTGAGTTTCATTGTCACAACTCAATTTTGAGTAAATCCCGTTTTTTTTTAAATTTTGGTATGAAAATGAGTGACGGGCCCATTGTTTTTCGAGCAGTACTCGAAAAAAAAAGCTTATGAACAAGAAAATATTGTTTTTCAAAATTTTCCACAATGCACTCAATGTTATTTTCCGGCTTATAGCCCTGTAAAGACCAGCAATAATTTTTGCCATTTTTACCGAAAGTAATTTTGACAACTGCTCCAGTAGGGGTGAAATGTCAAACTTCCTTGCGAAATAATCGAATGGAATTTTATTCCATGAGAAAAAGAGACAGCCCCATTTAGTTTACATGAGCAGGCGTTACTGACGTTATGAAACAGTATTCAGTATTCCCTACTTTTCAACTGCATGCAAGGTAAGATATCCCGACAGTAAAAGCATTTCTTGACCATTACTTGTCCTATGCTAATGCACATTACTTTTGAGCTGCATACAGGCCTTATCCAAGAAATATTCCTCCACTGTGGAAAATTTTGCAGGGATTTTTTTTAAGATTATATTTTCTCATTAAAATTTGGAAAATTTTTTTTTTACTACGATGAAGCGTTCTTGAGTTATGAATTTTTGAATTTAGTAAAGGGTTCGTGACAATCGGAAAACTTCAATTAGCGTTTCGTATGATGTATGATATGTACTACCACCCGTTGTAGCACGGAAACTAAGTCCGACAGCAATGGGCTCTCCTCTCTGTTAGACTTGATCAATCTTTAATAACCACTGATTATCCTAATCATGCCATTGTATGAAGGGCCAAAAAGGGGTTGGTTGGATCGATATGCAACATCACTTATACGTATCCACAGGGATAAAAAGAATCTCCTTCCAACATCAAGATTGAACAATTGGTCAAAAGAGCAAGCTATCTAACATGAGGGGATGCCCCAATGGGTGAGAAGAAGAGCTCGCCCTTTATTCACAAACTGTTAACAATGGGTAGTTGGCATCCCCACTCTCCCCATCCAGAGTACTTCAATCGGGTGCTCCGGTGGTCCCTCCCATTCCCATGAAGTATTTATATAAAGGTGTATATATTTATGTAAATGAAAAATACTACAAGCATTCGTATCTATAATATATGTTCTTCATTCGGTTGATCCTGAAATGCAAGAAATGTTGTAAAATGTTAAAGTATAGAGTTCTGTGGTTCGCGTTTGAGCTCCCCTTTCGTTCGTTTTCAGCGATAGCAGCAATTCACCAAAATCTTGATTTGAAGGTAGCCCCCAGATCCTTGTGAAAAAGTATGTTTAGACCATTAGAAATCTTACAAAAAACTAAGATTTTTACATTTTTTACCCCAATTAACTGTTGCCATGGTCACTATTTGCTACTTGATGCTGATTTTATCACAGCAATCCGCTTTTATTTTTGGTGACCTAATAGTTATTGCTACCGAGTTAGGAAAGGGAAGATTTAACTGGAAGGGGTTAAAGATAAATGGGCTAAAAAAACGAAAGGATGAGTTATGTCAGTGACATAACTGCAAAGTTGACGTAGGACTGCTTGTTGATGTGAAGAAATTGATGTCACGAATTAATAAATTTCTACTATATTTTATTCAGTCTATAGAACCATGAAACCCTATGCTATTGGTGTGTGAGGCTCCGGTTCTTCTTCCGCAATTGATTCTCCACGAAAATTTATAGAAACTGCAGTTCGGCTCGAATTGACTGTTAATGATATTTTGTTTGCTAAATCAGCGCCAACGTTAATTCGCCCTAATTTGCTTTTTGTAAACAATGGCTTTCGTAGTCATTTGCTCTTGAACAAAAGGTTACAAATACAAATTAAGCACTCTTTAAGGAAGATCAGCTTTATTTCTATCCGCTGATATATTCAATTTACATACACCCAAAAGTTGAAAAGGTGGCAAAAAATGCAATTGCAGTTTCTGCTATCATATCTTGAGAAATCCGCATGATTCAGAAAAAGTCAATTTTGCCCATTTTGATCCACAAAGCGTTTTATGGTACAAATGAAGCCATGCTAGTGTGTGCAAGCGACTGGCAAGCAAACATAGCTCGAAACAAATTAATCGCTGTAGGATCCTTATTCAATCATCAACATATCAATGTACAATATGGATGAGTCGATATCACAAAATGCCGCAACGCTATTGGCCACTGTTGTATTGCCGCCGTCAAGTGTTCTATTTTTGTTCTCACTGATCATCGACAAAGCGTTGTATGAAATAAACAACGCCATGCAAGTTTGTTAGCGACAGGTTGCACATAGCTTGGTGGAAAATATGTCCATTTGCTTCATGGCTGTACCCTGAATTCCTCGCCAAAAGAACTAACTGTTGGGTTTCTATTACCACGCCCTTAGTTTGTCAATGTGGCTAAATGGTTGCCATCAAGAGCCGATGGTCACGGTTTGTATCCCGAGTTCGTATTTGATCAATTTTATTTTTGTGAGCCATTGGACTTTCGGATACTCATCTCTTACTCATCAACTAAATATCACAGCGCACAACCTCATGCACACGGTTATTTTTCATTGCAAATTGCTGTTGCTTTTTTGCCCACAAATAATGTTAGATTTTTCATCCAAGTTACGATCAATAGCAATAATGGAACAAAATCAAGCGAAATTGTATTACAATCTTACTTTCTTAGTTTGGGTGTAGAGCGAATTACGAACAACTTAACCTAACACCAAGTAGACCAGTTTGGACATTTTCGTTTTGCAAAAAGTTCCACTGGCTGGAGCGGGAATCGAAACCCCAACTTCATGACAACCGCTTGAACGACGGGCGACGCCGCTAACCACTTGACCACGAAGATGACGTGGGCGATTGAATTGGCTATTTTCTCCGGGACGCGGCAGTTTAAGCAACGCCATATTGAGCCGGTGTGTGGTAATAAACATTTCGATGAGCTCAAGAGAAATTTCAATTAAACATACTCTTTACTTGGCAAATTGATTTGGTCGTCCTGAAAAGGACAGATTTCAGTTGTTTACGGAGGGATGATTTACGTCAGCGTCGACGTCGTGCTTCTTCCGCTTGCCTCGTCTAGGCGGACGTGCCAGCCACATCAGGCGGCGTCTACTCGATCTCCAGCAGCAGGGCGAAAAACTCGGAAAAGCGCTTTTTTATCACGAGAGCGGGATACACACGTCTGAACGTGTCGATGGTCCAATAACGAATGCGAATGATAACTGTTCGCCATGCCGGGCCAGCATATACCATTACATGACAGGAAGGGGGTTCTCAACGAAGGCAATGCGAATATAATTTTACAAAAAAGGACGGGCCTCGGTTGTTACGCCAGACAGCAGCGTGGAAATGAAATCATTAGTTTTCATTAGAGCGACAGGGGTTTCCGAGGTTAAATTCGCATATTTTCAACTCAGGCAACAGAAAAACGGCCCTTGTCAGGGCCTCAGAACCCCATCCAAAGAAAGTTGAGGTATAGACACACTTGCTTCTGAAACTACAAAACAATAGAGTTTATAAATATTGGCAAGAAAAATTATAACTCACACTTTAAAACTACCTGCAACTAACCTAATCTATTATCTGCAACTAATCCATTATGTACCTATGAACAACAAGAACTATAATGAAGCTAACCTACCACCTACACTGAATATGTGAAACACATAATTGGTCTGTCGTGTTGCAATTCCGGTCAAATTAACTGTTAATATTTCGTTTGTTGAATGTACAACGTTCAAGTCACGACTGGCCAGAAAATGATTTGGATTGAACCGTAGCAATATGGGTGTCAAAATTCTTGGAATCGTTCCAGAAGAAAGTTTGCCATATTTATGAGACCATCCGGTCACTTGGCTTTGGAGTGGCCTGTTCAGAGAAGGTTCCCATGGGGTCACGTATGGCCAGAAAATGATTTGGATTGAACCGTAGCAATATGGGTGTCAAATTTTTTGGAATCGTTCCAGAAGAAAGTTTGCCATATTTATGAGACCATCCGGTCACTTGGCTTTGGAGTGGTCTGTTCAGAGAAGGTTCCCATGGGGTCACGGATGGCCAGAAAATGATTTGGATTGAACCGTAGCAATATGGGTGTCAAAATTTTTGGAATCGTTCCAGAAGAAAGTTTGCCATATTAATAAGACCACCCGGTCACTTGGCTTTGGAGTGGCCTGTTCAGAGAAGGTTCCCGCGGTTTCACGGATGGCCAGAAAATGATTTGGATTTGAACCGTAGCAATATGGGTGTCTAAATTCCTGGAATCGTTCCAGAAGAAAGTTTGCCATATTTATAACTTTACTTGGCTTTGGAGTTATGATTTGCGAATTCCTATGTATTCTTTGCATGACTTTTAGTATCATTATTGCTGATTTTCTATTTAAATCTTTTATAATTATCCCATTTACGGAACAAGGTTCCGGAAATCCTGTTTTCCCGGAATTGGAGCAAGTCCTTTGTTCATTTGAAACAATTTTGAGAAAGCGGTGAGGTTCCTGAATACAAAAGTGCTAAAATATTCCAAATCGGTTGGATCTAGCACTTGTTAGATCCCTGCCCGATGAGTCTGTTGTACAGGGTGTGGCAGCAAATAATGCGAAAATTTGTTCTATTTCTTTCAAATCCCATTTGCAACTAATTCAAGCAATAATATCAACATTTTCGAGTGCAGTTATCTTTATAAAGTCCTGTTAAACAGATTTATTCAATGTATCCTCCATTTTTATTAATAACATCCTCGAGCCGACGCCGGAAGCCAGAGCATGCCTTTCGGACGTAGTCATTCGACATTGACTGCCATGTGCGTGTAATGGTTGCCTTCAGGGTTTTCACACTAGGGTGTGATGTTTTTCAGGCTAGTGCTTCAACATATGCCCAAATCGAATAATCCAACGGATTAAGATCTGGACTGCTAGGGGGCCACAAATCCTTCGGCCAAAACTTCATGTTATCGTTCAACCATTGTTGGGTTCGATTGGACGTGTGACACGGCGCTCCATCCTTCTGTAGGACAACGTTTTGGTCCTCGGAGAAGTTGGCCTTCACCCAGGGAAGTCCTTTCAAATACCGATATACACTTCGGTATTGATTTTAACTCCAGCATCAATGAAAACAGGCGGCATTTTCAAACCGTTGGACGCCACCAAGCCAAACATCATGACACCAGCCGGATGTTTGGTTTGAAATTTGAATTTCACTTTTTCCGGAACGTTCTCCATTTTCTGCGGTGAAATGAACCGGTCCGTGCGGCTGTTGGCCACAGCATCGATGCTGAAAAGCTTTTCGTAGGAGAACAGGATTATCATTTTTTCCTTCTTCTTGGAACGAGTCACTCGTAGTTCCTTGGCCCGGTCCGTAATCAAGTGGCGTTTCACTCTGGCTCTGGAAGATGCATGCAGGTCTTCTTTGATAATTCTCCGCATGGATTTCTCCGAAATATTGGCTTCCTTTGCAAGTTTTCTTATGGAACGCACCGGGTTGCGAGCAATTTTTGCACGGACCGATTTGATCACGTTCGGCGTGCGTGCAAAGCGCGGACGTCCGCTTTCCGGCTTTCGCTGCCTAGGACCATCCTGCAGGGACTTTTTTATGCGGTAAACTGTTGCCAAATGGCACCCTACCACCTTGGCAATCTCTTTCGGCTTCTTCTGGGCGAGCAACAAACTGGTGATCACTTCTTTCGCGAACATTTTGACGAATTTGCAATAAAACAAATAGAATGTTTGGATGCAGCACTTGCAAACATAAAAAAATACACTTTCGACAGAAATTAGTCACTAGCTACACGAATTAACCCAATACTCAAGTTAGAACATTTTCGCATTATTTTCTGCCGCACCCTGTAGTATGAAATATTAATTTTGCTATACTTTTGTTCATCACTGTTTTCCCCCGCGCCATCCAGTCGCTCAGCATATTTAGTAAGCACTTTTATTTTGTTTATACCATAGAGTCAACGACGCGCATTTGGTTTCATTTTACTGCTGAGGTAGCAAAGTTTGTTGTCGTCTCGCGAACTGCAAGCAAACAATATTCAAATAAAGTTACTTTTTACCACACCATCGAAACGATCGGTTGTTCTTTGTCGTTCCGAATACCATTGTAAGTTCTTATTCAAAGCAGGAGCGAGAAGAAATCATCGTAACGCAGCAGCAGCAGCAAGTTTCGCCAGATTTGCTAAGCGGGCACGCAGCAGGGTTCGGACGCGCATGTGATTGTCATTTTCTTACTGGTTTTGGCGGCGTGATTGTTATGGCGCATCTTAACCAGGGAGATAGAAATCCGGGCGCCATGGCGCGCTGAATCTATGGCCACCATCGTTTAAGGTGGCCCAACAATATCAAAGCTTAACGTAGGACCAAAAGTTAAAATCCAAGGACGATCAAATAAAACTCAACAGAGCCTTAGGAAGAAAGTTGTGGCTGGCGACTACTGGGTAATAAAAAAGTGTGGAGGGCAGATGGGCAGATTATGATTTGCGTAAACTTCATCGTCGACAACAGGAACAAGCTGCTAAAAAACCCCGCAACCGTAGGAAGCGTAGGAAAACTCGGGCCAATAAACCAAATAATGGTAATTTATAATAAGCACTGCAACAATATAGACTTCACCATGTCGAAAACAGAATTCAAAAAAATACTTTTGCACGTGTTGATGAGTAGGAGAAAATATTATTTTAATTAATTTGTACATGCAACTCCACTTTAGTATAATGATATGCTAATTAGCGTTTAAGCGTTTAGTTTACCTAATAGAAACGCCTGACAACATGATTGACGATAAATAAATATTAGACCAGTGCGTGCTGCGTTCCGTCGTCTCAGGAGGCAAGATAAAAAAAACTGCATTTGATTGTCGACCATAAATAAATAAATAAAGTACTCGACACTAACGTAATCGAAATTTGATTGTGTAGAATTATGGAATGTACGCATTTAACATTAAAAGAATAAGTCACATATTGTAATAATTGCATCAATGGTCTACTTTGATTGACGAAAAAAAATAAAATAAATAAATAAATAAATAAAAAAAAAAAAAAAGATGGGTTTTTTTTAATTTGTGAGAAGTAGCCGGGGGGGGGGAGTATAAGGGTGGTGGGGGGGGAGGGGAAAATGAGAAAAAATTTATAAACTATTTTTGTGTGGGGGGAAATTGAGGGGTAATAATAAAAAAAAACAGGGACCGGGTGAAAAAATAATTTTTTTTTTATTTGTTGTGTTGTAGGGAGTATATTATGTTTATAGAGAGAAGAAAGGGATCGCAGCAAGCCGTGCTTTGAAACTGACGTGTTTTGTTTTTGCTCCGTCGTTTTCGCGAAAAAAAATCAAACAATAATTCGTAATTTAACTTAAACTAACAGTGAAATCATGAAATCTCCGCTTCCTTTGTGTATGAAATAGTGAATACAATCGATTCCCGCCAGAAATGTGTGATTGTTGGTAGTATTTCACCGTTTTATTTTTATTTTTGTGCTTCGCCCCCGCACCCGGAAGAAGAGTTACATCAGCTTAGTTTTGTTAATTAGTGGTAGTATTGTGACACCCGGACATAAATTATTAAGTTAGAGTGTTTTTCCGCTTTGTCGCGAATGAATCGATGATTATTAGCAGTTTTGAAGTTTGATATAGAGTCGCCTCATAGCGGGGATTTTGATTATTGGCAGAATGTGGAGTGAAAAAAGAAGACCAGTGCAATGTAGAAAACGGCCATTTGCTGGTTAGAAGCAACAAACGAAGACAACGCGCATGCGCGCGTGAACGGCTAGGACAAATTCAGATGCATTCACTACGTGGTGCACATAGTTTTGTTATGCATGTTGCATATCTAACGGGCGGTTAAGCAACGATAATTTTTGCGATTATTTTGTCGCGAATGCTTGAAATAAATTACGAATCAACGTCGAACTAATTTTTTATTTTTACGAAAGAACAAGATAGTGTAATTAAGGAAGCAGCCATGGGTGAGATCTATCTGATTTTAACTATATACCATCCTATATCCTAATCCTATTTTCAAATAATACAAAAGACGTGCCTGGTTTGGAAATTTTACATTTCCAAATCTGGAAGTGTGTTGCAGTACCCTTATCCAAATGATATCGGTAATGTTTACATGCGGGGCTTACTGTATGTGAAAGTAACCTACACTACAAAAAAATCAATATTTTTGTATATATGTAGCAACTTATAAAAAAACCCAAACTTATAAAACATAGATTTTATGTGAGTTTTATAAACTACAAAAATTCACATATGTGCTTAATAAGCATGTCAAATTGCTATTATTAGTACTCGATTTAAAAAATATGTGTCAGGTCTAATGGTTAAAATCCATAATATCTCACACATAAAATTGATGAGAATTGAAAATAGCATTCATGCCCTCACTCAAATACGAATCAAGAGAAGAAGCGGGAGTTTCAAAGTAAGAAAATGGCTGCTGAAAAAAGTTTGGCTGGCATTGTGCTGAATGATTTGGAGGTTCCTGGGGATTTATAGGCGATTTTCGAAGGTTATTTTTTATCCTGTGAATTAAAATTTTGTAATTGTAATATTACAACTCGTATGTAAAGCAATGAACAGTTTTTCTTTTTTTTACTTCACATCCTTCGTGTATTACAGGGGCATGATATCATCGCTTTTACGCAGGTGAAAATTGAAGAACTTGGGTCAAGTCACAAAACTTCCTTCCATTTAAGGAGGTGGACCAATCACATTCGCGAGATCGACAGGCAGAAGCGCTGCTGGATTAAGAAGAAGATACTTCTGGAGTTGTTGCCGCTGCGACCGAAACTCGATACACGGTCATTCATTCGAGCGATGTACGGAAGCGCACTGCCTCATCAGAAAGCACTTTCTCCGAGCCTTTGGACATACGCTACTGCAATCTGTTTACTACCTGCGGTTCTAAAGCCGCCTTTGAGAAAGGAAGAAATAGTCGCTCAACAGAACGCTGAAAATTGCGTGTACCATGGTACACCAGCTCCATACGTTTTTAAAATAAAAATCTAAAAAATATTATTTATTATTTTGATAGAATGAGTGTTTATGTGTACATTATCATAAAACATATTTGGGCGATTTTCATATGTACAAGATTTTCCTTTTGAGATTAATTACAGAGCTCATAATTTATATTAATAAAAATTTATAAATTATATGTGTGCTGCTAATACAATTTACATGTGGTCTACACATAAAAAGTATTGGTATGAGGCTATTGCAAATATCTATAAACCTCATAATTTGTATGAATTGGAATTCATTAATTATATGTGTATTACTTATAAAATTTTCATGTGCTCTACTCATGAAAAGTATTAGTATGGGGCTATTGCAAATATCTATATACCTCACACATAAATTTTATATGGATTTTTTTCTTAGTGTAGGAATGGGCGTGACTCTCCAGACATTCTGAAATGGGTTGCTTGATCTGCAGTAGAGCTATCACTTTCTAGCTCCCGGATTAAAGCTGCTTTCAATGGTCACTTGAATGATTGTTGCATACAGATTTCTTCCATAATACCATTACCGGCCAGTGGGTGTTTGATTGAACACACATACACACAGAAGAGAGAAGAGAAAGAAATTTCTTCTTATTGGGTACATAGAGGAATACAATTCTCTTCGAAGAAAAATCTGCCTACACGCTAAGAAAAAAGTACCCAAAATTAAGTTTTTTTCACCCATCTCGCATGTTTTGTGCATTAAGTTAAAATTAGGTATAAGATGAAAACTCAATTTTGGGTTATTACATTTCAAATAGCAATGGGTAAAATTTACCTAATTTTGGGTACTTACAATTCAAGTGCCAATGGGTAAAATTTACCTAATGAATTATCGAAATAAATGGGAGAAATTTATACATAAACATAGATACCTAATGATCATTTTTTTCGAACAGAATATTAAAACACACGGACAAATAGTTAAATCGATCATTTTTATTTGTCAATATTGGTGCAATAAAACAATAAAACACCTCATAAATACGTTGGCAATCCATAATTAATAGCGTTGCTAACAATGCTACCATTTCGTGGATTTGAAAGGTTATCCGATAACCTAAGACAATTGCGACGAACAAATAATGCGTTCGTAGTCGACCAGACTAACAAATAAATGACAATCGTCAACACCGCCGACGGGTGCTACGATTTTCAACCAAAATTAAGTTGAAAATACTCAACCGTTCAATGCGCGAAGAGAACGGGCTGGTTGAGTAGCTTCAACTTAAAGTTGAGTTGTTTTGGTCTTCAAATTAAAATATAAACAAATTAGGTTTGGAAATACCAGTTTACAATAGTTAATGGTCCTGATTAAATTTTCAAACATTGTTGATAGTATACATAGATCTATAAGCATAAAACCAACAATATAACGAATGACGATGTTGTAATTCACGACACGACGGCAGGTGTGTGCCAATTAAAAATTTTAAAATTGGAATAAAATATCGAACGTAAAAAAAACTTAAATTTGAGTATATCTAACATTACTGACAAGATGGGTGAATTCTACCTACTTCAATTTTTTAATTCACCCAACTGGTAACCTCACTTGACAGAACTCAACGTTGAGTTTATTTTTACTTAATTTTGGGTTCTTTTTTCTTAGCGTGTAGAATTAAGCTGCCGGAATCATTTTATGCATCGAGCATATTTCGGACTATTATTCCGAATAGTGCAGAGAAGCTATACAGCTATAAAGATATAAGATATATAAGATTTAAATTTGCAAACACTATATATATAAGATTTAAATTTGCAAACACTACAAAATTTCGGTTGACATTTTTTTCCGTTCACCAAAAGCAGCAGCCGCTGAACCAATGTGTTCACGTTCGTTTACATCAGCTGAATATGAACCAATCAGTATACGCAACAGTATTGACACAAAAGCTTCAAGAAGACAAACTGATCCGATACATAACGAAAACGGAATACAGAAGAACACAAATGATCCTAAACGAGAACGTTCAGCAGCAGAATTTACTTTCACAACGAACTTGTCACTGAAGACGAGCGAAAAAAAATCCTTCTTGTCCCCTTTTGTGCGATGATTCGTAGCATTTGGGAATAGACAAGTCTCAAAGAAGTAAACGATTTATCTGTTATCATTCAGAAATAAAAAACATGTGAACCATTCAGTGATATACGAAATGAGCAAACACTGCTGACTATCTCCATAATTTGAAATTTGTGCTACGGAAAATAGTCTTAATGGTGGGCTTCAAATGGTGAGTTGACAACTTCGAAGGAGGGTGCGGCCGACCTCTCGTCCTCACAAGTTCCTACCTCACGCCTCCACGAGTCATATGATCACAAAAGACTGCCAGCTGAAACATGGAGACGCTGGTAGGCGTAGCCTGGGCAATGTTGTCAATCTGACAATAGCGAAGTGAGGGGATGCGACTGAAGATCGTGTACCCTTAGATCATATTGTATATTTCCCATTCTCATTTTGACGTAGACTACGTCTTACGGGAAGGGTAGGGTGTCAATTGAAAATCTAAAAATCAGCGACCGTCACGAAATATCGTTACAAATTAAACGCTAATAACTTAATAAATGCTCAATAGATTTTCAAGATGTTTACATCAATCGATTGGAAATTTTCCCGCGTATCAATTCAACTATCAAACATTATCCGTTAACAATTTCAAGCTATTGAAAATAACCAAAATATGAGGTGATGTCTAATAATGCCGATTTTTCAGAGTAAATTTACTAAATGCACTCAATTTTACTATCACAGATTTCAAATGTAAGCAAGGGAGGTCTCATATGCAGCAGTGAACGATATAAAACGGGTACACCTTCGCAAATTGTCTCATTCGTGTTGCAGTACTGGAGCTGTGCGGAGCATCGAGCCAGTATGGATTGGCAGCTGGCGCCGGGCGATATCATGTACCCTGGAGGGTGCATAGCTTCATTCAGCGGAGCGGCAAGACGCCAATTTGGATTTGGCAGCTGGTGGTGGCTAGCACCATAGAAAGTGCACTGTAGCTGATTGCGCTGCAGTCTGTTGTTACAAGCCGTTGGCTAGGAAACCGTTGCTAGGCAGCCATACATTATGCTGTGGTGTGCTAGGCAGTCGGTTGCTTGGGCAAATAATGTCTTTGTAGCCAGCCGGTGGGTGCTACTACTAGGGGCGAAATAAGGTGATTGTGTGTGTGATATTAGGTAGATAATGTCTTTGTAACCAGCTGGTGGGTGCAACCACGAGGAGCGAAATAAGGTGCTTATGTGTGTGTGATATTTGGTAGACATCTTTTGGTAAGGCGCAGAGTGGGTTTTAATTCAAATGCGGACCATTTCAAATCCGCCCTTTTCAGGACGACCAATTTAATTTTGAGAGAGTTTGTTTGATTGGAATGTTTGGTTCTTACCGATTGGCTGACAGCGGTGGCTAAAACAATATTAGTTTTCTCTTTGTTGCATACCTTGAGCATTTTGTACAATTTACAAATGGCTACCGTCACGAAAAATTTAAACACCGGACGCTAAGAATTCGATTGTTTCTTGATTGATTTATTTCTTAGACTGCTCTAATCAAGAAATTTATACGACTGCCATTCTATTTACTCAGGTTTATAAAGTTGTGTGTGTATGTGTGTGTGTGTTGTGTGGTGTGTGTGTGTGTGTGTGTGTGTGTGTGTGTGTGTGTGTGTGTTGTGTGTGTGTGTATATACAATCCAACGCCCACCGTCCGGCGGTGTTTTTATGGAAGAAAAATGTTTGCAGTTAAACAAACTGTTGTCGAATCGACAAACACTTTTAGCCCGGGAGTTGGAAGGTGATAGCTCTGTTGGGTTCCAGTGACCCATTTCAGAATGCCTGGTTACTCACGTCCATTCCGAGGTCACTTTCACTTACAACAAGCCCCGCATAGACACAGTACAAACATCAAATGGATATAGGTACTGTGCATACACTTCCATCATCAAATCTTACTGTTTTGAGGATGGCACGTATTTAGCAGTATCGTTCAAATTTAGTTATAATCAGATAGACCTCACCGGATTTTGTTGCTGATATACAGTCTTCATTTGGACGGCTTCCTTGTGATGCTTAAGGAGGCTTTTATGTCTCTACACTCCGTTACTATTTTCACATCATCCTTTTCGAATGGAACAGCCCGAATTCAATTAGTACTTCGCGCACAATTGAAATACAACGAAAATTACAGGTAAAAAAAAGCACTTCTGAGAAAAAAAATTACTCGAAAATCATAATCATTGTGCAACGAAAGAATAAAAAACTTCACAGCTCTCCATCTATTCTGAAATTATATGCCAGTCACTCACGCACGCATGCGCGTTAGCTTCGTTCTTTGCTTCGGACCAGCAAATGGCCGTTTGTTACTTTGCACTGGTTTTCTTTTTTCTCTCTCCACACTCTGTCAATAATAAAAATCCGCCGCTATGAGGCGACTCTATATCGACTTCTAAACTGCTTGTAATCATCCATTCACTCGCGACAAAGCGGAAAAATACTCTAATTTAATCATTTATGTCCGCGTGGCACAATACTAACAGCATTAACAAACACAACTAAGCTGATAGTAACTCTTCCTCCGGGTGCGGGGGCAAAGCACAAAAAACAAAAAAACGGGGAAAAACTACCGACCATCACAAATTTCGGGAGGGAATCGATTGTATTCACTACATCTTGCACAAAACACGTGAAGAACTTATGATTTCACTGTTCGATTTGGTTGAATTACGAATATATTTTTGATTTTATTTTTCGCGAAAAGGATGCAGCAAAAACAAAACACATCAGTCCTATTTACTCAGGTTTATAAAGTTTTACGGTTAAAAAAAAGATTAATATATTTTGCATACATATTCATCAGATAAAAAGAAACATTGAATTTTCCGCGTTATCTAATGCACATAAAGGGAATGCTAGATTTCGCAGAAAATTTGGGGATATTTATAAAAATTTTAACCAAAAAAACCCCTTAATTCTCGCGGGTGGTAAAAAGGCAAAATATTGTGATGGTGCATGAAAGATTGTAAACAATCTTCGTTGTTTACGCCTCCTTTGGGTTGGGTTAGGGGGGGGAAAATTTTCGCGTTTTTTATATTTTTTTTTTTTTTTTGTATTCATCAATCGGTGCATGAAAATTTTAAAGAATGTTGCGTTCTGGCATGTTTCAAGAAATTCGCTATCACGGACAATGTTTTGATTCTCGAACATGCACATTTCAATGAGTACTGTTATGAATAGTTATTCTGTTGTGTTTACGATTCGCGTTGGATAGCGTTTTACTTCTAGGAAGAAATAAGTTTTGAGAAACTGTGAAAGGGTGAATGAGTGCAATGCCTATTCGTTTTGATGCCAACCGTTTGCGCAAATTTCGGAAGCGCGTTAAGATCGAACATTCGAAAAATCCTCCGAATTGACCATGTACCGATGCCGAGCGAACTCGAGGTTATCGGGCTAAACTGGAAGCAACCAGAGGTAATGCGTTGCTAACTACTGGTCGGAAAGCTAGAGAAGGGCCTTAAACTCGAGGTGGGAAATAAAATCAAATGGTCAATCAACTTGACAAAGTGCAAATACTTTTCAAATGCTTTCCAAAGAATGTACAATAGATTTATGCTAACATACTTTCTATCTAATGCTGGTCTAACGATCTTTGAGGACAAACATCAACGCTATTTTGATCAGACTAGGCCTTAAGGCAAGGGTAGAGGTCAAATCAACATTTAAAAATAACTGAAACAGTGTGAACTCTCAAAGCTTTATTATTTATCGATAGATTTTCGAGACTACGCGATATGGATAATGGTCTCCAGCTGGTCGATCATATCAACACAAACACTACAGGCAGCACAATTGTTGCCCTTTCATCATACAAACCAACATTCAACATTCAAACCAAACTTCCCTTTCCACGGCTGCCAAATAATTTCTAAGAAGTGAATCATAGCATTTTTTAAAATACTTTCTCACTTATTTATGATCACCCAACGTCCCATTAGAATAGTACACTACGAAACTAATCAAACGAGTTAACGTAGTCTACGTCAACCGGTCGTGTGTTAAACACAACCCCACTGATTTTTTTCAATAATTTCAGCACGCTTTGGAATCATTTTTGCATTCCAAAACCATGTAAAAGCCGGGAGCAACACGACGGGTATCAAAGGCTCAATTTCTTTTTCAGCATTTCAGCATTACACTTAATTTAAAGCAGCTTATAAGCAATGTAAGATTATATTTTAATATTGTGTTTAGTGGCATTATGGTAAGATAAGCCATTTATTTCAGGAATCATCAAACCGGACTCTTCGTTCACTTCAATTGCTATCTTGGAAATGTTACTAGAACAGTATAACAAAATATTACTACATGTCTTTTAAAACAATATCTTTCATTGAAATTTTATCTTTGATATTTGGAATGATCTATTCTGTTTTCAGCCTTTCCAGGAAAGAAGGATATTAATTCATATCTAATTTTCATTTATTTTTCAGTAACATTCAAGTTTGAAATTTGAATAAATTGGCATGTTTGTCTATAATGATATCCTAATATTGTGTGTACAAAATATACTAAATATTAAATAACATATAACCGGGAAAGGGAGGGACCATCAGGGCACCCAAGTGGATAGGGAGCATGGGACTGCCTCCTCCCTATTGTTAACATTTCGCGGAACGAGGGCGGGCTCTTTGACCACATCTATTGGGTTTATTCTGCCAATCGAGGGCTCGATTCTAGTGCTGTGCGTGTGACCTTGCTTTTGGAAGGAGATTCTTTTCCCTATATTCGCGGGTTTCGCGTAAGTGTCTCTGCTTACGGGCCCGCCCAAATGTTTTTAGCCCTTCATACAGGAGCTTGATGATCACAAACAATATTAGAATCCTGATCAAATCGTTTTTCAGATTATTCCACTGCTATGGGAAGTTACCTTGCTACAATAGATGGTTGTTTTATATCATCATCATCATCATTACGGAAAATAGTCTTATTGGTGTACTGGCATGAATAACTTATAAAATGGGTTGAAATCCTACATTCGAATTACTACGGGTAGTCCTCACTTGACTTGCTGCAGACTGACCTGAACTGTTGCGTGTACCGTAGTGTATTGAGGTGGCACGCATATAGTTTACCCTATATACAACGTTTGTTGATGAAGCAGCTGCTGGCTCTTGTCGTGAATCAACAGACAGCTGAACATTTTTCCGTGTCGAAGTTGCGGCGGGCGCTGTTGTTTGTCGACACTTGCACCGGCACTTGAATTCCATTATCTTTGTCGTTCGTTTCTTTTCTCTGCAGCATAATCCCGCTCGTAGACGTTAACAGGACTTCTTCGGTTGAGTTGACACTACTATATTGGATCCGACGCTTTCTTCTGCAGCATCAATTACTGGTCTACATTGGTTTCGAGTTTCAACATCCGTGATAGTGGTAGTGGTAACAACAGTTGTGGACGTGGTAGCTACTTCTCCCTCTGTCTGACTTGTACCAATCCACTTATCGGTATTCTCACGGATGATCCTGGAGCTTACTCTGCTCCTCACGCTTCTATTCTCCTCCGCTTCGAGCGCCTCATAACGCTGTCGTTCGAAATTAGCATATACCTGACGTCGTAGTCGCTGGAATTTTTCAGCATCTTCCAGTTGCTTTAACTTAATCTGCCGGTTCGTTTCCAACTGTTGAAGCCGCAACATTAATCGAGTTGCACTGATATTGCTTCCGGTTACACCGATATCGCATCAGCGCAACCCTTGTATTTTGCCACAACTGTCTGTTTGCCCCACGCGATGGGTGTAGAGAAACATTAACAAGCATCCGTCAACCTGTCGAGACGTGTTTTACTTTTCCAAACCTTTGTATTTCTATCCGTTAATAAATCCACTTTATATCGCAGTAGTACTTCGCGTGTTTTTCCGCGTTATCCGCATTTCCCCACAAACGCATATTCCACTGCTTACTGGAACCAGCACAGTCCGTCGAGAACCACCACACAGAATGTTTTTTTACTATTAAAATCTGCAAATTTTGATATGTCGAACGCCTAAAATCAATTGAAACCATAAATTAGCTCTCTTTACCATTGATATAGGTTTTGATGTATTACCTATAATTTCCTGCAAATTTTGATAATTTTTTTGTGGGGCTCTTCAGATACCTACTAACAAAAAAATAAAAATTTACCTCAAAACAGGAAAAGTCATGAAATTTCAGACCTATAAGTGACTATTTTCAACAACTATTGCATTTTGAAGGCGCTTTTCGATTCATATTGACCCGAATGTATTAGTGAGGGTAAACGATTTGTTTACCTATATCATCATTAGATATTTTTCTGAATCACTGTGTGACAGTACAATCAACAATCAATGTGCAACTAGCGATTTTAAACTGGTTCACTGTTGTAGAACCCCTAGGTCCGAAGTATACCTTGCAGTCTGCACCTTGCAATAATTCTTGCGCTTTTCGGTACCTTCCGGTACTAGTATCTTGGTTGTTGTTTTGATTCACTATGTTATTTTGACGCAACATTTGAGAATGTGTTGGTGTGAGCTACGTTGTTAGGGGCGAATCATTGAGTATGGGACCGAGCTTGGGACCGATGTGCTAGTACTGACTGAGCCAAGAAAAATATCGTATTTGTTCGGGACCTACTGGTCTTAGAGTTAGTCTATGGTACAATGTTAATATTTGTTTTGAAACAAAAGCTCATTAAGCTCAAAATACTGTACAATCAGGAGGGCTCATCAGACATGAATTCATTCGAAAATATTGGCCTCTTAATTTCACATAGCCTAGCGGAATAGTATTGATGTTTGGCCTGTTGGTAATCATTCGAAAAAAACAAACAAACAAAAAAACGTTAAATAATGGTTTTTATAATGTTTTATCCGGTGCATTAATAAATTAAGTAGAGATTAAATAAATTTATATGACATTTTGTTTTCTTAACATTTGGGACTTAGAGCTAGGTTTTGCTTGGTTTCTGATGTGATGTGAATGTGATATATCTGTATAATAAATCTTAATAATCTCCCTCTCGTAGGTCAAATTTGTCACCTTGTCGACGGTGAGAGGGCTTATCTCATGCTATAAACATGCATGTGAGACCAAGAATTTGACCAGTAGTGAAAGAATCGGGATTACTACGAAAGGGCGAATCACAAAAGGCCGAAACCACAGAAGGCCGAAGAACATAAAAGGCCGAATCACGAAAGGCCGAAAAAAATCGGCAGAGCGACCGAGTGGACCGGAGCAAGCGCGCGCGTCAGTCTCAAGTTACACTTTTCTATGACTATGTGCTTTATTTCGAACAGTCAGATAATTACCCTGATCAAAACATTCACCCCTTTCGAAAATGTTGCAATTACATTTAGTTATTATACCATGAGCAAATCAGGTATTTCGGTTATTCATTCCATAAAAAATGGATGACAACAACATAAGTTGTCAATAAAATGAAAAGTGTACTTTAAGTCGTTTCTCTTAGATTGATAGTAAGAGGTCTAAGAGTGAATTGCGGCATACGTTCTACGACGTGGCAGTGAAAAAATGATCAGAAAATGTGATACTTTGGGAGAGGAATAAAAAGCCGAATCACAAAAGGCCGAACAAAAAAAGGCCGAAACACAAAAGGCCGAAAATGTATGTAGCTACCACAAAAGGCCGAAACTCAAATAAGGCCGAATCCCAAAAGGCCGAAATTTTTAAAATTCAACATAAAAAGGCCGAAACCACAGAAAAGTGAACATTCTTTAAATCTTCAGTCATTAAATTGGGGGAAACCCTATAAGGGAAAAAACCACAGTTAGCATTATTTATTTATTTCCAGTTTCGGTAGTTGACATCAATAAAATAGTAGTAGAAAAAGTAAAAAAAAAAATTAAAACAAACATCATGTTAGACTCGCTTTCTAATATAAACGCACGGAATTCTCGTTTTAATAACGCGCGCGCTTGCTCCGGTCCACTCGGTCGCTCTGCCGATTTTTTTCGGCCTTTTCTCGTTGAGCACAATTTTAAAGTCAGTTATTGCAATCTATTTTTACAACATTTTAGTTATTTCATTTAGTCTACAAGCAATTTAGATTTTTCATGCCTGTTCTAAGAAAACTTTGTAAAGTATTTCCAGAATATCAAACGAGTATTATATATTGCAACGAGAATTCCGTGCGTTTATATTAGAATTTTGCGGAATTAATAAACTTATACTATGTTTTAATCGCGAATGTCTTGAGGATCAAAATGAAAAATTGAATGAAAAATGCTGAGCTTCCTTATGGGTCTGTTTAATGAGAACTCGAACTAACTCCGAGTAGCATGCTAATTCTTAAAGTGATGCTATCGCAGATGACGATTTTGTTGAGAGTATTGCTCTGTTGCTATCATCTAGACCAAAGCGAGTCTAACATGATGTTTGTTTTAATTTTTTTTTTACTTTTTCTACTACTATTTTATTGATGTCAACTACCGAAACTGGAAATAAATAATTAATGCTAACTGTGGTTTTTTTCCCTTATAGGGTTTCCCCCAATTTAATGGCTGACTGAAGATTTAAAGAATGTTCACTTTTCTGTGGTTTCGGCCTTTTTATGTTGAATTTAAAAAAAATTCGGCCTTTTGGGATTCGGCCTTATTTGAGTTTCGGCCTTTTGTGGTAGCTACATACATTTTCGGCCTTTTGTGTTTCGGCCTTTTTTTGTTCGGCCTTTTGTGATTCGGCTTTTTGTTCCTCTCCCAAAGTATCACATTTTCTGATCATTTTTTCACTGCCACGTCGTAGAACGTATGCCGCAATTCACTCTTAGACCTCTTACTATCAATCTAAGAGAAACGACTTAAAGTACACTTTTCATTTTATTGACAACTTATGTTGTTATTCATCCATTTTTTATGGAATGAATAACCGAAATACCTGATTTGCTCATGGTATAATAACTAAATGTAATTGCAACATTTTCGAAAGGGGTGAATGTTTTGATCAGGGTAATTATCTGACTGTTCGAAATGAAGCACATAGTCATAGAAAAGTGTTACTTGAGACTGACGATGACAAGCATGTATATTAGAGATAGGACGCTGAGGGCCCGCTTAGGGAACACCATTGGAAACAATAGAATAAACCTTTCCAGGGATGAATCCTGGAGAGTGTGGGCTTTTTGGTGGAATACCTGTAACTGGAAAATTAGAGGAGGAATTGGTAATTTCCGTTTGATCCCAACTTCATTTTTTTCTTGTCTTGACGGATACGCGTGTTTCGTCTACGGTGTGCGGACTTCTTCAGTGTCGTGTACTAATATCGACTCTCGAGTATTAGTGCACGACACTGGGGGGTCTGCGCATTGTGGACGGGATGCGCGTGTCTGTCGGGATATGCGATGGAGGTGGTTGGAGTTGGATGGGGGTTGCTAGTCTTTCTTCTTATTTTATCATTACCTTTCCATGTAGTTATAGCATGTATCCTCCATACCAGACAATAAATAAATAGAAGAAAAAACTAGATAGGAAATAGAACTGTTCTTTTCCAAGTGTCAGATTAGTTAGTCAGTACGCCCTGCATGCCATGAAATACTAACACCTTCTTCTCTTTTCTTTTTTTATTGACTTCATGGTCGAGAACGGCTGTAAAATGGATCGATTGAAGTGCGAAGGACCTGCTCAGACCTAGGCTACATGCGGGTTTGATAAGGAAGTGATCATATCAATTTCAAGAAAAAGTACCTGTGGAGCATCCTCGAAAAAATCAAAGACAGCACACAAAGATAAGTATATACGAAACTGTCAAACTATCAAAAACATTCATCTTACTTAAGATCAAAAAGTTATATTAGAGTCTCTACTAGTTTCAAATCACAAACAAATTAAACATTTCAGATCATTTTGTAGAAAGCGGCCATCTCAATCCAAAAATACTACAAATCCCTTACCCCAACCTAATCCTTATCACCTCCCATGGCGTTCAAGTAGTCCGCATAGACCAGTTCGCCATTACCCCTCCCTAACCCTCGGCTTTAGATTGACTTGCGCTCTCATTGCCCCACCAAACGCTGCAAAATGAAAATGAAAATGAAAATGAATAATAAATCTTAATAATCTCGTATATGGTGTAAAGTTGTATATATTTTATGGCTTAAATAGATCTAAAAAATTTGGCATTGAAACTATCAAGTCTCTCTTGAATGTCGGTAATTATAAATTATTAAAATAAACTAGCGATACACCCTGCTCTAATATACATACATCTTAACAGCTAGTACGCGATTTCTATTAATAAAACATAGAATAACAATAACAACAATTAGCAATAGGTTTTCAGAACATTTTATCTTAGAGATTCCTGCGTTGTGCATGCGGTTCGATATAAACGAAGTAATCGTACTGTCATTGATCATCAGATATTGTTTGATTTTCTCGCACATATTCCTTAGGAAAAAACCCGACCTGAAATACAAGCGAACGAGCAACACAATAACGATATTGAAGTTCAAATAATAGTTATTCGTACAAACCTTTTCCATTGTTTTTCCCCGCCACCATCCTTTGCTATCACCTTCCTTTCCTATTACAATAACTTGGCACCCCTGCCTGAGCGGCAGTTGGTTAGGTTCGTTTGGTGAAAAATCATACAGGGCTGTTGCTATAATTTCTTTGAAAGGCCATTGAAGCGATTGGTTTAACCTGTTAAAAAATGATTACTATAATGAATAGAAATCCAGCCAAACATTTTAAATAATATTTATTTTCATAGAACTGGAATAAGGGCCATACTTACATCGTCGATTCGTTTGCATCGATTTCTCTTCTTTTAAATAAGGTATAAAAAAAGTTTTACTTTGGTACATTTTTTCGAAACACTCAAAAGCAGTTTTAACGCCGCATAACAAAATAATTGCGTTGCCAAAAACAATTCTCAAAAATACTTAACAATAAATTGAGCCTTAATTGCATTTTCCACTTCAGAGCGAAATTTATAGGTTCCATCACTTTCTGATGGGGGGAATATAATCAAACCTGCTTATAGCCACATTTTGTTAAAGGAAGAGAGACCTTTCAGTGTAGATTTTGGATTATTTCTCGGATTGCTGAAACGTTTCACTTATATGACAGCTGAAACTCTCCACTTTGTTTCATGGTACAACATAATTACATTCTTATTACATTCAGTAAAATGGCGTCGAATCAAGTGGAAGTGCGCAAACGCATTTCGTACGAACGGCAGCAAAATCCGATTTTATCGGCGATCTTGCCAATAAACTAAAACTACTTGTGTTTGCAAATCATTTGACCATTTGATTTGTGGATCGGAAGGTTGGAAGTGGAACAAATCGAAAAGTATGCTCCTGACAAATGGACAAGAAGGTGGTAGCCATTATTGACAAAAATCCCAATGTTTCTGTGCGAAATGTGGCTCGAAAAGTTAGGAAGTCAATATCATACGTACAAAGAAGAAGCAGAAGCAAGGACTGAAGGCGTACAAAGTGAAAAAGGTGCCCAACCGTGATGACAAGCAAAATTTCACTGCAAAAAGTCGTGCTAAGTAGCTTCACACCATTTTTTTGCCAACATTTTCTCGTATCATAAAAAATGGACGACGAAACATACGTACTCGAAGACTTTAAATAGCTTCCGGCTCTGGCTTTTTATACCGCAATGCAAAGGAACGCCGTTGCCGAGCATTTCCGGACAAAGAAGGTGTCCAAATACCCGAAGAAGTATTTGATTTGGCAGGCCATATGTAGTTGTGGTCGAAAATCTTTAAGTTTCGTTTCTACCGGCACTATCAATAAGTATGTGTACGACAAAGAATGTCTGCAAAAGCGGTTACTACCGTTTATCAGAAGCCAAGACTCTTCAGCTCTGTTTTGGCCTAATTTGGCCGCTTGTGACTATGCGAAATCCGTCCTGGAATGGTATGAGGGGTCAAATACGTGCCAAAAACAGCCAATCCACCAAACTGTCCAGAACTTCGCCCAATAGATAAGTCCTGGACTCTAGTTAAGCGGAAACTCTTCGAAATTCAGAAGAAAGCAAATGGTATCGATGATTTCAACAGAAGATGGAGAATCGTCACGGCGGGCGTATCTGAGGATACCGTACGGAACCTGATGGCGGGTGTACCACAGATAGTTCGAGAATTTTACAGAAAGAAGGATTAACATCTTAATCAACTGTTTCTAATATAGATATAACTCTATTATTGTGAAATAAACAATCGGTTTTGTTGAATTATGTGTAAATTTGCTGCTATTATTTTGGTTTCCAAAATTTAACGTGGGCAGGCTTTATTTTATTAGCATATTCCTTATTCCTGCTCTATTAACAGTTGTCGGCTTTGAAAGTGGACTAAAGACAAAATAGAAAAATACTTGCCCAGCAAAATTTTCTCCAAGGTCGTTGCGCTCATAAAATGAAACCAGCTCTACGATGGTTTTAAAATTTCGTCTCGTCGAAAGATAATACAACACATTAAAATTTTCTTGTTTTTGATAAATTTTCATATGTTTTATAATTTTGTTGTCGGTTCTGAAAATAAAATTATAAGTATTAAAAATATATATTTCTTTTGATAAAACATCCAATGGCATACTTCAAACTTAACGCGTATATCGTTTCATTAGAATTTGATGCACGTTGCGGACGGACACGTAGTAAATAGGTGCCAACTTTTTTCTTTTCTAGCTTATTAGTAGCTGTGTCTCGATCCATCGCTCCTACGAACCAGTTGAATTCCGATAACAATCGATCACATACTGGTGGAGGAGATTGGTCCTGTTTACATCGACCAGTTGATGATATACACCCTTTGTGTACTACTATTTCGCAACTTTTACAGCGATAACCTTGATGAATTTTTCCTTTTAAAAATTTGGAACAATGACGACAAATGATAGGTGCATCAAAAGTACATACGTAAAATCTGTGGTCTGTATTTCGACATCCAATCGGATCTATGACCTCCCTGCAAATATAGATAAATGTTTGTGATTTGTGATGTATTAGCTGTGAGTAAAATTACTTCAACAAAATTTTAACCTTTATTACCGTCAATTCAGAATGGAAAATTGAGTCAAGGGGGACATTTTCATAAAGCGAAAACTAGGAAAAAGAAAAAGACAGAGGGGTGTTTTTGCATCGCAAATCGTAGCGACCCTGTTGTGTACAGAAAAATAATTTCAGCGTTAACTTGCAGCAGGCATGGCGAAAACAGTTACGCTCGATGGTTTATTAGTACTGCCAGCTCCACACTGGAGCGAAGAAGTTGGATATCGTAAGGCACTTGGTGTCCGCATCCGGACTTCACAACATCCTGTCTGTTGGAGCCTGGACTAAACATCGGCGAACACCACAGGATTTCGGAGGAAACCAGAATAAAACTCGTCTCGGACCAGACTAGCTATAACAACTTTTTATTTTTACTTTTAAAGAAAACAGGATACAACGTGTTTGTTCGCTTGGTGATAGGAATGAATTATTCTTTTTTTTTTTCGTACTGCACATCGACAGCTTGCTACACGAAGTGCGCGAATCGGTGGTACGCGCGACAGCATTGGGCGGTTTCCCAAACATCATCGCCCACCTTGAGGCAGTATGCCTCAATCCGTCGGTAATGGCCAGATCTTCTGGATCGGCCGTAGATACTCAGCTTGTCCACGTCGGATGGTGACGGTACGGACGACGCCATTGGAGTCCGAGTGTACTTTAAGAATTCGGGCCAACTCCCATTGAGCAGACGGGGTATTATTGTTGGTATTATTATGTTTCACGAGTACAAGCTGATTCTCCTTCGTGTGGGGGCGACTTCGGCGTAGTGGTTAACATCCATACCTCTCACGCCAAAGTCACGAGTTCGAATCTCACCCCCAGACAAGTTACGAAAATGCCCAAAAGCGGTGTTTGAGTGACTACGACGGGAGATGAACCAGCCCGAGGCTGAAAATCTCGATAATCAAGAAACAAAAAACATCCTCCTTAATGTTGTCTTCGGTTGGGCGCCACATGGTGCATGGCTGCAGTCTGGCTCAATGTTCGTCGCGCCAACGGTGTCAAACTTCGATGGTCTGCTTGTGCAACTGCTGCCACATGTCCAACCGGTTGGTCATAAGACACGTCGGGCTCCGGAATCAGATTCAGTGACTGACCGACCAGGAAATGGCGTCAACGCATCATAGCTATCGGGAACGTTGGAAAGTGCGCAAAGAGGTCACGAGTTGAGGCAGGCCTCCACTTGTGTTGGAATCGTCGCCAGTTCTTCGTAGGTGGTCGCTTCAGAACCGACGACTGCAAGAAGACGCTCCTTTTCACCGCCACTTTCCAAATGCCTCCTCGGTGAGGAGCGGAAGGCGGATTGAAGATCCAACGGATGCCCAAGTTGATCAGGAACTGCTCCGCAGGCTTGCTGCTTACCTTCGGTGTTTATTGGAGATCTTGATGGTAACGGTCCGCCCCAACAACGTTGGTCCAATATCTCACTCGGGTAACCTCGCCTTGCGATGCACCACTTGAAGGCACTGATGAACATACCGGTTGACAAGTCGCTGGCATCCTCCAGGTGCACTACCTTTGCAGACATACACACAAACACTGCCAGGTATCCTTTGGTTGTCTTAACACCACGCATACATGACGCTGGAATCGGGAAAGAGCCTGCGTAATCGACGCCAACGTTCATGAACGCTCGAGTTCCCATCACTCGCGACAAAGGCAATGAATCCATCAGCTGACTTGCCGTTTGTCCCTTGAGACTCACGCAACGAACACAGTTCTGCACCGTACGTCGCACCGCCGTTCGTAATGCGATTACCCAATATTGCTGATTCACAATGGCTGTCAAAAGTGTCGGACCGGCGTACATGTTGCGCTGATGCAGAAGAAGTTCCGTTACTCGATGGTCACGAGGCAAAATAGTTGGATGTTTTACGTCGTAACCGTATGATAAATTCAGCAAGCGACTTTCTTCTCGTATCAAAAGGATACAAGGCAGCCAACATGTTCTAGGCTGGGAGAAGAACACCTCTCGCTAGCTAATAAAAAATGAGCTGGCCGCAATAATTAAAAATAGTAGTTTAGCTGGCAGTGTCGCTGCCATTAAAAATCACATGACCTCGCTTCTTGATACAGCAATAATGGCCACGAAAGAAAATGTATATGGAACATTGAAAACGGTGACGGCAGAAATTTCAACAGACCTACGTAACATTAACAGTGGAATATGCCAGCTTAATCAGCATACACTGGATACACTGACTAATTGCACCATCAATGCAAACCAGGTGTTGGGGGTTAATGTTCTTGACGAGCTAAAGGCTTTGTTTACAAACAGTATTTCTAATAACAACGGTGCATCATTTCCACCGACAACCGACTCGTGCCCCAGTTTGGAGGTTGAATTAAATAACGCCAAAAAGACTGATAATGCAGGGTGGCGTCTTCTAGGTACGAGAAAGGTGTGGAAAGCGGACTGGACGGAATACGATACTCGTAAACTACGCCGGCTGAATCAGCAGAAAGCGTCCGAAAAGGCCATTAAACGGAGGAAGCAGAATAAAGCGCGCTACATTGCAATCAACAGTAATAATTCGCATAGTCATCATGACCACAATTGCAATAACAACAACAACAGCTCCCGTAATTTCAACTTCATCAGGAGCGAAAGTAGCTACAACCCCAGAAATTCTCATGTTACTGGCATCAATGATAGAGGCAATATACTCCCACCTGATCGAGTACTTCTTGCTGCTGCGAAAGATCAGTTCTCCAGTCCACCGTCTAACTACCAACCAACTATTCATTTTCAAACAGGTGAAACTTTAAACCCTTACCCGACGTCTGATGCATTCCCATTTTCCGCTCCGGAGAGCTCTTCTGCAGCAGCGTGTTCGGCGTGCTCCTGCAGGCATACGTGTTTTCCACGGCATCGACGTACCCCTTGGAGGAAGAACCTGACTTAATGACAACCCAACAGCTGGGTGACGCAGAAACGCAGAATCCCTATCCTGTAGACGAATCCATGCTGCAAAACAACCCGATGACTTCAGAGCCTACTTTACCGCTTGTGTGTAATACAATCAATGAAAATAAGGAAATTATCATATATTGTCAACATTTCAATGGAATGAAAAGTTCGGTAAAGGTAAACGAAATTTATAGACGGGTTGCCGCTTGCAACTTTCCCGTTATTTTAGGCACGGAAACGAGTTGCGACAGCAGTATAAAAAATGAGGAAGTGTTTGGCGATCGCTCTAACGTCTTTAGGGATGATCGCAACAAATCGTTATCCAATAAGAAATCTGGTGGTGGAGTTTTAATCGCAGTTTGCACCGACTATGAATCGGAACAAATTGATTCACATGAATGCACGGAATTTGACCACGTTTGGGTCAAATATTTATTGGAAATCAAGTTCATATTTTTGCGGCTGTGTACTTTCCTCCTGAATTTGCTAAAAAAGAATCATATGATACGTTCTTTTGTATTACTGCTAACATAATTTCAAAATTTGAGTCTGAAGCGAATCTTCACATTTACGGTGACTTCAATCAACGGGCAGCAAATTTTATCGTTGATGACGAAAATGAATTTCTTTTGGTACCAATTTTGGGAGATAATGCAACGCTCCGCACTCCATTTGACAAAAGTTCAGAGCTTAATCAAATAAACCATGTAAGAAATCATAGCAACTGTTTTTTAGATATGTTATTTACTAATATGACCGATGATTTCTGCGTGACGAAATCACCCGATCCTTTATGGAAAAATGAGGTATTCCACACCGCGATTGAATACTCAATATTTATACATGACAACACCACAGTGTTGGATGGCGATTTAACCGAAACCTATTATGACTTTAAACATGGAAAATAAGATGTTATCAAAAATAAACTAAGCTCCTTTGATTGGCAAAATGTGATTCGTAATTTGAACATAGAGCTAGCTGTGAACAAGTTCTACCAAGTAATATACGAGATTTTAGAGACGACAGTACCTAAGAAGCAAAGAAAAAAATCAAACAAATCTAAAGCTCCAGCATGGTATAATAGAAAAATAATCAACCTGAAAAATAGAAAACAAAAAGCACATAAAGCTTATAAAATAGATAAAAATGATGTAAACCTTACAAAATATTTAACCATATGTGACAAGTTGAACTTAGAAATTAAAAATGCTTATGAGGATTACAACATTGAAGTAGAAAATAATATAAAGTTAGACCCACAATCTTTTCAGTTTCGTTAACACCAAACAGTAGTCGAATAATTTTCCATCAAAAATGCAATTAGGCAGTAAAACAGGCAATACCGCAAACGCAATCAGCAACTTATTCGCAGACTTCTTACAGGATGTTTACACTACTCATGACGACAATGATCGGGATGATCAGTATAACTCGTCCCTTCCTGAAACAATCAGTGATGTAACAGTTAATAACATATCACTTAACGAAATTCTACTTTCAATAAAGACATTGGATGCTTCTAAGAGAGCTGGACCTGATGGTCTGCCGCCAGCTTGTCTAAAAGCAGTATCGAAAGAGCTAGTGAAACCTTTGTTTTGGCTATTCAATTCATCCCTTGAATCAAGTATTCTTCCGTCAGTTTGGAAGGAATCCTTTCTGATGCCGATTTTTAAATGCGGCAAAAAATCTGACATAAAAAATTATCGTGGAATTGCGATATTATCTCGTATTCCTAAGTTATTTGATTCGATAGTCAACAAAAACATTTTCTCACAAGTTAAAAATTTATTATCTAACAAACACGGCTTTGTTAAAGGGCGATCAACGACTGCCAATTTGTTGAATTTTGTAACATTTTCTTTAAACGCAATGGATAAAGGAAATTATGTTGAAGCGTTGTATACTGACTATAGTAAAGCGTTTGATAGAGTTGATATTCCTTTATTGCTATTTAAATTATCGAGGCTAGGTTTCAATCAGAGATTACTAAAATGGGGCCAATCATAATTGACTGGTAGAACACAAAGGGTAAGATTTGGTGGTATTTTTTTCATCAGTAGCGAATGTGACATCTGGAGTGCCACAAGGTTCTCATCTTGGACCATTACTGTTTATTTTGTTTGTCAACGATGTAGAATTGATTTTTAATCATTTGAATTTTTTAATACATGCTGACGACATGAAACTTTTCTTTGAAATATGTAAAGCATCTGATTTGAAAATATTTCAACGCGAAATCGATAAATTTGGACTTCGTGCTTCCAGACTAACACGCAACGCGGTGGGTACAGCACCAACGTCAGTGCTCGTGTTTTGGCTTCGGTCATCATGTATGATGTTTCGGTAAACACCACAGCCGAGTGTTTCCGATTGTGTCCGATTGCAGAAAACACGCCTGGGTCAATTATTTTATTTCTACCCGTGCCGTGCTTGTTAAACTCATTCAACTTATGCGCCCGTCACCCAATAACCAAGAAAACACCAATAAGTCAAATCATCCAATTTTTAGAATCATTCGACGAGCATTGCTCTATCCGTGGTAACCAGTGTCATACTGTATGTTGAGGGCTTTCTTGTGATCGTAACCACTTGGCTCGGGTATTTTCCCAAAAAATCAAACCCGATTTTAAAAGCAAAACACGAGTCGTACACTCGTGTCGCGTCTATTACGTTGCGGGTTCATCTATAAGCATGAAACTAAAGTGGTTAATTACAACCACATGGCGGCTCTCGTGCAGAACGGTCTGGTGTTTTTATCAAGACTGGTTCCACCTTGCCGTTGAAATTCGCTTCGAAACGTGGGATACGGATATTTTCCATCTTTTTAAAATTCTGCTTAATCTCATTCCACGATTTCTCGATCGCTGGAGCAAGCGGATAGTCCCAGGACACTCCACTGACCCACAGCTGCTGAAACAGTATCTTGATGCTCACCGTAACAGGAGCTACCCAACCGAAAAGGTCGAAAAGCTTCGACGCGTCTGAAAGCAACTGCCGTTTGGTATTCACATTATCCAATTGAAGGTAGACTTGAAAAGTAAAGAAGCCTTCTTCAGGGAGCCACTGAACGCCCAATGCATACACGACACTCAAGTGCTCCGCCCGTTTCGCGTGCAAAGGATTTTGCTCCGACTTTTCCACCTTCTGCAAAAACACATGGCAATTACTGGACCATTTACTTAAGTTGAAACCTGTCGACTTGAGGATTTCAACGACCTGATTACGCCGCTGCATCGCACCTTCTTTGCTTTGTGCTCCGGTTAGATAGTCGTCGACGTACGGTGGACACACCGTGCTGTAGTGTCTTGCTGCTTCGTTCATCGCTTCGATGGCCAAATACGGTGCCGAGCTCGTACCGTAAAGGGTGTCCCACATCAAATTGCATCACGGAAAAACGCTTTAGAAAATTACCTAGTTGACCGATCCTTTTCAAACTTTCAGACAATAATATATTACCCATTAGTAAGCTAAGTCACGTCTACACTGCACACTCAATTTTTTAAAGTCATCGCAAAGATGGATCGGATGCTCCCTGGAGCATTTCGCGCACTTTTTCACTTCTGTTGCAGCATGCAGCGCCTGTACTTTCTTCTCCGAGTGAGGCACTCTCTTCACTGCTCCTTTGCCCGTACTTTCTGCTACCACTTTCTTGCTGAACGCCGAGCATGTCTCCAAAGCATCGGTGCGATCATCTAGGAATTTTAGGAAATCCTCAAAGGTAGGGTTCTCCTCATCAACATTTTTTTGCTTTCCCACAGAGACCGTGTTTCACTGTCCAACTTTTCCTACAGCAGATGAATCAGCCACTACGGAAAAATAAATCCATAAAATAAATTTTCCCTACTTACTTGATAGACGGCGGAAGATGATCTGGGAAAGCACTTTGTTGGCTGTGTTGAGAATAATAATGCTCGATAGGTAAAAGCAGGTATTGATTCACTATACTACAATTAAGGTCGGTATACATCGAAATAATTTTATCCTTATTTTCTTTTTACTTTTCTTTTTCATTTAATTTTCTTTTACTTTTAAATTAATCTTATTTATTTACTGAATTATTACTTTTCCGCCGTTGTGCGACATTCGACATTCGACAACGACATCCGTCGTTGTGAGTAAGAAATAAAAAAAAATGTATGCATGAATATTCGGTCGTCCTGAACGGCATTACTGATGGCTTGCAATGTATCGTTATCGGTTTCTGAAATAGTCCAAAGAGTTAAAAACAAAACAAAATCATATGTCTACAAAACGAACTAACCGCAATCACTGTCGGTGTGTTCCGATTCGTCTTAGTCGTATATCTCTAGTAACTTTTGATGGAAATGTTCTTTTTTTTTTTTTAACTCTTTATTTGTTCCAAATTTATTCATATTTACATTTCATGTTAATCTAGGTGCTCCAGCTACTACCGTAACGTATCAACCTTAATTGTTAAAATATGTACCTAATTTTATTTACATTGTTCATGCCTTAGCAGTTCAGTATTTTAAACAGGTTTTTATTCCTGCGTGTCAGTATAACAATAATAATCTTAAAACTTAAAACAAACTAAAATTAATCTTAACTAAGCATAAAGGGAATTAATCATTGCAATAGAAGATTGCAACGATTTTTGTCTGAAATTATTAATTATTTTGTTGGACATTTGTTCTAAAGTCTCAACATTCGAAATTCTATGTACTTCGTTAGTACTGTACCAAGAAGGCAGCTTCAAAATCATCTTCAGAACTTTGTTCTGAATTCTTTGAAGTATTTTTTTCCTGGTAGCACAACAACTAGACCATATTGGAACAGCATAAAGCATGGCCGGTCTAAACATTTGTTTAAATATTAGTAGTTTGTTCTTCAGAAAAGTTTGGATTTTCTGTTTATAAGAGGATATAAACATTTTATATATTTATTACATTTGGCTTGAATGCCATCAATGTGATTTTTAAAATTTAATTTTTGATCAAGTAATAGACCGAGGTATTTCACTTCGCTTGACCAGAAAATTGGAAACCGCTCATAGTAACGATGTGACTACTACTAGGTTTCAAAAAAGAAGCTCTAGGTTTATGTGGGAATATTATTAGTTGAGTTTTGGAAGCGTTGGGAGAAATCTTCCATTTCTGTAAATGAGAAGAGAAAATGGCCAAACTTTTCTGTAGTCTCCTGCAAATGACACAAAGACTTTTTCCTTTAGCGGAGATGCCTGTGTCATCAGCAAACAAGGATTTCTGACAACCCTGAGGCAAATCAGGGAGGTCAGAAGTAAAAATGTTATATAGTATCGGCCCAAGAATGCTACCCTGAGGAACTCCAGCTCTAACAGGTAGTTGATCAGATTTGGAATTCTGATAATTTACCTGCAGAGTTCTGTCAGTTAAATAATTTTGAATTAATTTTATAATATAGAGCGGAAAATTAAAGTTTTTCAATTTAGCAATCAAACCTTCATGCCAAACACTGTAGAATGCTTTTTCTATGTCTAGAAGAGCAACTCCAGTTGAGCAGCCTTCAGATTTATTTGAACGAATTAAATTAGTAACTCTCAAAAGTTGATGAGTAGTTGAATGGCCATGGCGAAATCCAAATTGCTCATCTGCAAAAATTGAGTTTGTATTGATGTGAAGCATCATTCTATTCAAAATTAGCTTTTCAAAAAGTTTACTGATTGAAGGAAGTAAACTTATTGGTCTGTAGCTAGAAGCTTCAGCTGGATCTTTCTCGGGCTTCAAAATTGGAACAACTTTGGCATTTTTCCATTTTCCAGGAAAGTATGACAAATGAAAACATTTATTAAATAATTTTACCATGAAAGACAAGGTACTCACTGCGAGTTTTTTGATGAGTATATAGAAAATTCCATCATCACCTGGAGCCTTCATATTTTTTAACTTTTTAGTTATAGTTTTTACTTCATCCAAATCAGTACCCCAGGATTCATCAAAAATATTTTCCCATGAGGAAATATTCAGATAATCAAGAGCAACCTGATTCTCAATAGGACTAGTAAGACCCAAACTGAAATTATGGGAACTCTCAAACTGCTCAGCAAGTTTTTGAGCTTTTTCCACATTTGTTAGCAATATTTTATCACCTTCTTTGAGCGCTGGAATAGGCTTTTGAGGTTTCTTCAAAATTTTGGAGAGTTTCCAAAAAGGTTTGGAACTCGGCTCTAATTTTGACACATTATTTTCAAATTGTTTGTTCCTCAGGGCAGAGAAGCGTTTTTTTATTTGTTTTTGCAAACCTCGCCAGATAACTTTCATGGCGGGATCGCGTGTTCTTTGATATTGTCTTCTACGGATATTTTTCAGACGGATCAAAAGCTGAAGATCGTCGTCTATTATAATTGTATTGAACTTTACCTCGCATTTTGGAACTGAGACAGCTCTTGCTTCAACTATGGAAGTAGTCAGAGATTCAAGAGCATTATCGATATCATTTTTAGTTTCCAAAGGAATATTAGGATCAAAGTTATATTCCATGAATGTTTGATATTGGTTCCAATCATCTCTATGATAATTGAAAGTAGAACTGTTGGGATTAGAAATTATTTCTTGAGATATTTCAAAAGTTACTGGAAGGTGATCCGAGCCGAAGTCAGCATGGGTAACCAATTGGCTACAAAGTTGACATGAATTAGTTAAGACCAAATCAATAGTTGAGGGATTTCTGGCAGAAGAAAAGCATGTTGGGCTGTTTGGATATTGGATAGTGTAATAACCCGCAGAACAATTATCAAATAGTATGTTACCATTGGCATTACTTTGAGCATTATTCCACGATCGGTGTTTTGCATTAAAATCACCAATAATGAAGAATTTTGACCTATTACGGGTAAGCTTCTGTAGGTCACCCTTGAGAAGATTCTTTTGCTGACCTACGCATTGGAATGGTAAATAGGCAGCTAATAGTGTAAGTTGACCAAATTTTGTTTCAACAGAAACCCCCAAAGTTTCAAATACATTGGTATCAAATGAAGAAAGAATTTGATGTTTGATACGCCTATGAACAGTTATGGCAACGCCACCACCTGGAGTTTCAAGACGATCATTGCGGTGTACGAAATAATTAGGATCCCTTTTTATTTTATCACATGGTTTAAGAAAAGTTTCAGTTACAACGGCAATATGCACGTTATGAACTCGTAAAAAGTTAAACGGCCCGTCTTCATTATTTTTAAGAGATCGAGCATTCCAATTTAAAATATTCAGTGTCTTAATACCCATTGCTGAATTTCAGGGTCATGACAATATTGTTTGCAAATTTTATACCAGTTTGAATTGCATCAAACATGGAGTTTGTATTTAACATTCCATTAATCATATCGATTAATGATTTCTGTAAAAAATCCATTTTTGGAGCGGTTATGCTACCTAAGTCAAAATCTTCAACATTTCTGGTAGAATTTTGGTTTCTACCGGCTGTAACGGCAGCGTAGGAAGCTCCATTACCTAGCTGTACATTGCTACCAGCAGGTAAGAATTGAGCATTGAAAACTTGTGCTCTGTTTGTACTTACGGGTACATTTGTACTTCGCTGACCATTGTTAACAGCAGATAGCAGTGGAAAATTTGACGGTTGGGCATTGATCGTACCTTGCGGTACGAATGTTGGATTTCCTCCTCGATGACCGTTGTTAACAGCCGAGGAATAATTACCTGGTCGGGAACGTGAAGCGGTCCCAACCTGATGCTTAGCACGAGAATTCAAGATCGCTTTGCGAGTCTTGCATTCCCAAAAATTGGATTTGTGGTTTCCACCAAAATTCGCACATTTAAAATTTTTGGGATCCTTCACAGAACAGTTGTCCTTGGCGTGAGAGGAATCGCCACAATGCATGCATTTGGCATCCATGTGACAATTTTTTGTCCCGTGACCCCATCCCTGGCATTTACGGCACTGGGTGAGGTGTTGAGAATTTCCTCCAGTCTTCCTGAAGTGTTCCCACTTCACTCTGACATGGAGCATAAGGCTGGCTTTTTCCAATGCCTTAAGGTTATTCAGTTCATTTGATTTTAAATGAACTTAATAAAAATCGTTAGAAATCCCATTGCGAGAATCGCCAGGTTGGGATTTCTTTTTCATTTTTATCACTTGAACTGGTGTAACTCCAAGCAATTTAATAATTTCTTGTTTGATCTCATCCAGGGATTCACCACTGGCTAGACCTTTTAAGACCACCTTGAACAGACGTTCAGTTTTGGTGTCATGTGTAAAGAATTTGATGCCTCTTTGAGCAAGATACTCCACGAGAAGTTTAAAACCGATCAAGGTTTCAGCCAATTCACCCCGACGACCAATTTGAAAGGAAAATTTAGAATCTTTAATGAAATTCGTGAGTTCCTTTCGGAGCCCATGAAAATCAGATGTTGTTACCACAATACGTGGAACCTTTTCTTTCCCTGCATTAATTCGGGAATTCTTCGAAGATTTTTGCCTGACTGATGGATCATTCTCATCATCAGTAAGAATATCGAATTGATTGTTCAAATCAATATTGTTAGAAGGAGAATCCAGAGATTGTCCCTTTCTTTTGCGTTTAAGCGCCATTTTCTCTAAAATGATTAGAATTTATAGGTTTTCTCCTAATCAACTTCCAAGCAGATTCTACAAGAATCCGAAGGGTCAAAGAGGAATTTTCCAAATCGATATCCAAGTCGGATTACCTCGCGTAGGGTCCAGACAAGGATCGAAAAGGAATAAGGGTAAAAAATAAAAAATGTGCAGGTAATGTTAAGCACTGAAAAGTGCTGTTTGATTTTGTATAGCTTTAGGTAGCAAAAATACTTCCTTCAGCAAAAGAAAGTAGAACCGCACGGCATGAGAGCTCAATGCGGACTGATGGAAATGTTCTTTGTTACTTGCTAGCTCCTTCCAACCTTCAATACTTATTCCCTCGTATCGGTTCATGATCTGCGATGTACTGTCCCGGCAAGTAATGCTAGGCCAACAAGCCCTCAATTGACGGGTTCGTAGGCGTGCCGCCACTCGTTAGGGGTTCAATTTAGGCCTCCTTTTCACATGCCCCACCATCGCATTTGATAGATTCATTTCTTTGTTACTATTTATACCTGCACAATCTGCCGCTCGTACCCTTGAATAGATTTACTACTGTATTTG
Source organism: Aedes koreicus (assembly GCA_024533555.2). Classification (NCBI taxonomy): domain Eukaryota; kingdom Metazoa; phylum Arthropoda; class Insecta; order Diptera; family Culicidae; genus Aedes; species Aedes koreicus. The sequence continues at coordinate 358,773 of JAHHFK020003780.1, forward strand.
ATCAATACAGCTGTCTGAGTTCCGTAGATCATGCCGGGTGCAATAACAGATTCGTAAATGGTTTTAGCAACTTTCCAGGCTGGACGGTATTTCTTAAGGAATTCAAGAACAGCTCGTGAGGTGCGCACAGTGTTTCTGCATCTGGTGCGCACAGCCATCGGTCGTTCTAGACGGGCTGTTAAGTACACGCCTAGGTATCGCAAAGGCTCGGTTGATTTATATTTTCTTCCCAGCACCTCTATCTTGTCTACGACTTCAGCGTTGGGCTCTTTCACCAACACTAAGTTCAGCCCAGCGTTCTTTGAGCTAGATTAGGATCAACTCCACTTTTTCGACGGATTCTGCTATTATGATTATATCATCCGCGAAAACGAGGACAAATGAAAAGCTTATGTACCCCTCTTCACTCAGTCTCAGGATGGGAACTTCATTCTCTACTGCCTCCAAGGCCGCCTCCATAATTAAATTAAAGAGGTACGGCGAGAGAGGGCACCCTTGTTTTATGCCTCGCACTCGTGACATCAGCCGGGACGCTGCCAGCTGCTCACCCTGCAAACAATCCAATTGGTCGATTAAAAATTGTGGAACCCCTTACCTGAAATGAAACCACTACTGATAACTATTTTAAGCACAAATCTGAAAGTTCTATCAATTTACTTTTCAAAATACTCGTCAATGGCATCAAAGAGACCTGGTCGAATGCCTCCGCGATGAAAAGCGACATTAACACCAATGGCCTTCCCTCGTTCCAGTTCTTCTGCAACACTCGCTGTAAGACATGTACACTCAGTAGCAAAAAAGAAAGCCGAGCAAAATTTTGCTTCCAAAAAACGCCATGTTCAACCTTCTGTAACTTTGTCAATTATCAATATTTTTGAATGAAAATTTGACAACACTATAACCAATGTATAGACCTTATGTGACCAAAATTTCATGTTGATAAAGTTTATAAATATGAAGTTTTCATAACATATGTGATACGTATAAGTAGTATTCACAAACCAATTCATACTGTATGCCATACTTTTTAAGTTCTTCGTGGGTTACACTAGTTATTTGGAATATTTCACGCGTAACAAATCATGTGTATTAATAAGATGAATTCGCCTCGGCTTTTTTTTCGGGTGAAAAAGGGAAATACTCATGTTGGTATGTCAACTTTGACGCCAGCTGTAGTCCAAACCACTTAATAAAAACAGTTCAAATTTTGTCCACATCATTTGATATATTTTTTCAGACTATGGTGAAATTTTCAATATGCTACCTAAATGTTTCACAGAAATACGGATTTTTGAAATGGGTATGTCCAAAAACGACTATTTTCACATATGTTATGAAAACTTCAAATCTATAAATGTTATCAACATGAAATTTTGGTCACATACATTGGTTATAGTGTTGTCAAATTTTCAACCAAAAATATTGATAATTGACAAAGTTACAGAAGGATGAACATGGCATTTTTTGGAAGCAAAATTTTGCTCGGTTTTTTTTGCTGAGTGTAGGTGGTGTGTCGTAGAACGTTCTTCCAGAAAAAAGCTGATTAATGAGGGGTTCAACGTATGTCTGGAAATAATTCAGAATCCAGGTCGCGTAAAGCTTACACCGGGAAGAATTTTCGATTTTCGAAACTAGAAAATTTTGTAGGTCCCTGAGGCATTTTTTTTCGAAATAGCACCAGGTCTCGACGTTCCATGCATTTTTGTGACATTTGGCATCAGGAGAGAATTTTCGATTTCGGAAGTTTCATATGCCTCCTCCCCACTTGGCCGCTTTCGAGACCCAATTGGGGAGGTCCGATTGAGCTCGGGTTTTGTGTGAGGATTTTTGGCAGGAGGGGGGGGGGGGGTCTTTTGGGCGCTGCTCTTTTTTGAAGCTCGATGGCTAAATTTTTCCCATACACATAGCGTAGGTGGACTAGTAATGAAGCATCATAAGATGCCTTGGCGTGAGCGATAGCGTGAAGAATAGAGAGGTATACGTATGTGTGGGTTGTGTTTTTTTCTTTTCTTTCTTCTGTTGTAATTGCACTGCCCTCGGGGGTTTGGGGTCGCTTCGAGGTGCTACAGCGCAATCGGAGTGTTGAATATCGGAAAAAATAGTTTACGGTGAATAGGTCATGCGAGCTATTCGGGTTGCGGTGCAGCTGGCGTTCGATTTTCTGTTGCTTATTGGAGCGGTCCCCTGCTTTTGGTCGATAGTGCGAGTTACATACTTTCATCGTGTCGCTAACCAAAACGAACCCTGCTGCTAACCTTTTCCCAACTATCCAACATCCCAGTGATTTATCGTAGAAGTGCAGTGGATTTCTCGGCATCCTTCAAATCGAGTATCAACACGTTTCTTCTCATTCCCTACTTGACCAGCATTTGGGCACGGCCGGCGTTAGTGTTCCTTCATAATGGGTCACCAGTTTTTACACATTGAGAATGTATGTTAGTCCTGGAAATCATATGTTGGTTCTTTGTGTAAAGAAGCTGATACAGCTGATTTGGCAATAACGAAATAGTATCCGCGGGCGGTCAATCATGCACATGCTCAAGTTGAGAATAGTGGTCGATAGGTAGTTTTCACATTCTAACCTGTCACTCTTTTTATGAATAACTTCCTCTTTTCATTTCTCCGTTAGCTGTTCAGTATCCCAGATCCTGCCAATCAGTCCATGCAGACAAGTCGCCAGCCTTATCGGACCAATTTTAATAAATTTATCTCTGACGCCATTCTTAATATTCAGCTGCTGGAAACCATCCTTAACTTCACCTATCATTGGAGTTGGCACGTCTCCCTTTTCAGTCGCTTTTAGCAACAGAAGAGTGCTTGCGATCGGAGGTGGTAAATGTATATATTTTTTGCAAAACAGTCACCTGCTGCGAAATTTGAGACCCGTACACCTCCAACAGTTATAACGCGGAGGCAAGAAACATAAAGAGAAAATTGTCGCCCTATTTCTGCGACAGTTTCAAACGATTTAGAAATGGCATGTGACTGTATTTGATAGCTTGATTAAAAACGCACTTATTTGGTAATCTTAAGTTGTGAGTTGTTAGTATCCATTCTTATTTTTTAATTCCTTATAATAAACATCACAGACATGCCTTCGTAAGCCAGTAATCATCGAAATTCTGAGCTAAATAAATCTATGTCGCAACATTTTTTAAATCATCGGCTGGTGGCAGTAGATGTTTCGTCGCCTGAATTAATTAACAATATAATTGGAAATTTAATAATTGTAAATTTATTTGAAAATCTTTGACATCGACACTTAGAAAACCCTACTAACACAAATTTTGTTTTTACATTCGTAATATTTACATCCTACTAATCCTACTTACCCAACACGAACACTAAAAACACTGCAGTTTCAAAAACATCATGCACAATATAAAATCTTTGGACATGGTAACCAAACGATTACAAGGGTAAAATTCCGAACACAGTTTCACGGTGGTATGGGCAATAAGTGACTCTATGTTGCGAAGGGACATTTTGGGTATCCTTAATACTTGCCAACGATAGATATGTTTGAGTTCCGTTGACGAGAATTTGACCTATGAAAAAACTGTCAATTTCACGTAAACACATCCGCAACGTATCCATTGCGGGCAAGCCATTAACCACACCTACTCAGTAATAGCTAGCAATAGCATACGGCTAATGTTGTTTTATTTAGCATTGACGGTAACAAAGATTTGAATGAATATAGGTAACATTAAAAGGCATGGACCAGCGATACTTACATAGCAATGTCGAAGGCTCGTTTCCATTTATCTCGTTCTTCTTCCGTTTTCATGTATAATGTAAATGCTGTAGATTGCGTTTTTCTTGCTAAAAGTAAGGAATACTTTAATCTTCCATCGCGTCCTAATGTACGCCTGGAGTGACAGATCTCAACACGGTAGTCTTGCAGGTTGTGTGCTTCCCGAAAAACATACTGTCCTTCCTGAAATAAGGTAGATTTAAGATTACATCAAGCGACTGAGAACATGATTAACTTACTCCGATTTTGGTATTAGAATTTTTTACTAATATCATAACCTTTTCAAACACGAAGGAGTACCGATGTTTAGTTTTTTGATCTTCATGTGCTTTAATATTTAAGTCGCCATCCAACAATAGTCTTCCGTACTGTTCCAGATTGTTGCCACTTGGGAGGTTTAAATCTAAGATACTTTCCTTTAAATACACATTGAAAGAAAACAAATTGGTTGTTTTAAAATTCTAAATTTGCGATACAACAGTACCGTTATCTAAAAGCTTAGCGTCTCACAGCGGAATATATAGCAATCTAGAATATTTCAATTTGATTTTGATATGAAATATGGTTTGTAAATTGTTGCTCAAAATACCACTCCAACGAGAATTTCTAAAAAGTATATCGTGAACTATTCGACAAACTATTTCAAAGCGTATTATTTAAAGAAACATAAAATTCTCGAATGTCATTATACTGAAGAACTGGGAAGGTGAAATCAAAAAGTTTTGTTTTTCCACATGGCACAAATGGAGATGAACGACGACCTGTTTTAGTATAGATGTAGTGGTGGAACCACTAGACCGCTTGTGAATCATTATTTTTTTAAATGGCAAACATTCAACAGAGATAAACCTTAAATCTTTTTATATGAATAATAATAAAACAGTCAAATTTTTATTACATTCGAGATGTTGAACCAAAACGACCATATATTTTTATATTTCTTTATTTTTCAGAACATTTAGACATCCTGTTAAAAATTATATAAAAAAATTAAAGAGCCGTTAGGAGGATCATTTTTTTTAGAAATGTAGTTTTTACTTTAAAACTTGAAAAGAAAAATCATAATTTTTTAACCATTTTCAAGTTTTATTTCAATGCAAAATAATCAGTTCTCATTTAAACATTCTGATAAAAATTATATCAAATAATTAAAGATGATCTCCGAGCCGTTACGAGGATCATTATTTTAGATATGTAGTTTTTACTTTACTACTTGAAAGGAGAAATCATAATTGTTTAACCATTATCAAGTTTTGTTTCAATGTAAAATAATCAGTTCTCGAGTAATTCATGATTAGGGCGCAAAAGCCAATTGTAAACAATGGCTTTAAAGTCGATTTCTGTCGAATGTCAAAATACTCCCGCGAAAGCAGCATCTGATAGAGAAATGTTTGCTATATCATATGGTATAGTTGGATATCGTTGAAGTCTTGTGATTAGTGAGAGATCTACGTTTAAAGTCATTGTTTACAATTGTCTTTTAGGCCTTTATCATGAATGACTCGAGAGTTGTGCTTTTAAGAACTACATTTAATGTTTAAAATGTTGTTCATTGTGCATAGAATGGTCATGTCAACGCTCTGAAGTTATACTGGTAGGTCAAAATTTAAAAAAAAAATCATAAAAAACTTGCTTCACTTTTGAAAACCATTCGTTTTTAATAAATACTTTTACGAGTGTATTAGTAGAACGATTGGAATTGGAAAATAAGGAAAATTTAAATTTGTCGTAAGTCGCAGACGAAAAGAGCTTATCTCTCAAAGGATAAGGTTCTTCTAGTGGAATTTAAAGGAATTTGCTCGCGCTGACCATAGATATTTTGAAATAAGTAAGTAGGGTCGGGTGGGGCAAAAGTGCCATACGGGGCAAGAGTGCCACCTGCTTTTAACGGATTCTGATGTATATGATCCATCTGTGTTTTTAATGGGATGCTGTAAGAAGTCCTTGCAATATACTGTAAAAATTTGTTATGTGTCAAGATACGCATTTTATCGAAAAAAATCCGAAAATGTAAAAGGTGAAGAAAATGCTTCAAATATTATAATAAAACACGAGCACAAAATAAGCGTTTTTGCAATTTTCTTCGCAAGAGCCCAAACAAATTCAACTCAGACCTTAGGGTACAATCATTCGTTAAGCCTCCCCATTATCAAAATACTTTTTGTTAGTTATAAATCCAAAAAATATCAATATTTTAAATCATCTACTCTGCTGGAGCAAAAGAGCCATACTTGCACGGGGTAAAAGAGCCATCGTAAACAAGTTTTCGTCGCGGAGTAAAGTTGTGAAGTGATGGTGCGCAATTACAAACGAAAGTCTTCGCGTAAAGCGTGGATGGAACCGAATATGGTCGCGGCCATACGATCTGTGCAAATATTAGGGACTTCAGTGCGAAGAGCAGCACGGTGTCCCTCGAAAAACTCTAGCGAACTCTAGCGTTTCGAGCCAGTTTTCGCGTCGCAGCAGGAACAGGAAACTTGTTGACCATGTTCTCAAGCTGGAAAGACGACTGTATGGAATAAACTGCCACGATATGCGCAGTCTTGCTTTTCAGCTTGCCGAAAAAACGGAACAAGTCACCCATTTAACAGCGAAACTGGGTTAGCTGGAACCGATTGGCTACGATGCTTCCGACGTCGTCATCCTGAATTGACGCTTAGAGTACCCGAAGCTACATCCGCAGCTCGTGCCCAAGGTTTTAACCGGGTTGCGGTTGATAAATCGTGTCCATTCTTCTCGACGACGTCACTGGTTCCGGAAAATTTGCACCCAGCAGAACCTCAACGATTTTGAAATTTTTGTTTCGACCAAGTGTTTGTAGAGCAATGGTGTTTTTTATATTAATTTGTAAACATAGATTATTGTTTCACAGGTTCAAACCAAAAATTCCAAAGTACTAGCTCTTTCGGGGACGTCGCCAAGTAGGAGGAATAACTTCTGGCGAAAGGGGCGTACTGTCGACAGCATGTTTGTGCATGTCAGCCACTGGACAGTTCATTTCACCGATGCTGATCTTCCCAAGGCAGCGCCTCACTGATCAGCTAAAACAAGGAGCTCCTCCGGAGACAATTTTTAGCTGCAACGCTAGCGGATGGATGACGACGTCCGACTTTAATGTGTGGTTCGACCATTTTTTAAAGCACAGCCGGCCAACAGCATCTGATCCCGTTCTTTTGCTACTTGATGGACACGTGTCTCATACGAAGAACTTAGCGTTCTTGGAAAAAGCTCAAATGAATCATGTAACGGTTATCAGCTTTCCTCCGCATTGCAGCCACCGGCTTCAACCGCTCGATGTCAGCTTTATGGCTCCTCTGAAGAGCCACTTTTCGAAGGCCATTGAGAAGTATTTGCGTAACAATCCTGGTAAGGTCGTTACCGTAAATGTGATAAGCCAGCTCTTGGGTACCGCTTTTTTGCAAACATGCTCTGCATCCATTGCAGTCAATGGATTTCGGAAGACTGGCATTGTTCCGTTCAACCGACACGTTTTCGAAGAGGATAGCTTTGCCCCGGCGGACGTCACGGATATTGACATGTCCATCCCTACACCGGAAACACCGGGAAAAGACAAGGATATCAATGATATCACCAATATTTCCCAGAGCGATGAAGAGGGTCCATTTCATGGATTCAGCACCGAAAGTTTGAAAAAACCAGACATTCCAAGTCGTTTCAAGGAGATGGACAAGGAGAACATCGTAAAATATCAGGAGAAGGGATCGCAGTTTGCAATAGGACCAGCTATCATACATCCGATACCGAAAACAAGCACGAGGAAAATCGCTAGCGGAAAAACTAGGAAACGTGAAAAGGCTGCAGTTTTGACGTCGAGCCCCTATAGGTCGGCATTACGCGAGACACAAGCCGTTCGGGACATAGGAGAGCTCAAAAAAGCTGACAAGCGGATGGCTAAACCAACTCCGAAAAGGCAACGCGTGGCCAAAGCTGCTAAGAGCGATGTACCGCAAGATTCGTTGTGCGATGCATGCGGATCGTCGTTCAAACTGTCCAGGAACGGAGAAGGGTGGACAAAATGTGGGCGTTGTGCTGCATGGTACCATAGCTGCATACACCTTGCTTGCCCGGTTTGCATTTAATTTCAGTTTTACAGTTATTGAACTAATATGTTATGTTTTATCAGTTACTCTAAAGCAAAAAATAAATTTGTTATTATTCTTTTTAACTGATCCTTTAGAAAATATATGATTAAAAAGTATCATCATTGTTAAAATCTCTTATCTCGGCAGCTAAGGGAACAGCCACTTATTACGTCACACAGAAAAGGACCATTTACAACCCTCCTCACTCCTTGATGATTTTTATTTTCATGGACCTAACAATTTTTTTTATTGTTACGCCCTCTCGCCCTAGTAACGTAATTTATTAACGCTCCCCTAGTTAATAGTGATGCATGAAGAATATGTACCATTTCATTGTAAAATTATGATGACTTTCCTGGTTTCATACTATATGGCTGTTTTGCCCCATGAGAGTGGCACTTTTGCCCCACCATGTTTTATAGTCCATGTTTATGCAGCTTATGAAATTTTTTTTTTAAATAAACATTCACTGATTCAATTGTAGTTACAACAGGCTTAAGGTAAAAAAGTTTAAGCTTCATTGTACATCATTCATGTTTTTGAAATGTTAAGTTAAGCTTATTTATTGAACGATAAGCTTAGGGTGGCACTCTTGCCCCAACCGACCCTAACGCCATGTACATGCAATTCGTGCATGTTTTAATGTTCATTCAATTAATGTCTGCCACATTTATCGGCAAGCTAATGTCGTACATTGAAATCATTTCTACTACTACTAAAATGTATATTTATTTCATTTGTTTTGATTTACATTTTGTTTTGACATTTTAAGTGATACAGAAGGGCTCTACATCTTAAATAATTATCTTTTAGTTTGGATTAAGTGGTGTTATTTTTTTGCATGTGATATGGTATTCCCTCTTGGGAGTGTATTGAATTTGAATTTGGGAGTGTATTTCCCTCTTGAGAGTGTATTGTATTGAAAAATTTGATAACCTACCCAAATACAATATCTGAAGCCTATAGGCTATAAACTATAGTTTACAAGCAGTCTGCTGATCGAATGGGGCTACCTCGGGCAGGATTCTCTGAACCTTTCCAGGATTATACCTTTTTTATCGCCGAGGCTCTACAGACCAGCCAGGCGATGGATCTGAGAATTCCTAGTTTTGGAGAACAGTTCAGAATCATCTGTATGATGTTGTTCTGAACTACCTGGAGTTTTCGATGGCGGCAATTGGCGCAACTCTCCTAGAATGGCAAACCGTACTAGAAGTCAAGAATGGTTTGCTTATGTACTGAAAACTTGTTCTTGGTCGATAGAGTGGACTTTTTGGTGATCAGCGGATGTAGAGATCTTAACAGAATACTAAATTTAGTTGAGGTTTTGTGAACATGCGATTAGAACAAAACCTTGCTATCTAGGGTAAGACCAAGGTAGACTACTTCCCCGGACCAATCAATCGGTGTGTTACAGAGGTGAACTTTGACATATCCTGGCGGAATGAGTCGAGGTGACTTTGAGTGCGGAAAAAGAATCGTCTGTTTCCACTGCATTTATACAGATCTAACAATTATTAAAATATTTGGACAGAACATTGATACCCTCCTAAAGTTTTTTAATCAGAACACGAATCACTTGACACATGTAGATGATAGAAGTGTCGTCGGCAAACATCGACAAAATACCATCACCCGACAGGGGAGGAACATTTGACGTGAAGATGTGGAATAGGATAGGGCCTAAGAGACTCCCCTGGCGAACACCAGCATCAATGTTAAAATTATCAGAATGAGAATTATTCTGGAAGACCTAGAATGATCTGTCCAACACATAGTTTTTGATAATCTTAAAAAGATATGAAATCATATCGGTCCGGCTTGTGTGCTATATACTAATGTTGAAGAGCATAGCCCAGAAAAAAGAGGGTCACGAAAGTGCAGTATGAAGCAGAAATGACGGGTCAACGTAAAATAATAAAAACATTTCAAAATAAAGCAACCATGCGTATTATGATATGTATGAATTAGATGATACCATTATTACTATACACCAACCATTATTACTATACCAACCAACCTACGTGAACCTCGCGGTTACATCCTTGATATAACCCATCTCTAATTTTCTTTATGTTTTATTTTTCAAAAAGTGATCAAGTTAAATGTCAATTTTAATTTTCCTAGTTTTCTAATGGAGAACTAAATTTTAAAAAGTAAATGAACCTTAAAAACGGTTTGACAATATTTTAATATTTTTTCTTAAAAACACGAGTGATCATCTTATAATGCACACATTGCCCACATATATACAGCAACTGTTCGCTAACTGGGGCTGTTTAACTGTGCTAAAGTTAAAAAGCAAATAAACTTCAAAAATCAGCATTTGTCATTTCGTTGTCAAAATCAGCAATGGGTATGCAAAAGTCAGATAAGATCCGTGGAGGAGTGAAAATTGTTAAATTGTACGAAATTGAGTCGTAATTCCATACAAACTGAGTCAAATATTATGCACAATGGGGTGCACAATAAGCTACATCGCAGTATCGTATAAAGCATAAAAACATTATTGAACTTATTGTGCAAAGAAATATCCCAACCGAAATCTGATCGAAAGCCCCCTCGAAATTTATTTACATTTGAAATGTCAGCCCAGTTAGCGAGCAGCATCCGTTAACTGGGCTATGCACTTAGCCCAGTTAGTTAACATTTGCTGTATATACATATTGTTAGTTTATATATTAGTTTTTTTTCGGTTTGTTGTATAAACTTACCTTAACTTTTTGTATTACAACCAGGTGTTCCGAATCTCGCTTGACTTCATTGGAATATTGTGCTACATCTACCATTGCCTCTTTGGCTCGTTCAAGGCCACGGAAATCATCGTGAGACTGGAGTTGGAGAAAATAACACATGAATAATAATTTTGATCTTGATAACTAATGTTGGTAGAGATGATTTCTGCATAAGAGCTGAAATACCTCATGAAAATACGTAAAGGATGGAAGCAAACATCTTTCCAGCAGCAAAATTTGTTATATGGGATACCTGGAAATACCTGAGAGGTACTAACATGGTATTGGTTTACTTCAATTAAGCAGATAAAGAAGAAGAAGTGGATTGGCAGAGAATGGAGTGAAGATTGAAATGATCATCGGATTAAAATTAATCAAATATTAATTATGTAATGATGACAAAAAGAGTAAATTGTCACAAGTGGTAACAATAGAGAAGCTAATAATATCAGGTAGAAGCTCAACGAGCACAAAATACAGCGTAGGTCAGGTGAGCTAAAATTAAAAAAAAACTATTATAAATTAGTATCCGAAAATAAAAAAATAAATCACGAAACTAAGGAAATGTCCCAATGTTTTTAGTTAGGTTTCACCATACATTGATTCATGTGCTCTATATTTGCACATATTGTTCAGTATGCAACATTGCATTGAAAAGTTATATGTATATTTTCTGAAATAACAAATTTGAAGTGCAACGTACAATCGAAAAATTTGCTTTAAAATTGTTGAAGCTGGAATATTTTTTTTTCATAAGCACAGATAGAATACACTTCCACGTTTTGTTATGTAAAAGAGCTAGATAATAAAATGAGAACAGAAAGATTGGTTTTCTCTTAGAAATTCTTATATTAAAGTAAACTGGCGGTTACTTGGTTCACAATTAAACGGGCTCAAACTGTGGAAGGATTACCAGCCGGGATTTTGAAGGATGACCAAAAGTAGACCATACACTGATAGGCAAAATAAAGTGCCCACCTCTTCGTTTTTTCAATTTCTCTCATTTACTTGGTTCAAATTAAAGTAAACACATTGTATTTTTTTTATATTCTTTTTAAGTTTCACTTATGGAATACTGAAAACAAAGGAGTTTTACTTAAAGAAAAAATAAATCAATTTGTGTTGAAAAAAAAAACAGTGACAAAATAAAGTGCCCACTTCAAAAATCGATACGTTTTCGATAAGTTTCCATTGGAAGACCCCTCGATTGTTTATGTTTTGATATTTTGACATGTTTTGAAGCAAACGGCTCAACCTGGTGCATTTGTATACGTGATCGCATTTGATTCAATTGAAAAAAAAAAATGGAGAACGCAGTGCTTTCGAAAGGGCCTGTTCATAAACCACGTAGACTTAGTTTTGAAAATCTCAGACCCCCCCCCTCCCTCCTCGTAGACTTTTCTCCATACAATTTTTTGAAATTTTGTATGGAGCGTAGACTTTGGTCAAACCACCCCCCCCCCCCTCCCCCCAGAAAAGTCTACGTGGTTTATGAATAGCCCCAAAGCAATTCCCTTGTGTATCCGAAAATTGGTCGTTCGTGATGTGCAAAACGGTGAATCGCACCGGGCTGTCGCTAAGAAGTACAGTATCAGTAAGGCAGCGGTTGGCAAAATTCTTCTGAAGCTTAAAACGTTTGGATTAGTGGTGGATCGCCCTGGCAGAGGCAGGAAGCGGAAAACGGATGCGAGAACGGACACCAAGATCATGCGCGAAGTCAAGAAGAACCCGAAGGTAACTGTCCGCGAGATCCAGGAAACCCTTCAGTTATCAGTTTCCGGTCGAACTGTTCGTCGCCGTCTCGTAGCACAGGGGTTGAATAGCAAACTTGTCCGGAAGCGCCCATTTATCAGCAAGGCAAACAAAGCCAAACGGCTTAAGTTTGCTAAGGAGCATGCTGATAAGCCCCTAGAGTTCTGGAAAACGGTTCTCTGGACGGACGAATCAAAATACGAGCTGTTTAACCGAAAGCGGCGGGTTCGTGTTTGGTGCAGATCGGGAGAGGAGCTTCAGGAGCGCCACATCCAAGGCACGATGAAGCATGGAGGAGGAAATGTGATGGTCTGGGGGTGTTTTTCGTGGGGTGGAGTGGGAAGCATTGTGAAAATCGACGGGATAATGACGGCAGATTCTTACATCAACATCCTGCGAGAAAATCTGGAGGTTTCGCTGATCCAGACGGGCCTTGAAGAGAAGTTCGTATTCCAGCAGGACAACGACCCGAAGCATACTGCCAAGAAGACCAAGTCTTTCTTGCGGTCTTGTCGGATCAAACCGCTGGAATGGCCTCCACAAAGCCCGGACCTCAATCCCATCGAGAATTTGTGGGCGATTCTCGATGCCAGGGTTGACAAAACTGGTGTTACCAATAAAAATAACTATTTTGAAGCCCTGGAGCGCGCCTGGGAAGAGCTAGATCCACAGCACCTAAAGAACCTGGTCGAGAGCATGTCGAAGCGCCTGCAGGACGTCCTGAAGGCCAAAGGAGGACACATCAATTGTTGAAATGCTTTTATTTGACATTAATTTATGTTTTCTGTAGCCTAAATGAAGTGGGCACTTTATTTTGTCACTGTTTTTTTTTCAACACAAATTGATTTTTTTTTCTTTAAGTAAAACTCCTTTTTTTCAGTATTCCATAAGTGAAACTTAACAAGAATATAAAAAATAAGATAATAATAAAAAATACAGTGTGTTTACTTTAATTTGAACCAAGTAAATGAGAGAAATTGAAAAAACGATGAGGTGGGCACTTTATTTTGCCTATCAGTGTACTTAACATAGACAATTTAACCATTATATACTTACCGGACTCGTTTCTTGTACTAGTTTATCTAATAATAGGTGATATTTTAAAATCCTTTGCATAGGAACTGATAGAATATCACGAAGCTGCAGTCGGCCGCCACTATGTTCTTTCTGACATTGCTGCAACGAAACATAATGAAAGTTCTAAAGTGTTGTAGCGAACAGATATATGAAATTACTTATAATAAAAAATAAACCGGACGACAGTTTATCACATCGTATTACCAGATTCCAAATATCTTACTTCCAACTTTTTCCGACACATGCCAACCCATATATTTTGGAAGATCGCAGCAAGCCGTGCTTGGAAACTGACGTGTTTTGTTTTTGCTGCGCCCTTTTCGCGAAAAATAAAATCATAAATATATTCGTAATTCAACCTAAACGAACAGTGAAATCATAAAATCTCCACGTGTTTTGTGTAATATTTAGTGAATATAATCGATTCCCTCCCGAAATTTGTGATGGTCATTAGTTTATCCCCATTTTTTTGTTTTTAGTGCTTCACCCCCGCACCCGGAGGAAGGGTTAATATCAGCTTAGTTGTGTTTGTTAGTGCTGTTAGTATTGTGCCTCGCGGTCATAAAAGATTAAATTAGAGTATTTTTCCGCTTTGTCGCGAGTGAATTGATAATTATAAGCAGTTTGGGTGCGATATAGAGTATCTTCATAGCGGGGGATTTTGATTATTGACATAGTGTGGAGAGAGAAATGAGAAAACCAGTGCAATTCCGAAAACGGCCATTTGCTGGTCAGAAAAAAAGAAGCTAACGCGCATGTGCGCGTGAGTGACTGGCATAGAATTTCAGCTGCACTCACCACGTGGTGTACAGGGAGAGCTGTGAAGTTTTTTTTTCTTTCGTTGCACAATGATTGTGATTTTTCATGTTAAATTTCTTCTTGGAAGTGTTTTTTTACCTGTGATTTTCATTGTTTTGAATTTTTGCGCGAAGTACTAATTCTGTTCGGACTGTTCCATTGGAAAAGGATGATGTGAAAATATTTGCCGAATAGCGGAGTGCTGCTTTTGTAGAGACATAAATGCATCCTTAAGCATCACAGGGAAGCCGCCCAAATGAAGACTGAACATCAGCAACAATTTCCGGTGAGATCTATCTGATTATAACTAAATTTGAACGATATTGCTAAATACGTGGCATCCTCAAAACAATAAGATTTGATGATGGAAGTGTATGCACAGTACCTATATCCATATGATGTTTGTACTGTTCGTTATTTATATCACTTAGCAAAGCTGAAAGATCTCGATCATAGTAGTCTACCTATGAAAATTATACAATTTAGTTACTCTAGAAATAAACCTGTTAACGTCAGGACGGGTTCTTCTTTACTCTCAAATCTGAAAATCAATAGGTTTTGGGCCTGCAAAAAACTGTGTCGAATGGAAGACGACGAAGGTAATTTTGAAGAAGCCGAAGACCATTTTCAAGCGGAACAAGCGGAAAATTCCTCGACGATGAACGATCTGAAGACTTCCCTGAAGAAGCTTGGTGACAGCAACTACGCCGTTTGGAAGTTCCGGATGGAGTTGGTACTCATCCAGGAAGGATTGTTCGACGTGGTGAGTGAAGAGAAACCTGAAAACCCGGATCCCGTATGGAAGGCGAAGGACGCAAAAGCACGAGCGGTAATCGGCTTGTCGGTGAACGATGGCCAGCTGTGCCACATTATCAGAGCCGGTTCAAGTAAAGATATGTGGGACGGGCTCAAGGCGTACCACGAGCGATCATCGTTGGCAAGTAAAGTGCACGTTTTACGAAAGTTATGCTCGCAACGGTTGCACGAAGGTGGTAGTATGTCAAATCATTTGAACGAAGTGACAAATTTGACAAACAGGCTTACTGCGATGGGCGAAGAAATGAAAGAACATTGGATAGTTGCCATGCTTCTTTCAAGCCTTCCCGAATCATACAACAGTTTAATCACTGCGCTGGAAAGTCGACCGGAAGAGGACCTAACGTTGGAATACGTGAAGGGTAAGCTACTGGACGAATGAAGCGTCGCGTGGAGAACCAGTCGGAAGAAAAGGCTCTGCGAACCGGAAACATTTCATCGGTGGTACCGATGGACAAATCTAAAATCACGTGCCACTACTGTCACATGGAAGGGCACATTCATCGGGACTGCAAAAAGTTAGCCAGGGATCGGAAGCAATCAGAGAAGAAACCTCAACAGAAGGCTAAGATGGTGAAGACCAAATCACCGGAGGTATGTTTTACTGTAGAAAAACGATTGGCGGAACGTGATCTGTGGTTCCTTGACTCAGGCACCACGTCTCACATGACCAACAACGCATCGCTGCTGGGAGAACTGGACCCGTCGTTCAAGGACAGCATCAGTCTAGCGGATGGAAACGAGGTTCAAGCGAATGGAATCGGTGCTGGAGTGTACCAGAGTGTCGATGGCGATGGGAAAGCTGTCAACGTGAAGCTTAAGAGTGTGTATTATGTGCCGGCACTGACCGGTAACCTGCTGTCGGTGAGCAAGATAGCCGATGAGGGATTTAAAGTGGTGTTTGAGAAGAACTCTTGCAAAATAATGAAGGATGGAGCAGCACTAGTCGTTGGTGAACGGCGAGGCGGGTTGTATTATTTGAAGCACAGCCCGGAGAAGTCCTTGCTGACAACCGTCGGCCACGCCAAGGAGTGTGTACACTTGTGGCATAGGCGTTTGGGACATCGGTGTACGGATGCTATTGGGAGGATCGTTCGTGACCAGTTAGGAACTGACATTACTCTCACACGGTGTGATGTGCAAACGACATGCGGCACATGTGGAAGATGGCCCGCAGTTCATTCCCAAAGACAGCTGAAAAACAAAGCAAAGCGGTAGCCCAAGTAGCAATTCAAATGCAAATTGGTTTTATTCATGTTTTATGGTAGTTTTATCAAAGCAATATGGAGTTCATCCGGTTTTATCAAGGCATTTTCCAAGTTAAGGTGGTTTTAATTCATTAACAGTTCTTAAGAGTGATTAAAGAACACTTGAAGAAACCTCCATAAAACTACATAATTTATAAGTGTTATTCACCTTATCAGTAGTTTTATAAGATACTTGATCCCCCTCTCAAGACATCGTTTCGCAACTTGCATAAAACCTGATAAAAGTTTTGTAAAAGTTTTATCACATTCTTCTTTAAGATGAATGTATCTTGGAAATACTGCCATAAAACTCTCTTAGAACCATTTGATTTTAAATAAGAGCACATATTCTTGAGAAAGAACATTATGTGAAAAATAAACAAACTGTCACAATGGACGCCCACAGGTGGAAGAAATTAAAAACTATCGGATCGTTCAAGCGGAAATTCAATAAAAACCTATCCAGTATATTGAACACTCCTTCATCTCAGCCACCAACTACAATTTTTTTTTTGACCATTCCATTGGATTCGCAGCCTACTGAGACTAACTTATCAAAAGGGTCCATGCGTTATGCGTAAAACGAATAAAATAAAATGGTGCAATGTGTCGCCAGTTGAAAACCGAAATGCATAACTCATGATATTTGATTTTATGCCAGTTATGCAAGTTAAACCTAACATCTCAGGTAGTGCGTTATATGGCGCACCACCGTGGAAATACAGCGCAGTACTTTTGACGTAAGGTTTAATGTGCACTACGATTGTAAAATGTTATGTTAATGTTGAATTCTCCCGAGTCGTGCATTTAAGTTCCCAATAGGCTACACAATATTTACTCGTTGCAGGTAAAAATTAGTACATCATCTGAGCGAAAATCGATTTTTCCCATGATCCGCACGTTTTATCCAAAGTCTTTCAATCGCCTTACGCTGGTGATTAAAAACAATAAATTATAAGCTGTAATGATGAACAACAATTATGCATAGGCACTTTTGATTTGAACGTTCACATTTTCTTTGTTTATGATGTGCCTTCTCCACACTGATTTTATGACATTCTTACGAAAGAATTGTTTACCTTGAGCAATTCAAACAAGTTTTATGCAAGCGTTACTCCTCTTTTTCAAGAATAGAACAAGTAAAGATGAACTTATCGTGCTCCTAAACAAAATCTTGTTAGTCTTGTGCAAAACATATTTGTTTTATATGCGTTTTATGGTACACGCTTAGAAAAAGTAATGTAAATTTAAGTCTACTTGGATGCACATAAAAGGAGCGGCTTATTGGACATAAATTTACATCTATTCTGAGCATCACATGACAGTAAAAACTAAATTGAAAGTTTACATGTCATGACGTATATGAAAGTTATGATACACAAAATTAGATTTTCTTAAAGCACCTATTGTTCATGCAATTTTCAATGCACTTGCTTGGCCTAATTTTAATTAAGATTGATTTACATTACAAAATCGATTCTTAAACATTTAACCTTATCCGCCAATGGCACGAAAGGATCATTAACTGGGGAAAGAGTACTCTATTTTTTATAGAAATTATGATCTTCGAGCGGTTAGCACAACAATATCTCACAATGCACTTTAAATGCGCAGTAAAAATCAATTTCCAAACTTCGTGAAGATGCAAAAAATAGCCCATTCAATGATTGAGATGGCCAGCAAATAAGCATCCGTGCGGGCATGTGATACGTCTCCTCATGTTCTATCGTTCACTACCGAGTGACGAACAGTGATGAAAAATTTAGATTTTTTTTTGTTTCTTTGGCGATACGGCCGGTGCTTCCCTGACATGCCACGAAGGATTTGGATTCCACTTCGTAATTAACTGCGCACTGGCATGCTTCTAAATTTCGGTGCACTTGAAAGTGTTTTCAATAAATTGTGGCGTTTCCACACATCAAATAAGAAGCTTATCAAGACACCGTTCCGGATAAATTTATCACGACGTGTGAAATGGACTTTGAGAATTGCAAAACGCTAATGCTGAAGTCGACGATAATGACTTGCAGTGTACTTGTATGTGTTATTAGACGTTTCGAATAAGGATTTAAGAATACATCCAAATGAACTTAAAACGGAAGCATACGTAAATTTAAGTTTCAATATTTACAGGTTGTAAGGATTACGTCACGCGTAAAATTCATTATTTTTAAGAGTGTAGTTTTAGATAAAACCATTGAAAAAATGGCGAGCGTGGCTATTCTGGATTCCCTCGGAATGGTAGCCATTTACATATGTATGCAAAAAAAACTCCCGTTTTTCTAATGCTACGAACAAACAATGCTGTTTAAAATACATTTTGAAACTTAAAATGGATTGTAGACACAATTTATTCAAGATCTAACAATTTATCAGCCTTGTCACCTAATTGTTGAATTTTCAAGTATTTTTTATTTTTCAAATATATCTAGCAATGATTCCGTGGCGCATTAAAACTTTCGAACTTTTATGTTATAAAACACCAATAAACTGAACGTCGCATGAAAAATTTATCAATTGCAGGCAAACAACTCATGCATTTATGGTCAATTTTACAATTAATTTACATACGTATCCATGGAAAAGAAACATCATATGTATATCGATGTTTTTTTTTTCTCTTAAAAAAGTCCCCATTTAGCAGAACGAATCCAAAAATGGAATCTTCGAAACATATTTGTGACGGACTGGAAGTGTTCTTAGAGAGGAAAATCATAAAACTACCAAAACTTGTGGTAATTTTATCATAGTTTTAAGCATGTCCTGCATGTCATTACAAGTATGTACCGATAAAACTATCAAGTTTTAAGCGAATCTTGGGAAATAGTCTTGAGAACCTCCTGTAGTATGGGCCTTTTTGAACTTATGAGGGTTTTATGGCTGTTTTATCGATGTTATGTAGAATATCTAGTTTTATGCGTGGTTTTATCAAATGAGTCTTGAGAACTTCTTCAAGTGTCCTTAAAATTGAATTTGTTACTTGGGAGGTGATCTAGTGCATACCGATTTGTCGGGACCATTTGAAGTGGCTACGCCTAGCGGAAATCGGTACTGTATGGTGCTTGTTGATGACTATTCACGCTTTACGATAGTCTACCTGCTAAGGTGCAAGTCTGAAGCGTTCGAAAGGATCCGAGAGTATGTCTGCGGTAAAAAGCCTAAAGTGCTACGATCCGACGGAGGTGGCGAATATTTGAGTGGGAAACTGAAGAAATTCCTGGCGGACAACGGAATCTTGCTGCAGCAAACGGCCCCGTATAGTCCACAGCAGAATGGGGTGGCCGAGAGAAAAAACCGCTCATTAGCTGAAATGATGCTGGCGGATGCAAATATGGAAAATAAATTTTGGGGAGAAGCAATCGTGACTGCGTGTTATCTCCAAAATATGCTCCCAACAGCTCCAAACGATGAAACGCCACACGAACTGTGGTACGGTAGGAAGCCATCCTACAAGCATCTACGTGTGTTCGGATCAACAGCATACGTGTACGTTCCCAATCAAAAACGTAGAAAGTTGGACAAGAAAGCAATCAAAATGATACTGGTGGGCTACGCTGCCAGACGGAAAGCGTACCGTTTCCTCGACCCGGTAGATTGCAGTATTATCATTAGCCGTGATGCCAAATTCGAAGAGCTACAGGGTAACGATGCGGTGAGTAACAGCGACGGTGACGACGAGGTGATCGTTACACTACGGGACAAAGCAGTTGGTACACATGACGATGATGGTAGCAAAGAGGAAATCCATTGTAATCTACCGCATGAATCTGAAAATGAAGATGATGGTAGTGTCGATACAGCGGAGAGTGGTTTTGAAGGGTACTCGTATGAAGAGGTACCACGGAGATCCCAACGATCAACAAAAGGTGTGCCTGCGCAGCGGTTTGTAAGTTCCTGGTTGGCAGACGTTTCAAGCGTCCAGGAGGAGCCGAAGAACTATGCTCAAGCTATGGCTAGCTCGAATTGTGGTAAGTGGTATGAAGCGATTATCGACGAGTTACGTTCCATTGACTCGAACGAAGCGTGGGAACTGGTGAACCTCCCAACCGGACGAAAGGCAGTTGGCTCGAAGTGGGTGTACAAAATCAAGCACGACGCGGATGGAGCAGTGGCCCGCTTCAAACAAGACTGGACGCACAAGGGTTCAGCCAGCAGTACGGGACCGATTATGACTAGGTGTTTGCTCCTGTTGTTCGCCAAACTACCTTCAGGACTCTACTGGCTGTGGCGGCGAAGCAAGGTATGAAAGTCCAACAATTCGACGTCAAGACAGCGTTTTTGTATGGAAATCTCGACGAAGAAATATACCTTCGTCATCCTCCAGGATTCGTCGTACAAGGACTAGCGCAGAAGCAAAAGTTTACAAGTTGCGAAAAAGTTTATATGGCCTGAAGCAAGCGGCCAGATCGTGGAACGGCGTACTGCACGCCGAACTGGAACGCTTGAGATTCAAGCGGTGTGATTCTGATCCATGCCTCTACAAGAAAAAGGAAAACAATCGTTGGTGCTATGTACTGGTGTATGTCGACGACTTGATTGTAGCGTGCGAGGATGGAAAGGCCATAGACCGGTGTATTAACGTTCTGCGGAAGAAATTCAACATCAGCTCGCTAGGTGAAATCCAGTGGTACTTGGGCATCAACATAAAGCGTGATGAGGATGGCAATTTCTTTATCAACCAGAAGCAGTACATCGGCGAGATTGTGCGTTCGTGTGGTTTGGAAGATGCCAAGGATTCGAAAATTCCATTGGACCCAGGATATTGGAAGCAGGACCCTGGTTCACCTCTGCCAAACAACGCAGAGTTTCAGAAGCTGTTGGGGCAGCTCCTTTACGTTTCGGTAAATTCAAGGCCGGATATTTCTGCAGCGGTGTCAATCCTGAGCCGCAAAACGAGCAACCCATCTCAGAGTGACTGGCAGGAACTGAAGCGTGTTGCACGATACTTGAAGGGAACGTGTGACTACTGGTTGCGTGTTAGTGACAACATTCGTCAAACTGGTTTGATTGGCTACTCGGATGCTGACTGGGCGGAGTGCAAAGAGGACCCAAAATCCAATAGCGGTTTGGTGATCCAATTCAACGGTGGTACGATTAGCTGGGCATGCAGGAAGCAGTCATGTGTTTCACTGTCCACTGCAGAAGCGGAATTTGTGGCTTTGACGGAAGCTACACAGGAAATGCTGTGGTTAAAACGTCTGCTTGGTGACTTCGGTAAAGAAGATCAAAATCCGGTGTTGTTCGAGGACAACCAAAGCGCCCTGAAGATGCTGGACATCGGCAAGTTCAGCAACAGAACGAAACACATTGCTACTAAGTTTCACTTCGTAAAGGACATCAAATGCTCTGGTGAGGTTCGTTTCGTTTATTGTCCGACAGAAAAGATGGTGGCAGATTTGCTCACCAAACCCCTTGGAGGAACCAAAATGGCGAAGATGAGAACCATGTGTGGATTAGAGTTCCAGCATTGAGGAGGAGTGCTCGTTATTTATATCACTTAGCAACGCTGAAAGATCTCGATCATAGTAGTCTACCTATGAAAATTATACAATTTAGTTACTCTAGAAATAAACCTGTTAACGTCAAGACGTGTTCTTCTTTACTCTCAAATCTGAAAATCAATATGTACTGTGTCTATGCGGGGCTTGTTGTAAGTGAAAGTGACCTCGGAATGGACGTGAGTAACCAGGCATTCTGAAATGGGTCACTGGATCCCAACAGAGCTATCACCTTCCAACTCCCGGGCTAAACATGTTTGTCGAGTCGACAACATTTCGTTTAACTGCAAACATTTGTCTTCCATAAAAACACTGCCGGACGGTGGGCTTTGGATTGTATATACACACACACACATACACACACATGCCAACCCTTATATTTTGGGCATGCAAAAAATTATATTTTTATGAAATTCTCAACAAATATTAACTCATTCGTGGAACGGATTAGACCGGAAAATGAATAAAAGTCATCCCTCGTACCTGGTTCAAAATTTCAAATCTATTTTTATTTCGAACTGTCAAAGCGAGTGCAAAGGCCATTCACAATACTGTTTTATTTTATATGAACTGTTTCACTTTGAAACTAGAACAAAACCGCATTCTTCGCATTGCTTCGCAACTTTCTTATTTTAGAACTGTTGTGTAGTTTGTAACCGTTTAGTTACAATATCCAAAGATTTTATATTGTGCATGTTGTTTTTGAAGCTGTAGTGTTTTTAGTGTTCGTGTTGGGTCTGTAGGATTTGTAGGATGTTTTATTTAAATATTTTGAATGTAAAATCCAAAATGTATAAGTTTGGATTAGTAGGGTTAGCTAAATGTCGATTTTTAATATTTTTGAATAAATTTAAAATTATGTTTGATGGTAACAAGACTGAAAGGGTGTCGTGGTCAGCTGTGGAAAGAAAATTGAATGGGTGAAGAATATGAATACGGATGGGTTGTGATAAGGAAGGAAAATGGAGAAAATATGGAACGGGTGGAAAATGAAATAGCAAACGGATCGAGATCATCAAGCATTGATCATTAGTTAACCGGCGTGCGTGCGATTATAACGTGAGTGCAAAAACCCAAACGTGTTGAACCCAAAAGTGCAGTGCTTTCTTGAAACAGCCCACTGATTCTTCTGGACCTTTTTTTATTGTTGTTCCACAGCGCCTCACGATCGTCACGAGTCGACCAAGATAGTTCAGGCTGTCTTGGTCTAATTGTCAAAGACGACCAATATCCTCGGACTACATGTCCTAATCGTAAAGGAGGACTTACCCTTCTCGGTGTGGCCAATACGGTCTCGTCCGTGGTCCATCGACCGAGTCAACGAAGGAGGACGCCGTTGAACCAGAAAAGCTACTACCGGTAGCTTCACCGGTTGCGAACCGCCCGTTCCGCCATTGTCGGAGGACAATCCGGCGCCCAATCCACCGATCCACCATCGTGGTCAACGAATACCAACGCCACCAAGTGGAGTTACACTTTTTCCCCTCGGGTGTTTGACGAGAGTACTGGCTGGACAGATCATCCGTCGGACTCGGCCGGAAATGTCTGCTTCCCTAAAGGAACGTTCGGCTGGATATCGGGTGTTCAAACAGTGCACTACAGGTAGTGCGGAGTGCGAAAAAAAACCTGAACCGAAGCTTTTCAGCGTTCGATGCGGAATGATGCATTCCTCTTTACTTACCCAATGTTATAACAATTCCATTACGTATGTTATGGTTTTAGAACATTAGAAAAATGTGAGAAACTAAATGAAAACAGGGCAAAAAAATCCGAGCGCTAGTCCATTCAATCCTAGGTGTCCACGTTTTTTTCAAATTGCACTATTGAGATTTTGCGTTTTTGCTCGATTGTTAAAAAAATGACGCTATTTATTATTATAATGGTCTAACTCATTCCGCGAATGAGTTCATAGATGTTGAGAATCTAATAAATTAATGGGCTTCCCGTACTGAAAAAAATGCTTGCTACCACGTTGGGGTTTGCCATCTGCAAGAAATGGCTAGAACTATGTTTTGGAATCGGTTATTTCTCTGGCCACAACATAAATGAAACAAGAATGTTGTTGAATGAAAGATTAGTCTGTAATAATGTCAATTCAAATCAATTGAAAGTCAATTTTCGTTGTCCTTTCGCACTGTTTCAAATTTAGGATCGACAAAGACCAAGGTCTTGCTCCGGCAAGGCATAGCCTACGTGTCTGTATAAGTTGAATCGGTCGTCGATCATCATAAAGCCCAGAATATGGAGATGGATGGAGAAATGGACCGATTTTGGTCAAAGAAAAATAAGAGAAGATGACGAGGAAGTTTCGAGACAATAACCATTGAAAGGGAGGGTAAACAAATGAGAAGGCAAAGAAGTTTCGAGATTCAAGATGATCCGGTTCACACTTCTGACATATGTCTCCATCTTCACGCAGAATAATGCTAATGGCTGGCCACAATTGATACGTAGCGGCTGCGTTTGCGTGAATTTGACAGTTTTCTGTCAAATTTACGTCAACGGAACGCAAACGTATCTATTGTGGGTAGGTAAAGCCCAGCCTAGATCACCCAGAATAGATACGTTTGCGTTCCGTTGACGTAAATTTGACAGAAAACCTATGGGAAAGCTGTCAAATTCACGCAAACGCATCCGCAACATATCAGTTGTGGGCCAGCCATAAACCACGAACAGCAAGCAAAATTGCTTAATTTGGTTCGTGTCTGTCTAATGTATTTTGGAACAGCGTAGCCCGAGCAGCTCAAACGAAGCGTCGTAGTGGAACTTACGATCATCAGCTAAATTGAAAAGTTTTGAGAAGCATCAAAACAAACCCTGGCCTGACAGATAATGTAGTTGCAGAAATATACGGTGCCGCTTGTAGTACCGTTCAAAGAATCTGTCTCAAAGCATGACTGCAAGATACGTTGATGGCGGGTATCACAAGGAAAGTGCGCAGTTACATCAGAAATGAAAAGCAATAATTTGAAAGATATTGTTGTGGATATTTTTCTCCGAAAGTTCAATAAAATATATTTGTTTTGATTGGTTAGTCCGTTTTATATGCCATTCCAGCCCAGAGATATAAGTGATTTCTTCAGTATGGATTCTAAGGCAGTGAACCATTTTACTATGTCGTGGTTAAAAATGACATTTCGAAAGTTATTTTCTAATCTCTTTGATCTCATCTGTATAAAATAACCAAGCTCATGGACCAAGAGCATGGTAACCGAATAACGTTCCATCGATCACATTTAACTACGAGTTATGTCATTCGACTCGCTAAACGTTTGAATTTCATTTGTGTTTCATGTCGGTATGTTGATTACATCCCAAGTAACCACGAGGCTGTAATAGCATGCATATATAGGGCATATGTATTACGTCTAGTGCATCATTGAAGTTG
Source organism: Aedes koreicus (assembly GCA_024533555.2). Lineage (NCBI taxonomy): Eukaryota > Metazoa > Arthropoda > Insecta > Diptera > Culicidae > Aedes > Aedes koreicus. The sequence continues at coordinate 383,944 of JAHHFK020003780.1, forward strand.
GATTAAAGCTGATAAGGGCCCCACTAACATCGAACTAATGCTGTATCTTTTGTAATGCCATAAGACATTGCTAAAGTAGCATTATTGCATTGGTAATGCATCACTACATTCTTAAGCCAATCTAACGCTTCATTACTTGACAACTGTTGACTAGATGCGATCCCGCATTACCGATGTTGATTTTGGGTTGATTAAGTGCAATAATATAATGCTTGTGGTTACTTGGGATTCCTTACGATTGTTCAATTTGCCTCTTTCAATTAACCGTGTAGGCTGTATACCAATTCGCGTATTAATTTTAATTTTTTTAAATTTGACAGATGGATAATAATCGAAAATCCCTTTCCCTTTGTGATTGACCAACAAACTTTCGAAAAGATGTTTGTCAAAATTGAGTTCCCGTCTGCCAGAAATAAGTCAGCACTTAAGTCAGCATTTAAGTGAAAATTAAAATTAATTCGCGAATTGGGACACAGCCTTAGTCGAGCTTCTGACTCACTAACAGTCAGCGAGTACCTTCCGTTGTTGAAAACTGTTTGAAAATGCACGGGACTTTTTGAAATTAAATTAAAATTTCTGAAATTATTGAGCATGTTCTAGTAGAGTTATTTTACCCAGAAAAGTGATTGTTGTACAGAATCGAGACCTTTTTAAGAAAAGCACGGCTTACCACAAAAGTTCAACTCAGTGGACGCAGTGGTTCTACGCCCCAACAAAAAAAAAAAGAAAAGCACGCCATTTCGTCCAAACCAAAACGGAATAAGACTGTGGTTTTTCTATCCTAAAAGTGCAACAAGTCGGGTATGAGTACACGACACTGAAGAAGTCTGCACATTGTAGACGAAATAGACGTATCTGTCAAGATAAGCAATAAAGGTAGTTGGAATTAAATAGAAATTACTAATCATTCTTCTCATTTTCTAGTTACATGTATTCCCCTTAACAGCTCAATCTCTCCAGGATTCAATAAAAAACCTTTATTTTGACTTCTCAAATGTTTTATTTCATTATGGAGAGTGTGAGCTGTTTAGTGGAATACCTGTAACTAGAAAATAAGAAGAATGATTAGTAATTTCCATTTAATTCCAACTACCTTTATTGCTTATCTTGACAGATATGCGTATTTCGTCTACAATGTGCAGACTTCTTCAGTGTCGTGTACTAATACTCGACTGAAAGAAAACCTTCGTCACCTGCCGTATTTATCCTATTTTCTAAATACAAACACTTGTACCTACAGCTAACATTTTTTGTACCTAACCTATCCTGAGTCCAACACAAATATTATGCTTGATATCTACCTCGCCATTTCCTTATACCTAACCTGATTATTCCGTAGCAGCGGGTGTTCCACTGCGTCGGCTTTGATGTCGTTTAGGTATTAAGTTAAAGAGCCATGTGTACCCGTTACCTTGGTCTTTGTTTAGTAGATTTGTGTTTTGTTGTTTGTTGATTTCTAAGCTTTCTGCGACGTCTAATTTCCAGGGTGTAGAGGTGGTCCGTAAGATTGTGATGTCATTCGTCGTTATGTCGTGATTTTCCGTAAATATGTGTTCTGCAACTGTCGATTTGAAGTTATGTGAAATTCTTTTGTCAGTCTGTTTGACAGCCTTAGTCACCTCCGCTAGATACTCTTTTGAACCTTGTTGCCAAGGTTCTCTTTGTTTAACCTACATACATTTTGCTGCCGTGTTTACACTTAATTTTGTATACCCCTGCTCTGCCTAATACATCTACTGAATCTTTGGTGGAGCCTAACAACGATGACAATTGATTGTGCCTGCTAGAGAAAACTAAGTCCAAAAATGGAGGTAGTTTAGAGGAAGGGTGGTTTTTTTGAGGATTTTGGTGGGGGGGAGGTGGGTTTGGAGGGGCGGTTGGAATGGAATTTTTGGGATGGTGGGGATTGTGATTGCTGTTAGTGGGGGGAATCTTCGGTTTTTGGGGGGTGTTTCGCTGGATGATATTTATTATTTTTTTTTTTTTTTTTTAATCAGTTCGTTTATTTATTAGGCTCAGGCGTGTGTAACACTTTGCGGAGCCGATATTCAATATTGTAGTTAACAATTTTTCTTTTTCGATTTTAGTAAAGTGGGGTGCCAATTACTCGTGGCTAGCTCGAGGTTAATGGGTCACATTATTGTTTGGAAGGGGCTAGGCAGGTAACTTATTTCAGGTATTTGTTGCTGCTCATGGTTGCGACATCTTCCAGATCCTCGGTCCCTGTAGTCCCTTACAGGAACTAAGCTGCAGATGGGTGACCACAGCTTGCTGGGCAGGTACAAGTAGCACGGAAACAAAAGGATAATATAACTGGGACACAATGGCAGGGAATTTACTAGAGTGAAAGGGAGGGGGTGATGACATTACACTCTTAGATCAGACAAACAAAGAAATTCGTAAATCGCTTGCATGTAGGGAAGATCACGCATTCCCAAAACATCTCTTACTTCGCGGAAGGGTTGTCTACCTCGGGCCACAAGGGTATCCAATAGTCGTGCTCTGGAGGCATCATTATCCGGGCAATGCCAAACTGCGTGAGCGATGTCATCATAACCGGTTCCGCACCTACATACATTGCTATCGACGAGGTTAATTCTGTAGAGATGTGCGTCTAGCGAGTAGTGGTTGGACATAAGTCTTGACATCACACGAATGAAACCGCGACTTACATCCAGACCTTTGAACCACGATCTCGACGAAACATTTGGAATAATGGAATGTAACCACCGCCCAAGAGAATTACTTGTCCAATCGTTTTGCCAACTTTGAAGAGAACTCTGACGTACTAATGGGAAAAATTCATCATGTGAAATTCTTCTTTCAAAAATCTCGCCTTCTTGTGCGCCCACCTTTGCTAGAGAGTCCGCCTTCTCATTGCCTGGAATTGAGCAATGTGAGGGGACCCATACAAAGGTAATTCTAATTGATCTTTTTCGACCAACGCACACATCTGCTCCCTTATTTTTGAAAGAAAGTAAGATGAGTGCCTAACTGTTTTCATCGACTGGAGGGCCTCAATAGAACTGAGACTATCCGAGAAGATGAAATAATGGTCTATGTAGATGTCGGAAATTATCCCCAATGCGAAATTGATTGCTGCCAGCTCAGCAAACATATACGGAACAAGGTTCCTGAAGTTTCCGGAAGGCAGATGAGTATTCATTGTAAACACTGAAAACCAGTGGATCCATCAATGCGCGACCCATCAGTGAAAATTCTTCTATTGCAATTGACCTGTTGGTACTTTTCGATGAAAATATGGGGAATTAAAATAGGTCGAAGTTGATCTGGAACTCCTTGAATAGCCTGTTTCATGGAGAGATCATAATCAATGGAGGAACTGTGATAAGGAAAGCGTACACTATGATTATTATAGCATGGACGACTAATATCGGATGACATATAGTTAATATAGATTCGTAAGAATCTTGACTGGGTACTAAATTCGAGCATTTCTTCGAAGTTTTCAATCACAAGGTTGTTACTGATTCCACACTTGATCAGTATTCTAGATGAGTTCCCAGAAGCGGTACTGTAAGGGTTTTACTCCTGCCAGAACCTCCAGGCTCATATTATGCGTTGAATGCATACAGCTAAGGGCAATACGTAGACAACGATATTGAATGCGTTCCAATTTGATGAGGTGGCTATTTCTTGCCGAGAGGAAACAAAAAGAGCCATATTCGAGAACTGAAAAAGTAGTTGTTTTATAGAGTTTAATAAGGTCTTCCGGGTGAGCACCCCAGCATGTCCCGGATATTGATCTTAGAAAATTGATCCTTTGTTGACATTTCTGTTTTAAATACGCAAAGTGATAACTCCAAGTGCATTTTGAATCAAACATGACTCCAAGGTATTTGAAGGTCAAAGATTGGGTAATGTCTCTTCCCAACAGCTTGAGACGCAGTTGGGCAGGGAACCGCTTTCTAGTAAACACTACCAATTCGGTTTTATGGGGTGAAAACCTGATCCCCAAATTTCTGGCCCAGATGGACAGATTATCTAGGGAATTTTTAATGGTCTTTGCAAGATTTCCGCACGTGGACCTCTAAAGGAGATCACAGCATCGTCTGCAAATTGTCTTAGCGTGCATCTATTTTCCAAGCAGTTTACAATATCTTTAATATAAAAATTATAAAGCAAGGGACTTAAACATGAGCCTTGGGGTAAGCCCATGTAGCTAGTTCTGGAAGTTGTCAGTTGACCTAGATTGATTTGTTTTTCTGACAGTAAATTATACAAAAAGTTATTTAAAATTCCAGGTAATCCACTACTGTGCAGACTATCTGCCAGTATATCTATGGAAACTGAATCAAATGCGCCCTTAATATCCAGAAATACTGAAGCCAATTGCTCCTTGTGTGCAAAGGCCAGTTGTATATCAGATGAAAGCAACGCTAAACAATCGTTTGTTCCTTTGCTCTTTCTGAAACCAAATTTCGTATTTGATAGTAGGTTGTTTGATTCAACCCAACGGTCAAGTCTTGATAGGATCATTTTTTCTAACAATTTCCTTAAGCATGATAGCATAGAGATCGGACGGTAAGAATTGTAATCAGACGCTGGTTTCCCAGGCTTTTGAATAGCTATTACTTTAACCTGCCTCCATGCGGGTGGAACTATATTTAATTCCATGAGAGTGTTATACAAGTTAAGTAATCGTCTTTTAGCGATATCAGGAAGATTTTTTAGAAGGTTGAATTTAATCATATCGCTTCCCGGAGCAGAGTTATTCGATGAAAGTGCTATTGAAAATTCCAACATTGTGAATGGTTCGGCCAGAGAACCGTTATTTCGGGAAGTATCCCATAAATTCGGTTGTGTTGGGACAGAGTCTGGACAAACCTTTTTAGCAAAGTCGAATATCCACTGCATGGAGTATTCTTCACTCTCATTGGAGGATGAGCGGTTTCGCATATAACGAGCCTTTCTCCAAAGCGTTTTCATCGAGGTCTCCCTAGATAGTCCCTCTACAAACGAACGCCAGTAATTGCGTTTCTTTGCTTTGAGTAAGTTTTTAAGCTTTTTTTCAAGCTTGAGGTACTTATCAAAAAGCTCACATGTTTCATGTCTACGATAATCTTTAAACGCATCGGATTTCTCAAGATACAACTTAGTGCATTCATCATCCCATCCAGGGGTGGCGGGTCTTCTTTTGAGGGATGCACTTGGAACACGTCGTTTCTGAGCTTCTAATGCACTTTTGTACATCAGATCGGAAAGGAAACGATACTCTTCTAATGGTGGAAGAGGATCGGTAGAATCAATACCAAGGGTTACCGCCGATGCAAAATGTTGCCAATCAATATGCCTCGTGAGGTCATAAGGAACATGGATTGACTGGTCTGTTTTGTGAAAACTATTTGTGATTGAGATAATAATTGGTAAGTGATCACTACCATGGGGATCATTGATTACCTTCCACAGACAATCTATTGATAGTGAATTAGAACACAAAGATATGTCAAGTCGACTCTCCCTGGCAGGAGGTTTTGCTATTCGTGTCGCTTCCCCAGTGTTCAAGATGGTCAAGTTGAAATCGTCGCATAAGTCATAGAAGATACCCGCTCTGTTGTCATCGTATTGTTCGCCCCAAGCAGTACCGTGGGAGTTCAGATCGCCCAGAATAAGAACTGGAGATGGAAGTAATGTAATTGAACTCCAAAGTTGACGGCGGTTTATTGATGCCCTCGGAGGGACATAGACGGAAGCTATGCAAAGATCTTTATTCTTTACATTTATTTGGCAAGCGACGATTTCAATGCCTGAGATTATTGGGAGTGAGATTTTATGATGATGATGAAATGAAATGATGATGATGGTCCCGCCCTTACCCCTACAAAGGTTTGAGCTAGACGATTTTGTCTCTAAGATAATTAATTTGGTAACAATTCAAACCAGTTATGCAAAAAAAAACGAACTGATTTCATCTACAGATATAAATTTCTTCAAAAGTATCCATTTGCTTCACAGCGACATAATCTTGAAAAGCTTTGATGTTAACCACAAAAATTCGCAAGTATTCCCAGCGATCAGGACATTCTGTTGCAATTCAGATCACAGAATCCAGTAAAAGGACATTATCAAAAGACAAGCCAATATCCGATCCTGCCCGTTACAGAGCCAATGCAGTTCTAACACTAATGGAGCCGCCAGCTTAGTTTAGGGGGCTGGCCAAGAATATCTAACCAGGGATGTCAAGAATGTTTCCAAACCGCATTAGTCAAACTTTTACTTTCAACCACAAAAGAATTGACGAAGAGTTCCCCGACATTCAGCCAGACAACTCGCTACTATTTCATTGTACCATCTAAAGCATCAAAGGCCATTTTTTTTTAACGAATTCAAAAAGAAGTCCATCATATCTGTATACCGCGCGCGAGGCTCAAACAATTGTAGACTACTTTCTTTATTTTTTTTTTAAACTAACACAACATTATACCAATTTCCATCATCATCACTGTGACGAACAAAATAGTGAGTATTGTAGTATTGTAAACGTGAAAAAACAAAATTTAAAAAATAAAATAGCCAACTCATTATAATCTGTTTGTAAAGAACTTCGTCAGATACATTCTTCATTTTTACAAAAAAAAAAAACAACATAAATGTACAAGAAATGGTCCACACAAAATAATCCGTTTTATAATAGTAAAACATCGTCAGGTACAATCTTCATAAATATTTGAAAAAAAAATTTCGCTTGCAGCTCAGAATACAGTTTTAACGTGTGAAATACATAGTCTTTTAAATTCTGAAAGTGTTGGTGCACGTTTAATGTGTCTTGGCATCGAATTGAAAACATTTATTCCTTTAAAATATAATGAGTTTTGTGAAGCACATGTCAAGAAATTCGGTGTTCTTATTTCATCCGCGTTTCTAGTATTATATCTATGAAAATCACTTCCTCTTTCAATTCGATCACACAAATATCGAGGAAGCAAACCATTAACTACTTTAAAAATGAGCACCATAGTTAAATACACAATTCTTTGCTTCACTGATAGCCATTGTAAAGCGTCTAACATAAAAGTCGAGGAAGTGAATCTGTTACATCTTAAAATCAAGCGCATTATTTTATTCTGCGAACGCTGTAACCTCAATATTTGTGTTTGGTTGGCCAAGAATAAAATGGAAGGGCAAAACTCTAAATGAGGGGAGATGATTGATTTGTATAGCTGTATTTTACTGCAAGTAGTTAAATCGTTTTTCAATCGGCATAAAATTCCATACTTCTTGGCAATTTTCTTGATGACATTGTCAATGTGAGCGTTGAACTTTAGCTTGTCATCAATAATCACGCCAAGATATTTAATCTCCCGAACGCGATCAATTGTCTCACCATCAATCGTAACGGAGACATTCTCATTTACTCGATTCTGTGAAATTACCATAAATTTAGTTTTACTTATATTCAATTTCAATTGCTTACATTTCAACCATCTACTTAGAAAAAGCAAATCTTCGTTCAAATGGGTAACGGCTTCATTTAAATCTTTAGCTGCAATGAATAACACAGTGTCATCTGCAAACAAATTAATGTCACAAAATCGTAAAACACGTCGCATGTCATTAATATACATAATAAACAAAAGGGGCCCTAATACACTTCCCTGGGGCACACCAAGGTTATTCCCCACGGGACTGGAAACAGAATCATTAAAAACAGTCCTTTGAGTTCTGTCAGACAAATAGCTTTCAAACCATCTGTATGCAGTACTCGAAATTCCAAAGCGCTTTAATGCTTTCAACAAGAAAGGCCTAGAAATTGTTTCAAAAGCGCGTTTCAGATTAAAAAAAAGCAAAAATTGTTTGTTTACTCTCTAAGTTATCTTTCCATTTTGCTAATACTAAATTTAACGCGGTTTCACAAGAATGGCCTTCCCGGTAGCCAGATTGTTCCGAAATCAACAAAGAATTACTATTCACATATTCTAACAACTGGCCTTTCACAACAAGCTCTAAAATTTTCTCTAATGTGTGCAACATGTTGATAGGACGAAACTCTTCGGGGTAGCACTTTTTGATCCCCAAAAGTACGCCACCATATGAATCATTTCGATCCAGGCGAATAATGTTAAAATCGTGGAAATTTAATTCATCTTCAGAAGAAAGCCATGTTTCACAGAGAGCAAATATATCACAATCAGAATTGTGAATCAAATACTTGAACGAGGCTAATTTAGGTTTAAGACTACGACAGTTCCATTGTAATACGGTGATCATATCTTGATCCTCACTCGACGAATTATTCATCGAAAGATGTGAATTCACCAATAAGGGGCCATGATACAGTCAATTGCTTGAAGTAATTTCCAACTATAGGAATAAGCAGGTCAATAATTCCTCGGAGCGGTGAAGCATCCGGAAAGGCCAAGAGCATTTAAAATGTTATCCACAATGTCCCTAAAATTAATCTTACCTCGCTTGGACGGGATATTCTCAGAATTGCGAGAAGACGTAGCTTCTGGTAACCTCTTACGGTTACTGTTATTAGGTAGCGGCGGGTTGGTATTGCTACAGCTAGGAACGGATGCATCAGCTATTACCGGTTTATTCGGTCTTTTTAAATTGACCCCCTCTACCTCCAATTTTTTGCGAGCTTTTGAGAGTAGGTTTTATCTGTTTCCGGCGCACACCCGGAGAACTAGTAGGCTTTCTTTTTTTACCGGGGGCGTGTACCTCCGGAAATCCACTGTCATCGGCTTCGTCAGAGTCCAGTTCATCGGAAGACAAAATCAAAAAAAGGATTTTCATTTAGAGCGGCTGATACAGACGATGCAGACGCTCCGTTTTGCGACTTTAACATTTCTGCATACGTCTGCTTGGAGCGTTCTTGTATGGAACGTCTCACGTTACCAGTGCGCTTCTTGTACACGGGGCAGTTCTGCAAATCGTGGAGAGGCTCTTTGCCACAGTAAGCACACTTTGCTGCTTCCTGTTGGCAAGCATCCTCTAGATGTCTTTGGCCGCATTTGCCACAATTGGGGCTTGTTGTCGCAAAAAGTAGCCGTATGACCCAACTGTTTTAATTCTGGTACAATTAAAACACCCTTGGTACGAAAAGGCGCACTGGGAAAAAAACTTTATCAATTTCAACAAACTTTGGGAGAATTGATCCGGCGAAGGTCACTTGTAGCGAGTCCGACGGTGAATACGTTCTTTTTCCATCTACCATTGATCCTGCATGCAATTGTTTGCATTCCAGAATCTCAATGGTAGACGAAGCAGAATCTGGAAGTCGCCTTCTACCTTCCATAACGTCTTCACACGTCAGGCTCGCTGCAGAAACCGAAGAGAAAAGAGGGGGGGGGGGGGGGGGGGGGGGGAAATATTATTTTTATTTAGATAAATTATTAATGTCTATGTCTGATCGACGAATACTTATTATTAGAAGCAATATTAAATTTCTAAATATAAGAAATATAATTTATCAACCATACACATACCATGTATTTGACTTTGAAATAAAAAGTATAAGGCTGGCTTTATGACTCAAAGGTATAATGTTTGACTTATACTTTTGATTGGAATTGATATTGAATATTTTTTTCCATCCAGTATGGTGCTCGGGATCGGTTCGTCTGTCGTTCGTCAAGTAAAGTTTATTTTTCAGAAGATGTATTCAAGGTACGATTCTATAACCCACATGCACGTTTAGTTGATTCCGATGGAAAGGATGTTTGTTCTTTATTTAATTTCAGTAGAAGCGCAGTTTGCTCGATGGATGTGATGCTTTTGCCATCAACCTTTACCAGTGCTGGTATTGCTGCCTTGGAAAATCCGAAAGCCTCTCACCTAAACTGATAAAGCTTAAAATATAAAAAGCGTATGGTTAGCGAAAATATATATTGATTTTAATATTTAAACCAAAAATTGCCTCTTTTTCTTATTTTCATTTGGAACTAATTTTGTTTCAGCGAAAGAAAAAAAAACAAAATCCAGTCATAACAAGCATAATTGAAACTTATTTATCTACTGCATCGTATCCATGTACCAAACCGCAATGAAAAGTATAATGCAATGAATATGAAATGTATTAGCTTATGTTATGAAGTTGATATGACACGGTTAATGAATGTCATGTGAATGATATTTAAATATTATGCAAAAAAAGCAATGGCAAAAATCTATGTGGTTTGATTAATACAACGAATATGGATTTTTCTTTTCGTGTAGTACCCCTACCAACATCGTCAGGAAAACGGAAGCGGAATTCATCAAGGACAGCATCAAACGACGATTCAACACATTGGACCGTAAGACTTTGCAGTGCTATTCTCTGCACCTGAAGTTAGCCAAGGCGTATCCGGTAAAATTCCAGGAGATTAAATCCCGAGGCAAGGTGGCAGAGGAATGCGAATCGAATAGGAAAACGAACGGTCCTAGATAGGAAACTCAACAAGCTAAGAATAGGATCCCAACAGACACGGACCACACATCACACCAAGGAACAAGCCACACCTACACCCACCATCACCACGAAACTGATGGTCTACGCCATTAAGGGACTGGTTGTCAACCGATCGACGACCGCATTCACGGAAGAACAACTGACTCTCCTCAACAAAGGATTTGGATACGCGGTTACAACCAAGCCAGACGTGGAGCAGATCATCATCGACGTGGAGATAGTGATTACACACACACTTCCGACATCTTTACGAACATAGCTAGGACTATCACTTCAAACACTGATAAGGACGGACAAAAACAGAGACACAACAACCGCAAAGGAAATTCGCATCGTTAAGGAACTGAAGTCTAAGCTTGTTTTACCTAAAAGCAGAAAAAGGCAACAAAGTCGTCATCATGGATAAGGAGGCTTTAAAAATCAGTAATGGACCTTACAGGCAGCTTCGAGTAGACCCCCTACCAAACATGGTGAAACACGTGGATAAAACACTAAAGGAGTGTAAAGCAGTACTAAGGGATGCAGCAGTCCGTCTTCGCGAACCAAACCCCACCCTTCCCCGAATTAAAGGCCTCCCAAAAGTCCACAAACCCGGAAACGAAATGAGGGAGATTGTTTTATCTGTAGGATCTCCAGCCCATAAGCTAGCAAAATGGCTAGTGAAAGAATTTCAAGGTATCTCCGAGCAATTCCCAACAAGCTCAGTTCGTAACCTCGGGAATTCGTACAACATCTTCTTTCATCAGGTCATATAAATGAAAATGAAGTAATGATATCTTTCGACGTCACCGCCCTTTTCCCTAGCGTACCGATCAAGGACACGATTAACCTTCTAGAAGATTGGCTTTTAAAACAAGGGTTGATACAGCATGGAAGCAAAAGGTGCGAATGTACCTTAAGCTCACCCGACTTTGCATGGAAGAGAGCTACTTCACTTTCAGAGGTTCTTTCTATAAACAACTAAATGGAGCCCCTATTGTAAACCCTCTATCCCCATTCTTCTGTGAACTGTTTATGGCAAATCTAGAAACCATCCTAAAAACGGAAGGATTACTTCCAACTCGTTTGTGGAGATACGTCGACGACATCTTCGCCGTAGTTAAACAAGAGGATCTCCCCTAATTCTTCAAGCAATCAACAATCTCCACAAAGACATCAAGTTCACCCATAAAATAGAAAAGGATGGGAAACTTGCATTCCTCGACCTTCTGGTAGTTAGAGAATCGTTGTCATCATCGTCTTTAGAGTTTGAAATTTTCAGAAAACCCACAAACACCCAAAGAGTCATCCCTTACACTTCAAACCACTCTTTCCAACATAAAATGGCCACTTTCCACCACATGATCCACCGAATGTTGACCCTTCCTCTCAATAAAACCGGAAAAACCAAAGAATTAGCATATATCTTCGAAACTGCTAGACTCAATGGTTACGAAAAGAGGAAAATTCAAGCTATCATAAAAAAAAAGGAAAAACTTCTTCATAGGAAATCACAAACAACCCTTTCCGATTTATCTGAACCCCTGAAACGTGTGTCTGTCCCCTTCGATAAAGATATTACACAAAAGCTGAACACTCGACTTAGGTAATTTGGCTTGGACTTAGTTTTCTCTAGCAGGTACAATCAATTGGCATCGTTGTTAGGCTCCACCAAAGATTCAGTAGATGTATTAGGCAGAGCAGGGGTATACAAAATTAAGTGCAAACACTGCAGCAAAATGTATGTAGGTCAAACAAAGAGAACCTTGACAACAAGGTTCAAAGAGCATCTAGCGGAGGTGACTAAGGCTGTCAAACAGACTGAAAAAGAAATTTCACATAACTTCAAATCGACAGTTGCAGAACACATATTTACGGAAAATCACGACATAATGACGAATGACATCACAATCTTACGGACCACCTCAACACCCTGGAAATTAGACGTCGCAGAAAGCTTAGAAATCAACAAACAACAAAACACAAATCTACTAAACAAAGACCAAGGTAACGGGTACACATGGCTCTTTAACTTAATACCTAAACGACATCAAAGCCGACGCAGTGGAACACCCGCTGCTACGGAATAATCAGGTTAGGTATAAGGAAAAGGCGAGGTAGATATCAAGCATAATATTTGTGTTGGACTCAGGATAGGTTAGGTACAAAAAATGTTAGCTGTAGGTACAAGTGTTTGTATTTAGAAAATAGGATAAATACGGCAGGTGACGAAGGTTTTTCTTTCCGTCGAGTATTAGTACACGACACTGAAGACGTCTGCACATTGTAGACGAAATACGCGTATCTGTCAAGATGAGCAATAATGGTAGTTGGAATTAAATGGAAATTACTAATCATTCTTCTTATTTTCTAGTGTTTTATTTCGTCAAAACAATTCCGCGATGGAGCTGATTTCTTGCGGGCAGATATATTATGGATCTGTTAAATATTTATACCCCTCACCATTCTCACTAGTTAAGTTTGTGTAGATTGTGAAATCTTGATATAGTATTATTGTATTGTTGTATGGAGTTCCGGTTTGATAGACTATATAAACCATGTAAGAAGTAGGATTCGTTCTCTTGTACAAGGTATTTGGATTTCAACGAATAAATTGTTAAATACGAAACGTGTTTGTGAGTTCTTTGGAAGTCCGACCTTTATCCATTATCAATTTAACAGTGGCGACGAACGAAAATAAGCAAGGCATTTGCTGGTGAACGCGTGAGTTATCGTAGTAAGTTGTGTTAGTGTCGCGCACTCGTGGTGGACCGAACACGTGATCGGGAAGTGAGGTTAGGACGTACGGTACTATTGAAGTGACAAAAGATGACGCAGCCAGAAGAGAAACCGGGCGCGTCGGCAGTTGGAAACGCAAACTCGAAACTCATCGGTACATTGGAGAATTTTGTGCCCAGTGCCGACTTCGATGATTACTTGGAACGTGCAGAGAATTTTTTCGAACTCAACGATATCAAAGACGACGTATTCAAGCGGAAGCTCATCGTCCATTTCATTGGCTTGCCTGCGCTCAAAAAATTGCAACAGTTGCTGTATCCGCAAACCCACAAGGATGTGACATACAAGGTCGTCATCGAGATGCTGAAATCGTACTTCAGTCCGAAGAAGAACCGCATTGCTCAATCTGTGGAGTTCTTCAAGAGGAATCAGAAAGAACACGAAAAAGTTGCTGATTTCGCCGTTGAGTTGCAAGCGCTCTCGAAACATTGCGTTTTCGGAGAGTTTCTCGACAATGCTCTGAGAAATAAATTCATAGCTGGCCTTCGGAACGCCAAAATCCAAGGGGAGCTAATGAATAGCACAGATGAAACGACATTCGACCAAGCAGTCACTAAAGCCAAGAATCTTGAGCAAATCGAAGCAGATCAGATGAAGATGAAGGATAAGCAGGAATATGCCAACCGAATCACCGCTGGAAGTCACAACCGAGGAGGCAGGTCTAAATCACGTGGCCGAGAGCAACAACGAAACCGTCAAGAAAACTCAAGAGGTAGATCACACTCAAGGAATAGTCGACAAAGAGGTAGACGCAGCATCCGGTGTTTCAACTGCTCGAAACAGGGACATATCGCAAAGAACTGCTGGAGTAAACCCAATATGAACGGTGTTAGCAGTGACGACGACGACTGCGACGATAACGTCATTAACCTGGTGTCCAGCTTGCCCCTCTTCAAGAACATCTGACTAGACGGTAAATTGCTAAACTTTGAAATTGATTCTGGAGCTTCGTGTACGGTTATTAGCAAAGTTGATTATGATAATTACTTTCCGAATTCGCGTTTAGAGAAAAGTGAGGTTAAGTTGAGTGTAATTTCGGGTAACATTCTGAAGGTTATGGGTTCATTTCGAGTTCAGGTCAGGCACGAGAGTGATCGTTTGTATTCACTGAGCGTCATAGCGGTCGACAGTAATAAGAAGTTTTTCCCCCTCATGGGAAGGGACTGGTTAGATGTTTTGTATCCCGAGTGGCGATGTTTCTTTGTACATGACGTGAGTGCTTCTGCGTGTGTGGATGATAATAGGTTAGAAGGTACGAAAGATACTCTGATAGCAGAGCTAACTACTAAGTACAAAGATGTGTTTTCGAGTAATCTTGAAGAGCCAATGAGTGAGTTTGTAGCTAGTATACATATGAGAGAAGATGCAAGACCAATTTTTTACAGACAGTATGATGTGCCGTTTTCAATACGTGAGAAGGTGTCCGATGAGATCTATAGATTAGTGCGAGAGAACATTCTTGTACCTGTGAAACGCAGTGAGTGGGCGTCTCCTATCGTGCTAGTACCCAAAGCGAATGGCGAGGTACGTATATATATGGATTGTAAGGTGACAGTGAATAAGATGATTTGTAATGAGCACTATCCGCTATCAAATATTAACGATGTTTTTGCACAGTTGAGTGGCTATCAATTCTTTGCAAAATTAGATCTCCAAGGTGCATACATGCAAATAAGTGTCTCGAAAGAATCGGAGAAGTGTTTGGTGATAAATACACATAGGGGTTTATACGCGTTTCAGAGATTGCCATTTGGAATCTTGAGTGCAGCATCCACGTTTCAGAGAGTGATGGATGAAATGTTGAATGGAATTAAAGGCGTCGTGTGTTATTTGGATGATATTTTGCTTGGAAGTAATTCGATCGAAGGTATAGTTGAAAAAAATTCATGAAGTGCTTAAGAGATTGCAGGAGTTCAAGGTTAAGGTTAATCTGAACAAGAGTGAATTTCTAGTTAGGAAGATTCAATATCTAGGACACGAAATCTCTCAACAAGGGTTAAAACCATCAGAAGGTAAAGTTTGTGCTATAGTAGAGGCACCTAGACCACAGAATGAGACTCAGTTGAAATCATTTCTAGGGATGATCAACTACTACTCAAAATTCATTCCAAATCTCTCTCCAAAGCTTAGTCCACTGTATGCGTTGTTGAAGAAATATGTTCGATTCGTATGGAGCGATGAGTGTGATCGAATTTTCACTGAGTGTAAGAAACTTTTGTTAAGTCACAATCTTTTGGAACTATATGATCCGGATCCGGCCGATTGTAGTAGTGTGTGATTCAAGTTCAGATGGAGTTGGTGCAGTATTGTGCCATGTCATTGATGAGGTCGGAAACCCAGTGGTCTATGTCTCAAGTACTCTCTCCGAGGCGGAGAAGAAGTACCCAAACCTCCATCGAGAGGCTTTAGCAGTGGTATTTGGGTTGAATAAATTTTTCAAGTACATATACGGTAAGTCATTGTCCAGTGAACAAGCGAACGGTGCGGTTCGTTGTGTACGCTCTCCGTTGCTTTGGAAGTTTGTCACGCGTTGTTTCCAAGCGCAGTTTTTTTTTTCTCTCGATAGTGTCCTCATCGCAGTTGATATCGAGTTTTGCTTTTTCTGAAGAAGAAAACGTGTGTTAATCAGTGCAACGACGCTATTAATTGCAATTAGCAATCGAATAGCCATATTGCTCCGCATCTATTCACGGCACGCACACCAGCAGTCCATCGTGTGTAGCGTGCAATCGTTCATCTGCCAACCACCACCGACCAGCGTCTTCATCATCGTCATCATTTCAATCATCGCTGAGCTCCACATCTAGCCCGTACAAGCGGCCACACATCGTCGCTCGGCAGCAGTAGCACATTCGTTGACCGGCTGCAGCAGATCAGTGATACATATAAGATAAGTTGTTGTTTCTCCTGAATACATTATAATTTAATTTTGAGTGAGTGCGTGTGTGTGAGAGAGTTTAGTTTGTTTTTCTGTGTTCGATTATTTTTAATTGCGTGAGGGTTTGAGCGTCATAAACTCCCACGTGAGAGCCATGGATGATTTGTCGGAAGACGAATCATCTATGGCGCGAAATGATGGGGTAGCTCATAAGGTTACCCGATCACGTGCTTATCCAGATGGTTCAGCTGGTCCATGGGTTGTCTTCTTTCAGCCCAAAACGAAACCTCTTAATGTATATCAGATCTCCAACGATCTGACGAAGCGATTCTCGGCCGTGACCGAGATAATAAAAGTGAGACCGAATAAACTTCGGGTCGTTGTGTCCAACCTTAAGCAAGCTAACGAGATTGCTGTCTCTCAGCTTTTTACACTCGAGTATCGGGTGTATATCCCAGCTCGGGGTATTGAAATTGAAGGTGTGGTCACCGAAACGAGTGTGAACCCTGAGATCCTGCTGAAACAGGGGGTTGGTCGATTTAAGAACCACCTGCTTTCTCCAGTGAAGATACTGGATGTGAAAAGACTTGGCACAGTATCGATCACTAAGGGTGAAAAGAAGTTTACACCGTCAGACTCGTTTCCTGTGACCTTCTCTGGCTCAGCCCTCCCTCAATACGTCGAGTTGGGAAAACTTCGACTACCTGTGCGGTTGTTCCCCAACTAACATCGGTGTTGAATTAGAGCTTGTTCAAACAAATTTGGAGAAGCTATTCAGCTATTCTAGAAGAAACAGCTGAATAGCTTCTCCAAATTTGCTTGAACAAGCTCTAATTCAACACCGATGTTTGTTGGGTCGTACCTCGGGTCATGACCTGCCAAAAATGCCAGCAGATGGGACATACGACCTCCCATTGCGGCAATAAGGCACGCTGCTCCAACTGCGGGGAGAAACACGAGGATGGCGCCTGCGCAGACAGCACACCAAAATGCGCTTTCTGTAAGGGAACTCCTCCTCATGCTCTCTCGTCGTGCCCGGCGTACAAACAACGCGGGGAACAATTGGAACGCTCGCTAAAACAGCGTTCCAGGCAATCTTTCGCCGAAATGGTGAAAAAAGCCACACCATCACCCGATGCCAATACAAATCCCTTTGCTCCTCTGTCAGATGACGAGTCTGACTTTGATTTGGCTGAAGAGGGAACATCGTGCAGTTTTCCGGAAGGTGCCCCACGGAAGCGAAGACGCGTCCGCCCACGGAAAGTTGCTGAAAAGAAGCCCGAGACCAGCATGCCTACTTAAAAAAAAAAAGGTGGGAAAAAGGAAAATCCAATTCCTCCTGGTTTTCGTAGTACTAACTACACCCAGGACTTTCCATCTCTCCCGGGGACATCCAAAAGCCCTGATGCCCCGCTTTTAAGAACAGAAGCCCCCTCCTCAAGCGGGCTGTTCTCATTTGATAACATTGTCGAAGGTATCTTCAAGTACCTTGAAATTTCTGACCCTCTCAAAAGCATTGTATTGGCAATGCTTCCCACAGTGAAGACTTTCTTGAAGCAATTGACAATTAAGTGGCCCCTCCTTGCAGCTATCATTTCCTTCGATGGATAATTTTCCAAATGAGGTCGGGGATTTGATCACTGTTCTGCAGTGGAATTGTCGAAGTTTTGTTCCTAAATTGGAATCTTTCAAATTTTTGGCTCACAATACCGGTTGTGATGCATTTGCTATTTGTGAAACATGGCTCTCTCCCGAAATCGATCTTCCGTTTCATGATTTCAACATTATTCGTCTTGATCGTGAGGATTCACGTGGAGGAGGAGTACTTTTGGGGATCAAAAAGTGCTACTCCTTCTATAGAGTGAATTTTCCTCCTATTCCAGGTATTGAAGTTGTCGCATGTCAGGCTGTTATTAAAAATAAAAGCCTTTGCATTGCTTCCGTTTATATTCCTCCTAGAGCCTCAATAAACCAAAAACAACTTTCAGATATTTGTTCGGTTCTTCCTGCTCCGCGGTTGATCATGGGAGATTTTAACTCTCACGGTACAGGCTGGGGAGAACTGTACGACAACAACCGGTCTTCCTTGTTATATGACCTCTGTGACAACTTCAATATGACAGTTCTTAACAATGGAGAAGTAACACGTTTGGCTGGTCCATCCTCAATTGGCAGTAGATTAGACCTCACACTTTGTTCGAATTCATTATCGTTGGATTGCACATGGGATGTGATTCAAGATCCCCACGGTAGTGATCACTTGCCCATAAAAATTTCGATTGCCACCGGGTTCAATCCGTCGGAATCCATCAACGTCGCGTATGATCTTACCCGTTACATCGATTGGACAAAGTTCAGGACAGCAGTAGAGGAAGCCGTAACGACGGTAGAAGAGCTTCCACCGCTGGAGGAATATAACTTCCTCTCCAACCTGATCTTAGACAGCGCGCTTCAAGCTCAAACTCGACCAGTTCCAGGAACGTCATTTCGTAGGAAACCTCCTTCTCCATGGTGGGATCAACAGTGCACCGAGGTTTACCGTAAAAAGTCCGACGCGTTCAAAGTTTTCCGTAGACGTGGAATACCTGAGCACTTCGAAGTATACACGGCTCTCGAACGCGAACTTAAGAGTCTCATCAAGGCCAAGAAACGCGGTTACTGGCGAAGATTCGTGGACGGGCTATCGCGCGAGACGTCGATGAGTACTCTTTGGAACACGGCGCGAAGATTGCGTAACCGAACTACGAACAACGAGAGCGAAGAGTACTCGGACCAATGGATCCTCAAGTTCGCGCGAAAAGTTTGTCCAGATTCTGTGCCGGCACGGATGATTCCTCGCGAAACCACGAATTCGATAGATGAGATCAGCCAACCTTTTTCAATGGTAGAGTTTTCTCTCGCACTCCTTTCGTGTGGCAAAACGGCTCCAGGGGCTGATAGAATCAAGTTCAACTTGCTTAAGAACCTTCCAGACGTCGCTAAGAGGTGCATGTTGCACTTGTTTAATCAGTTTCTGGCTCTCAACATTGTACCGGCTGATTGGAGACGGGTGAGAGTTATAGCCATTCAAAAACCTGGTAAACCCGCGTCTGACCACAACTCCTATCGACCCATCGCGATGTTATCTTGTATTCGAAAGTTGTTGGAGAAAATGATCCTCTTCCGTCTGGACAAATGGGTTGAGACGAATAACCTGCTTTCAGATACTCAATATGGTTTCCGTAGGGGTAAGGGAACGAACGACTGTCTCGCGTTGCTTTCCACAGATATTCAGTTAGCTTTTGCTAAAAAAGAGCAAATGGCTTCTGTGTTCTTGGACATAAAGGGGGCTTTTGATTCAGTATCTGTTGAAGTTCTATCAGATAAACTCCACGCTTGTGGCTTTTCACCATTAATGAATAATTTTTTGTATAATTTGCTGTCAGAGAAACATATGAGCTTCTCTCATGGAACCTCTACAGCTTCCCGATTTAGCTACATGGGTCTCCCCCAGGGATCATGTTTAAGCCCTCTTTTGTATAATGTTTATGTCAAAGACATTGACAGTTGTCTAAATGACAACTGTACGTTGAGACAACTTGCGGATGACGGCGTAGTGTCTGTCACGGGACCCAATGGGGTCGATCTGCAAGGACCTTTACAGGATACCTTAGACAATTTGTCTACTTGGGCTCTAGAGCTAGGTATCGAATTCTCTACGGAGAAAACAGAGTTGGTAGTTTTTTCAAGGAAGCATAACCCAGCACAACCGAAGCTTCAAATTTGGGGTAAGCCGATAACTCATTCAATGTCCTTTAAATATCTTGGGGTCTGGTTCGATTCAAAGTGCACCTGGAGATCCCACATTGAGTATCTGAAGCGAAAGTGCCAGCAAAGGATCAACTTTCTTCGAACAATTACCGGGACCTGGTGGGGAGCGCATCCGCAAGATCTTCTAACGTTGTACCGGACAACGATTTTGTCGGTTATCGAATACGGTAGTTTTTGTTTTCAGTCAGCGGCTCGGTCGCACATCATAAAACTGGAACGTATTCAATATCGGTGTCTTCGTATCGCGTTAGGTTGCATGCACTCGACTCACACCATGAGTCTTGAAGTGCTGGCTGGCATGTTGCCACTCTCGGATCGGTTTACAGAGTTATCTCTCCGGCTCCTCACCAGATGTGAAGTAATGAACCCCCAGGTAATCGAAAATTTTGAGAAGCTTCTCGAGTTGAATCCTCAAACTCGCTTCATGACTTTGTACCATTTGTACATAACACAGGATGTCAGCCCTTCGCCGAACATTTCCAATCGTGTTTGCTTCTCCGATTTCGATAATTCGGTTCATTTTGATTTATCCATGAAGCAGGAGCTTCATGGAATCCCAGAGCATCATCGTCCTATGATTGCTCCGGTGATATTTGCAGCAAAGTTTGGCCAAGTTGATTCCACAAAATCGTTCTTCACTGACGGATCATTGATAGAGGAGTCAGCAGGCTTTGGTATATTTAATGAAATTTATAGCGCCAATCGTAAACTTCAAGCTCCTTGTTCCGTATATGTCGCTGAATTAGCGGCAATACACTTTACGCTAGAAATTGTTGCCTCACTAACACCGGATCAGTATTAAATTTTCACGGATAGTCTCAGTTCTATAGAGTCTATTCGCTCCTTGAGGCCGGTAAAGCACTCCTCGTATTTTCTCATGAAAATACAGGAGCTTCTAAGTGCTTTATCTTCGCGTTATTTTATCATCACCTTTGTATGGGTCCCATCTCATTGTTCAATTCTGGGCAATGAGAGAGCGGACTCGCTGGCAAAGGTGGGCGCTATAGAAGGCGATATTTATGATCGACAAATCGCCTTTAATGAATTTTTTACTATTTTTCGTCAATAGTCACTCGTCAGCTGGCAGTATAAATGGAGTAAAGGAGATTTGGGGCGATGGCAACATTCTATCATCCTAAAGGTGTCGAAGAAATCTTGGTTTGGAGGGATGGATGTGGGTCGAGACTTCATTCGTGTGATGTCTCGCCTCATGTCCAATCATTATTCTTTGAACGCTCATTTATACCGTGTTGGGCTGAGCGACAGCAATCTCTGTGAATGTGGACAAGGTTACCAGGACGCAGATCACATTATTTGGTCATGTGCTGAGCATCGTGGAGTCAGATCTGAGCTTTATGATTCCCTTCGGGCTCGAGGTAGACAACCCAATGTACCGGTTCGAGATATTTTGGCTATACGTGATCTGGAGTTTATGAAACTCATTTATGTGTTTTTGACTAACATTAGCCTTAGATTGTAGTTAGTTTAACCTGTATGTTTACTTTAAGTTTTTTTTTCTCTGCGTTTGTGTGTGTTTTTTTTCTCATTCTCAAAAATGTTAAAGTCAAAAGCAAACCTAGTTGTATAGTTATAAGTTTTTATCCAATTCCGAATTTAAAATAAACGTGCTTTGTAAACCACACTTCAAATTCCCGCCCATCTTCCCATCCATACAATTGTTATTCCTATTAACCTCGAGACGGCCGCGAGTAATCGGTTCTATCCCCTTAACATTAGTTTTAAGATAATTGATGTATATAAATATGAAAACTTGGCTCTGTAAAGTTGATTCGATTGAGCCTGTACAAATAAATGATTTATTAAAAAAAAAAAAAAAAATACGGTAAGAAGTTCACTGTGGTTACGGACAATAAGCCCTTGGCAAGTATTTTCAATTTGAAGAAAGGTATCCCTCCTCTCGCAGCAGCAAGGTTACAGAAATATGCGTATATTTTATCAATCTTTGATTTTGATATCGTTTATCGGAAAGGTACGAAGATCCCAAATGCGGATGCGCTAAGCAGATTACCAATATCAGGTGAAACAGGAATAGATTCAGATGTTGCTGAATTAATGTGTGTTACAGATGAGTTACCATGTATTGACCTTGAAACGATAGGTAGGGAAACTCAGAGCGATCAGTTCATGAAGAAGCTGTATAGTTGTGTGAGAGAGGGATGGAAGGAAAGTGCGGTGCCGGTTGATTTGAAGTTTTATTTCCAGAACCAGTGCTTACTGTCTTTACATGGAGACTGTGTACTATATTCTGAAAAAGTAGTTGTTCCAAGGTCGTGTCGGTTGCGTGTTTTAGAGTTGTTGCATGGGTGTCATCTCGGAGTTATTCGAATGAAACAGGCAGCTCGTAGCTATGTGTTTTGGCAGGGCTTGGACAAGGAAATTGAGGAATTTGTAAATAGATGTTCTGTGTGTAGTAGTACTGGCAAAGCTGTGAAGAAAGAGTATTCATCATGGCCGGAAGCACGCCGTCCGTTTGAAAGGATTCATCTTGATTTCTTTCACCTGAGGGAAAAAACATTCCTGATCTTAGGTGACGTGATCTCAAAATGGATTGATGTAAAAATAATGAACCGAACGGATTCGGATGCCTTGATCACCTCATTGAATTCAATTTTCAGAATATTTGGTACATGTGATACAATCGTTACTGATAACGGCCCTCCTTTTAGTAGTCATGCTTTTCACGAATACGCGAATTCGTTAAAGATTAAATTATTGAAAAGTACACCATACTCGCCGGAGAGTAATGGTCTCGCTGAAAGAGCAGTACAAACTGCAAAAAACGGAATACAAAAGCTTTTAATTGATCCAAAGTTTAGCCATATGAAATTGTCTGAGATTGTTGAAATTTTCCTATTCAGTTACCGCAATAGCTACAGTCAAGCAATAGGATGTACACCTGCTAGCAAGTTATTCAACTTTGTGCCTAGAACTGACCTTGAGATTAACTTGAAACCCATGAAGAAAGATGCGAGGAGAATTCACTTTGATATCGATGTGTCTGATAAAAGAGATAGAAATAGTGTAAAAAAGCAAGAAATGATTGATAGTAGGTACTCAGTAGGTGACTTAGTGTGGTATAAAGCTCAAGTGAGAGCTATGAGAAGTTGGGTCGAAGCAAAAGTTGTTGGGGTGAACAGTAAAATACATACTATGTAGATAGAGATAGTAGTGTTAGATTGGCTAGTAGGAATCAGCTGAAAAAGAGAATGGTAGAGCAAGACAACTATATATATCCGAAAGTTGAAACACAGAGCAAAAAATCAATGAGAAATATACCTAAAGAATCTATCCAGCCAAGAACAAAGAAGAGACCTCGGGAGAATAGTACTCCATCTCCACAGAAGTCACCACAGCAGCGTAGGAGCCAGAGAATTAAGAAAAAGCCGAAAAGATTCGTAGTTTCGTGGATGTAGAGCAAAATTGTAATTTTCTTATTTCAAAGGGGGGAGGTGTTAAATAGTTATACCCCTCACCATTCTCACTAGTTAAGTTTGTCTAGATTGTGAAATCTTGATATAGTATTATTATATTGTTGTATGGAGTTCCGGTTTGATAGACTATATAAACCATGTAAGAAGTAGGATTCGTTCTCTTGTACAACTTTGGATTTCAACGAATAAAGTGTTAAATACGAAACGTGTTTGTGAGTTCTTTGGAAGTCCGACCTTTATCCATTATCAATTTAACAGGATCAAGCTTTATATAGACATTCGGAGAATGAATCAACGTTTATGGTTGCCCTACTGTAAAATGATTTCGTTTACCATCATTACCATTCTCAAAAAATGAGTGGATTCTATAGAGTAAACAAAAAGTTGGTTGTTTGTGCTGATGTGTTTGTGTGGTTTCACTGTAATATTTAGGTATAAAGTATATCAACCGACAATGATATGCAACTGCGTCAATGTATATGACAATATACATTTTTCATTTATCTGATGCATGAACAATATGCTTTATGGTCGGAAATAGATTTCAATAGGGAAACATAGACGTTGTGTTCCAGAAATAAAAGCAGGCTTGGCTTGCTCCTCCGTTTGAGCGAAGAGTGCAGTGTGTCTGGTACGCGCACGGCATAAGTTGCATGGTGCGCCGTGCGTGTTTGGCATCTGCTCTACACCGACAAATACACGCTCCTCCCGTTCGGTAGATCGAGCGTGCGAAACGGCAAAAGAGAAATCCCGAAGAGCGCGCTCGCCGAGCAAACGAGTGTGTTGCTCGGGTGCCATCCTCCTTTCTATTGGCGTCGTGCAGTAAAATCTCCGCTCCTATGTTACCTCTGCATAAGGATGGTTGTGTAACACATTTAATTATTAAACATTTATATTTTCATTGCCGTTTTCAATATGAATCGCTTCTTTTGCTAGCAGCTTCTTATCATCGCCAGACAACGGTTTTTCGTGTCCTAAGTGTGGTACAACCGTCGATAATACGACGAAAAAAAACGAAAAAAGTTCAATAACTCATCCCACTGAAATAATGCAGGTATAGTATGTTCTAGAAAATTTCGTATTTTGATATTGCAAATAACTTTGTAGAACATTATATTGTCCTTAAAATTAAAAACAAAATTTTTCGGTGAAAAATGTGTTTTTGGAGGTTAGTTCTTACAAAACGCTCTCTATCTCCAATTGGGTGAAACATACGATTTATATTTTTTCAGCAAAGTTGTTTGTATTGACTTTTTCTACAATTTTGCTCAAGACATCAACTCTCTATCTTAAAATCCCAAAAAAAAATGAATTTTTATCTCACTTTTAGGTGGATTGATTACGAAAATCATGTCGTCAAAATATGAAGCTTGTCATATCCATCAACTTTGCCAAAGACGCCATCGCTCTAGCTCCACCATTTAGGGAGCTATGAGTTGAGAGCGTTAAAATCGACTTTTTGACCACTGTGCCTCGTGAGAAGTGTAGGCTAAGAAATGCTAATTTAGTTTTAGCAAGAGTTCCAATTAGGACATAGGAATTAGCTGTAAGGTAGCATAATTTATGTTAGCACTTGTTTGGCACATAGCATTAGGCTATTTTAGGCTTATTCTTCACGAAAACACTTTACCTTAAATTCTGTAGATAAATAGTAACTTTAGTTTGATTTAATTATGTAGGATTTAGGCTAATTTAGATAAATTAACATTTGAATAGAATTTAGCTATTGCACTTTCGATTGCTGGTTTGTTTACGTCCTCCTTCAATTGATTATTTGCCCTTCATACGATCACTCTTATGAGCGACGATCCTTTGGCTGTCGCACGGGTGTGGACGCGTTTGATCGTTAGCGTTTGCTGCAGTGGGGACGATGGGGCTCGCCGGATCCATGTACGTGGCGGGATCAACAGTAGTACATGAGCACGATCAAGCGCGCATTCTTTTGCCTGTCAAGGTGGCGGATTCGTTCCTGCATTGACTTACCCCGCATTGGGAATGTAAAGCAAAGGAATGTGCGCTTGGTTCGAGTACTATATCATATGCCCTTCGCTCTATTTTCAAATACTTCTATTCAATATTTCACAGCCTGCTGTTTACTAACGGACGTACAACACTTTCTCTTCATATCTTTCGTTCTAGCACAATTACTATCCACTATTGGGGGCCTCATGGTGATGAGAGAAATATTTTCTTCTACATCAAAGCGTTTTAAGCCTAGTGGCGTTTAACACACGCACACTATCTATAGTTAAGCTTAGTGACCTTTAACGCACGCACACTGTCATGTCTGTCGTCGTGTGATAATTCCGGAGCAATTTGCGATTAGGGCGAACATGCAGAATGTAAACAAAAGGAAAATGATGATTGTAATATTGCAAGTAGAATTTCAAACCGTAATTTACAAATTAACGAATAAATTAAAATACAATCTAGCATACAGACAGAGAACAAAGCAAGCTTCTGATTCATATATAATACTGATGGAAATTCTTTCGTTGTTCATTGAAATTTGCAATTTTTTAATATTCGCCTGTCAATACTAGGATGTTTCATTACGCCATTTTCAATGTTGGCCCCACAAGTACTGGAAATAAAAGTATCGCCCTATACTATTCGCCTATTGTTGACATTTTGATAGGTTTCGCCCTCCACTTTTCGCCGTTGTTTTGGTTATTTTATCAGTATCGCCTTTAACTTTTCACCGTTGTTTTGATTTTTTGTCAGTATCGCCTTTTACTTTACGCCATGTTTATGTTTTGATTTAAATTACGCCTTTCACTTTGTCAACAATCAATATGGCGTAAATCGCAGAGTGACTTGTTTTGAATACGAAATAACTCTACGCCCTTTGCAAAAACAATATTTAATGAAGAAAATTAAAGCACAACCAGGACAAAAAGGTCAAAACTCATTATTTAGTTGTAGTAATTATGCATTGCATTGAAAAAACATTTTGTTTATATTTGCATGTACGCCCTAATCGCGAATTGCTCCGGAATTGTTTGTTTTCCCACAGAAAACCTAAAAGTTGGCTTAACATTCATAATCTTTTTGACAGCTGTTTGTTATGTTTTCGTCCAAAACGCACTACTACATTTCCAGAAGGAACACTACCACACTCATACGTGATAAGCTTAATATTTGTATGGCGTACTACCACTTAGAAAAATAGACCCGACCCACAGACATCGGTTAGTTGTTTGTTTACATTCGTTCAAAACACAGATACTTTCTTTCTTTAATTTTCATTATTTGATTCCAGGAAGTCAGGAATTAACATCTACTCATTCGGTGATGGTTGATTTGCTGATTTCACTACTGATACGAATCTTGTTTGATATCAATCAATACCTTTTCGATAAGACCTTCCCTATCGTTTTAATTCATCTGACTTTCTGAAGCTAGAGGTAGAAAAAAATCCATTCCGAGCTGATTCTGACTTCTGGTCTGTTGGTAAGCACCTTATGTTTTTAGATTCGATTATCTGACGGTCGGATTGATATTTTTCATACATTCGTATGCAGAAATATTATATGAATTTTTAGATGTTTTCTACACAACTAAGTACCGATTTTCCATCGAACTTGTGTACAAGAGGTAAAATTGTGTATTTAAGATAACATTCTTATGGCAACATAGCAAAAAAGCATGTATATAGGGAAACATATAGAACATGGTACAGTTATACGTAGAACGGCAGTATACTGCCGGTGGACGCATTATTGTTCCATGTTACAAATCATCAATTTCGGAAAAATGCCTAGTCGATTTGTACTACTTGAAAATTGGACGTCCAAAATTGCTCCCAGTTAGACAATTATGCGTCCATATTTCAGGTGAGAAAAATTCACTCATCGTATTTACGATTTTTCTATAATTAACAACACCTGTTTAAATTGTATTTTGAAAGTACATATCAAAGTGCTGTGGTAGGCATAAAAAATTAAAAACATTCCCATATGTGATATGGGACCGTTATGCTTCTACCGGCAGTATACCATCAATGCACTTATCGAAGCTAAGACGTTACAAGTGATAGTGTGTGAGTTTTGTTAAGACTACCCTGAGATAGAAGTCTCTACAGGAAACTAAATTTAGAATAAAAAGTTGTCAACTGCACTCTAAGGTGATTCTGGACCGATTTTTGGGATCTCTAGGTACGACAGAATCTTATGATCTAACGAGATGGCCGTCGGTCATTCAAAAGAAATCTGGGAAACACAGTACTTGCTGCCTCACCTACAAGGTGAGATGAAAAAACTGCAACAAACTAAAACACCATAATTTTTTCATCTTTTTTTAAATTTTGTGTTTACATTTTGCAAAAAATGTCGGAAATAACATCAAATTTTAGAATCAATTTAGATTTGTTTGAATTGGCCACCTTTGGCACGAATTCTGGCCTTCAAACGGCCAATGAAACCGTCACACGCTGCCCGAATGTGGCTCTGCGGTATTTTGTCCCATTCTCGGCGAAGCGCTTGCTTGAGGTGATCGACACTTTGTTATTTTTTAGTGCCAACCTTGCTTTCGAAAATACCCCAGGCACAATAGTCCAACGGATTGGCATCCCGAGATTTTGGTGGCCATTGTGCGGTGGAAATAAAGCGAGGAACCTCATTTCTTAACCATTCTTGGGTGGCGCGTGCTGAGTGCGATGGTGCTAAGTCCAGTTGGAATGTCCAAGGTCTGCGGCCGAAATGTTTGCATTTGCGCATTTATTTTGACCCCAAGGTCGATGAATACGAGCTGCGAGCGACTATCGGCTGTTAGTTTGAAATCAGTTACTTAGGTTGAAACAAATGATGCTGTCCCGGTATTCCTGCTTTCCATAAACTTTCGTTTTACTATTTATTTATTATGATACAATGAAAATACAATGCATGCATGTGTGATACTTACGTTAACGATTTGCTCCACATTAGATGATTTTTTACATACTTCTCGTAGCATATCGGTTGCATTTGTCATATTAGAGCAGTAATCACCATATATTAGAAATGGCTCCCGAAATTCCAGGAAAACTACACTAAGTTTCAACTTTGAATCAACGGCCACAGTTTCCCGTAATTTTGCCAGGAATTTCTCATGTATATCTACTAGCTCTTTTATACATGGAAATATTATACGCAAGACGTCCTTCGCCACATACCGTTCTAAAGGCTGCATGAATTTATATTTTAAAGCCAATAGAGCATCTAAATAATTCGTCTCTGTATCAACTAACTCTTTGATTACAAAATCTCTTTGTTCGAAACTGGCTGTCGACGCAAGCTATAAGGAAGAAAATTAAGATATACAGGAAATTAGTATCAATTTGTTTTCAATCATTATAAGCGCATGCTTATGAGCAATAGACACAAAAAGATTCCACTTACCTGATTTCGCGATAAATTTTGGATTGAACATAAATCTTGGTAAACTTCTTCCACTTTGGTATCATGTTCATCATGAGCACTGCAAACAATGTGATTGACGGTTCTAGTAACATGCAAAAAAAAACAAGAGTAAAAAATACGCCAAATCATAAAAAACATATGATAAATTAATTCAACTTTTGGAAATGCATAAACATGATACACAGCAGTTCCACAGAAACGAGTGTGAACGATTTCTAAATGTGCTCTATTTTAAGTGAAAATGGTTGGTCCTTATCAAACAATGTATAAAACGCTGGCTAACTTTTGCGTATAAAAATATTATTAAAACTTGTTATATCTAAGTGATCAAACTTTACGTTTCCTTCCATTCATAGAGTTTTCCCATTTGCCATCGTCCACTTGATTGGAAGCTTTTTCTCACATATTAACAAAATCATTATTTGCTTTTCCTTTACATTTTCCTTAGTTCTAATTCTTTATTCATTACCAATAGAAAGGAAAGTTTTTTAGAGTGTTCGGAGAATTGAATTTTAATTACTTTTTAGCGAATTTTTAAAACTGTTTAACCCTAAACAAAGCAATGGCTATCAACGTTCCATTAGGTATGTAATGACTGTAATTAGGTATGACAGATCATGAAGCTGTTTGAAATAAGCCTTGAAGTTTCTATCTTCATCCATTACCGGATTCTCAGCAGTTTTGTGCAATATATTTTCGCAAAATAGTAATTCATTCGACTTCATTTTCAAAACAACGCTCAGGTGTGAACAATGTTACAAACGAAATACATACACTTCCATTAGCGGTATTGTTTTAAAGTTTTAAACTTTGTATTTAAATATAATAATAATTGGTCCTCCCTTAGCTCAGTCGGTAAAGGCGCGGCTACGAAGCAACACCATGCTGGAGGTGGCTGGGTTCGATTCCCGGTCTGATCTAGGAATTTTCGTTAAGGAAAATTTCTCGACTCCCTGGGCATAGGGTATGACTGTACTTGCCACACAATCATACTAAGGCAATTAAAGGGTGTCCACAGTTAAATTGCATCACATTAAACTCGTCCTCAAAAACAAGTCTCTCAACCGATTGTCATGAAATATTCAGGGAATAAAATACAATGTATAATCATGGTTTAGGTATTTTTATTTCACTGTATTTCTTTACCAAATGCAAAAGCCCGAACTTTCTTCTTAATACCACGCATAAGATTTTGTACAACGCTTGAACCAACATTTTTTTCCGCTTTCAACCATGACTTCAACATTTCCTGTTCTGTAGTGACAACTTTAGGATGCTTACGAAGTTCGTGCTTCATTATAGCACAATATTTTTCAATTGGCCGCAACTCTGGAGAGTTTGGGGGATTAAGATCCTTCGGCACTAAATTGACACCATGCGTCTTGTACCAGTTCCGGCCAAAAAGTGGTAGGAACGTTGTGTGTTTTGAGAAACGGAAGCAGTCGTTTTTTCAGGCATTCATTCATGTATACTTGACCATTTACAGTTGAAGTTGTCACGAAAGGCTTGTTCCGTTTACCACACGAACAAATTCCCTGCCAAATCATGAATTTCTTGGGGAACTTTGACACTTGCTGTTTCCTGTGAGACTCTGGAACATTGAACTTTTCTTTCGCAGTCACATACTGGTTGCCGGGAATAGTCCGCTTTTATGTGTGTTTCATCGTCCATGATGCAGCAGTGTGGTTTCATCAACATTTGTGTACAGCTTACGCGCACGTTTTTTAGCTGTCCTATTCCGTTTTTCATTGCGGTTCGGAGCTTTCTGAACTTTGAATGAACGGAGCCCGGCTCGTTTCTGGGCTTTCTGCGCGAAACTTTTGGTCAAGTGCAGCTTTTTCGCGACATCCCGAACGGATCAGTTGGGTTTGCGTTAAAAGGCAGCAACCACTCGCCTGTGATCCTTCACACAGTACGGAACACTTTTTCTACCACTCACCTTCTTCCGATCGACAGTTTAACATTCCCCGAATCGTTTTATGACACGAGACACTGTAGACTGGTGAGTTTTCAACATCTTGCCGATGGCTCGGTGTGAAAGAAGTGGGTTGTCGAGGTGCGTGTGCAAGATGTTCTCACGCACTTGCTGTTCCTTCGACTCCATTTTCAAAACTACGACACATTTCACAATGAAAATCACGCAGTGTAAACAATACACGCTGAGGTCATTGCACCCAAAATTTCGTTGAAATCAACCCAAAGGGCGAAATGTTACAATGCGTAGTTCTGACAGGAATGGTTTTATTTTAATTTTGTTGTCACAACAAATATTTTTTTGACATAGGACTTACGTCTCTCTTTTCTATTGGTAAACGCCACCCGTGAAAACAAGAAGACCAGAATCATCCGACGTCACCTGCAGCTGGCCATCCGCAACGACGAGGAGCTGAACAAACTTTTCCCCGGTGTGACCATTTCACAGCGTGGTGTCCTGCCAAACGTCCTGCAACTCAAGAAGACTGATAATTTTAATCGCGAACCATGTTCCCTCCATAAACAACTAGAATCCGTCCTTTACAGGATGATCAAATCAATTTATCGGTTCAACATGGCGTTGCTTACAAAGCCGCGTTCCAGAGAAAATGGCCAAATCAATCGCCCACGTCATCTTTGTCATTCAAGTGGTTAGCGGCGTCACTCGTCGTTCAAGCGATGTCTATGAAGTGAGGGTTCGATTCTCGTTACAGCCAGTGGAACTTTTCACAAACCGAAAATGTCCACACTGGTCCACTGGGTGTTAGGATAAGTTGTTCGTTGTAATTCGCTCTATGTTCAATATCCAGTCTGTACAACCTCGAGTTGAAGACGGTGTAAATGTCTATTTTTATCGTAGTATTACGTGCTGCCAAACATCCAGGCTGCCCTGCATCCCAAGAAGACCGAGAAGAAAATTTTAATCGCGAACCATGTTCCCTCCGTAAACAAATAAGATCCGTCCTTTTCAGGACGACCAAATCAATTTACCGACTAAGGAGTATGTTTGATTGAAATTTCTCTTGAGCTGTTCGAAATTTTCATTACCACGCACCGGCTCAACATGACGTTGCTTGAAAAGCCACGTCCCGGATAAAATGGCCAAAATGTTTAATTAATATCCATATATAAATCGCTATTTCCCATGTTAACACTAGCAAGCACGTTGGACATTTAATAAACGAAATATTAACAGTTAATTCGAGCCGAACTGCAACACGGCAGACCGACCATGTGTGTGTGTGTGTGTGTGTGTGTGTGTGTGTGTGTGTGTGTGTGTGTGTGTGTGTGTGTGTGTGTGTGTGTGTGTGTGTGTGTGTGTGTGTGTGTGTGTGTGTGTGTGTGTGTGTGTGTGTGTGCTTTTCACCCGCCCATGCGCGTTGTTTTCGTTTGCTGCTTCTGACCAGCAAATGGCCGTTCTCTACATTGCACTAGTCTTCTTTTTTTCACTCCACACTCTGCCAATAATGCAAATCCCCGTTATGTGGCGACTTTATATCGAGCTTCAAAACTGCTAATAATCATCGATTCACTCGCGACAAAGCGCAAAAACCCTCCAAACTAATAAATCATGCCCGAGTGTCACAATATTACCACTAATAACCAAAACTAAGGTGATTTAACTCTTCTTCCGGGTGGAGGGGCGAAGCACAAACAAAAAACGGGGAAATACTACCGACACTCACACATTTCGAGAGGGAATCGATTATATTCACTACGGCTAACACAATTTTCGCGGAGATTTTATGATTTCACTGTTAGCTCAAGTTAAATTACGAATTATTGTTTGATTTTTTTTTTCGCGAAAACGACGCAGCAAAAAACAAAACACGTCAGTTTCAAAGCACGGCTTGCTGCGATCCATCTGCAACACGGCAGACCGACCATGTGTACACATATTCAGTGTAGTTAGGTGGATTAGGTTCGTTGTAGTTCCTAGTTGTATATAGGTACATAATGGATTAGTTGCAGATAAACGATTAGGTTGGTTGATGGTAGTTATCAAATGTGAGCTCTAATTTTTCTGATCAATATTGCTTTAATTATTTTGCAGTTTCAGAAGTAAGTGTGTCCATATCTCAACTCTTTGGATGGGGTTTTGACAAGGGCGGTTTTTCTGTTGCCTGAGTTGAGAAGATGCGAATTTAACCTCCGAAACCCATGTCGCCCTAATGAAAACTAATGATTTCATTTCCACGCTGATGTCTGGCGTAACAACTGAGGCTCGTCCCCTTTTGTAAAATTTGATTCGCATTGCCTTCGTTGTTACCTCCATCTTGTCATGTAATGGTACCCAATGCCATTATATAAAACGGGCCCGGCATGGCGTGCAGCTATCAGTGATACATATGAGCTCAAAGCTGCAGCACACTTTACTTCCTAGTAGCAGGAGTGTGACAATAAGAAGACCAGAATCATCCCACTTCACCTGCAGCTAGGCATCCGCAACGACGAGAAGCTGAACCTTCACAGTCACCCTCGTGGGACACCGACGCTGCTTGATCGCTGATGTTCCCTCCATTCCCGCTGCAACTTAGTCATAATTTGCGTCACTACACTATTAATGGCATTCCAGGTGCTCTCCTTTTGACACATTTCCTCGATGGTGTTCTCTGTATTAAGCACTGGCATCTCCCTCCGAACTTCCTCAAACCTTGGGCAATCGAAGATCACGTGCTCCGGTGTTTCCACACACTGGACAGACGGGTGACGTTGCGTGTCCAAACCGATGCACATACTTTCTGAAGCATCCATGACCAGACAGGAACTGCGTCAAGTGAAAGTTAATTTCGCCATGTTTTCTGTTTGTCCAAAACGACAGAGCCGGTATAAGCCGGTGTATCCACCTACCGTTTCTCGCCGTGATCCACTCCTGCTGCCATTTCGCCATCGATGCCGCTCGCACGATCTTCCGAACACCTTTGGTTTCCTTCCTCGTGTAGCACTCACTGTCCTCGACCAGGATAATGTCGATAGGAATCATTCCGGCGATAACACATACTGCTTCCAAAGAGATGGTCCTGTAAGCGCTCGCAACTTGCATGGCCATGAGACGATACGTTCTGTTTAATTTAACACGATTCTTCTTGCTTTCCAACGCTGAAATCCAAGCTGGCCCACCGTTCCTCAGTATCGAAGAGGAAACGCTAGCTAGTAGACGCCGCTTACTACTGGTAGGTCCGTAGCTATTCGGCATAATTCTGGCCATCGCGTTAATAGCCTTTGCCGCTTTTTCGCAGGCATAATCGACGTGGCTGTTGAAGTTCAGCCGGTCGTCGATCATCACTCCCGAGTACTTCAGTGCTCGCTTCGAGGCTTTGACATGCCCTCCCACGACGATTTCCGCCCGTTTCACCGCTTTGCAATTGCTGACCACTAGCAGCTCTGTTTTGTGGTGTGCTATCTGCAAATTAGCTTCCCGCATCCAGTTCTCAGCCGCTTCGGTCGCCAACATCTCCACTTCCTCTAGCGTCTCGCCTGAAACTGTCAGGACAATATCGTCTGCAAAACCAACGATCTTGACTCCCGTTGGCAACTTCAGTGTTAACACACCATTGTACATTGCGTTCCAAAGCGTCGGTCCAAGGATGGAACCTTGTGGCACTCCCGCCGTGATCCTAATCGACTTCTGACCCATTTCTGTATCGTGTGTGTGTGTGTGTGTGTGTGTGTGTGTGTGTGTGTGTGTGTGTGTGTGTGTGTGTGTGTGTGTGTGTGTGTGTGTGTGTGTGTGTGTGTGTGTGTGTGTGTGTGTGTACAATCCAACGCCCACTGTCCGGCAGTGTTTTTATGGAAGAAAAATGTTTGCACTTGACAAACATTTTTACCCGGGAATTGGAAGGTGATAGCTCTGTTGGGATCCAGTGACCCATTTCAGAATGCCTGGTTACTCACGGCCATTCCGAGGTCACTTTCACTTACAACAAGCCCCGCATAAACACAGTGCTAACATCAATTGGATATAGGTACTGTGCATACACTTCCATCATCAAATCATATTGTTTTGAGGATGGCACGTATTTAGAAGTATCGTTCAAATTTAGTTATAATCAGAAAGACCTCACCCGAAATTGTTGCTGATATTCAGCCTTCATTTGGAAGGCTTCCCTGTGATGCTAAATGATGTATTTATGTCTCTACAGAACTAGCATTCCGCTATTCGGCAATATTTTCACATCATCCTTTTCGAATAAAACAGCATTACTCCGCGCACAATTACAACAAAATGATAATCACAGGTAAAAAAAAAACATTTTCGTGAAGAGCTTTAACTTGAAAAACCACAATCACTGTGCAACAAAAGTTATACAAACTACACAGCTCTCCCTCTGTACACCCAGTGGTGAGTGCATCTGAAATTATATGCCAGCCACACACGCGCGCATACGCGTTGGCTTCTTTCGTCACTTCTGTCCAGCAAATGGCCGTTTTCACTGTTGTTCTTCTTTTTTCCGCACCGTCTGCCAATGATTCTAATCCCCCATTATGAGGCGACTCTATATTGACTTCAAAATTGCTAATAATCATCAATTCACTCGCGACAAAGCGGAAATATACTCTAATTTAATAATTTATGTCCAGTGGCACAACACTTAAAGCGCTAACAAACAAGACTCAGCTGATGTAACTCTTCCTCCGGGTGCGGGGGCGAAGCACAATACAGAAAAAATCGGGGAAATACTACCGACCACCACACGTTTTGGGAGGAAATCGATTTAATTCACTACGTCTTACACAAAACACGCGGAGATTTTATGATTTCACTGTTAGTTGAAGTTGAAAAACGAATTATTTTCTGATATTTTCTTCGCGAAAACAACGCAGTAAAAACCCATTTTTTGACAACTTCATACTGCTTGCAAAAATGACTGCCTTCTGACCCATTTCTGTATCGTACAGCAAAACCCGGTTCTGGAAGTAGCTACTCAAAATCTTGCACAAATAGTCAGGAACCCAGATTCTGTGTAGCGCTTCGGCGATGGCTTCCCAACTAGCGCCATTAAATGCATTCTTGACGTCTATCGTTATCACTGCACAATATCGCTTACCTCTCCTCTGATGCTTGAGTGCCTTATACGCGCTGTCGACGACAATCCGAATTGCATCCACCGTTGACCTTCCTTTCCGGAACCCGATTTGGTTTGATGACAAGCCATGCTCGCTCTCAGTGCATTTCATCAACCTGTTTAGGATGATCTTTTCCAATAGCTTGCCAAGTATATCCAACAAGCATATGGGTCGATACGATGCTGGATCCCCTGGCGTCTTTCCTGGCTTTGGCAGTAGCACCAGCTTCTGAATCTTCCACCTGTCTGGAAATCTCCCCTCATCTAGACAATTCTGCAACACACTCCTAAACATGTCGGGATACCTCTGTAGCGCCGCTTCCAATGCCACGTTGGGAATTCCATCCAGACCCGGAGCTTTGTTCACCTTCAGCCCTTTTGCCACTGACAACAGCTCATCGTTGGAGACTCGTGTATCACCAGTTGCTGCTGCAACTTCATTGCCGTACGGTGTCGGTGGCCATGCCGTAGGGTCGTGCTGCGGCAAGAGACCATCCACGATCGTCTTCAGCTTGTCCGGGCATCCTTCAACCGGTGACGCTTGACCCTTAAACTTTGCCTTCACTACTCGGTAAACGTTGCCCCAGAGATTTGCATCGACATCTCGGCACAGTTCTTCGAAACAGCTGGACTTGCTTCTCCGTACTTCTCGTTTTAATGCGGCTCTGGCCACCCGGAATTCCACCCTACGCTCTTTTCTATCCGCTTCTGTTTTTGCTCGCTGAACTCGCCTTCTGGCTTTGAGACAACTAGCACGAAGGTTACTGAGTGCATCGTTCCACCAGTATACTGGGCGCCGTTCGTTTCTTGGCTTCAACTTCCTCGGCATGGTGGTATCACATGCCGCAGTCAACCATGCTGTCAGCTCTTCCGCGTCCGAGGGGGCACTTTCTACACGCAGTGCTTCTGTAAAGAGGTCGCTATCGAACTCCTTTGTCTTCCAGTTTCGTTCGCTCGTATTCATCCGTCGTACTGATACTGAGTTCCCTTTGCCGATTGCGTACCTGATCGCCTGATGATCGCTATTTGTGTACTCCTCGCTCACTGTCCAATTCATGTTTCTCATCAGCGATGGACTGCAAAAAGTAACGTCGATAATGGACTCACGACCATCTCCGCGAAAAGTGCTGACGGTGCCTGCATTGACCAGCTGAACCTCCAACTTTACCAGCGCTTCCAGAAGGCTGAACCCACAGGCGTTGGTACATCTGCTACCCCACTCTTCTGCCCAAGCATTAAAGTCTCCTGCGATGATGACAGGTCTCCGCCCGATCAGATGTGCGGTGAGTTCATCCAACATCTGGTGATATTGTTCAACCGGCCATCGTGTGTGCGTGTGTAGTGTGTGTGTGTGTGTGTGTGTGTGTGTGTGTGTGTGTGTGTGTGTGTGTGTGTGTGTGTGTGTGTGTGTGTGTGTGTGTGTGTGTGTGTGTGTGTGTGTGTGTGTGTGTGTGTGTGTGTGTGTGCAATCCAACGCCCACCGTCCGGCAGTGTTTTTATGGAAGAAAAATGTTTGCAGTTAAACGAATTGTTGTCGACTCAACAAACATTTTTAGCCCGGGAGTTGGAAGGTGAAAGGTCTGTTGGGTTCCAGTGACCCATTTCAGAATGCCAGGATACTCACGTCCATTCCGAGGTTACTTTCACTTACAACAAGCCCTGCATAAACACAGTACAAACATCAAATGAATATAGGTACTGTGCATACACTTCCATCATCAAATCGTATTGTTTTGAGAATGGCACGTATTTTTTTTCCGGCGGCCTATTTCCTAACATGGTGACAATCACCGACGCCAGGAAGACGACTCCACCACCTGGACCCTACCTATCGACTCATGAATATGAGCCGGGACCAACGGCTTTACTTTCCTTCCGATGGAAGACGTGACCAGATTTTTTCGCCTCAGAAAAACCACCGACGTCGACTTGGATTGAACCCTGACCCACTCGGGTGCCAAGTAGCAGTCACGCTTACCGTTACCACTACACCACCAACGCCGGCAATGGCACGTATTTAGCAGTATCGTTCAAATTTAGATATAATCAAATAGATCTCACCGGAAATTGTTGCTCATGTACAGTCTTCATTTGGACGGCTTCCCTGTGATGCTAAAGGATGAATTTAGGTCTCTACAGAAGTAGAACTCCGCTATTCGGCAAATATTTTCACATCATCCTTTTCGAATGACACAGCCCGAATACAATTAGTTCTTCGCGAACAAATGCAATACAATGAAAATCACAGGTTAAAAAAAAACACTTTCGAGAAGAAATTCAACTTGAAAAATCACAATCATTGTGCAACGAACGATAAAAAAACTTTCCAGCTTTCCCTTTGCACACCACGTGGTGAGTGCATCTGCAATTATATGGCAGTCACTCACGCGCGCATGCGCGTTGACCTCGTTCGCTGCTTCTGACCAGCAAATGGCAGTTTTCTACGTTGCACTTGTTTTTTTTTTCTGCACACTCTGCCAATAATCAAAATCCCCCGCTATGAGGCGACTCTATGTCGACTTCAAAACTGCTAATAATCATCAATTCACTCCTCATTGCCCAGTGTACAAGCAAACGGTTAAGTTCGTTCTTTCCGCGCTCCGTTGCTTTGATAGTATTTCGTAGTTCTTCTTTTGCAAAACCAGTTATTTTTTTCTCTCGAAAGTGTTTCCACTGCAGTTGTGGTCGAGTTTTTTTTTATGAAGAAGAAAAGTTCAGTTTTAGCAGTGTAATAACGATTTGCAATTAATTGCAATAGTCCTAAGCCATTTTGCTTCGCATCTCCGCAGGCTTACGCATACCAGCAGTCCACCTAGTGTTAGCGTTCATCCGTTCATCTGCCATCCACCACCGACCATCGTATCACACTCGTTGTGCTTCACTCCTCACCGGTATAAGCGGCATCACACGTTCGTCGCCCGGCAGCAGCAGAAAAGTAGTACATAGAAGATAAGTTTTTTATTTCTCTTTCTCTCCTGAATACATTCTAAATAATTGTTTTAGCTTAAGTGTTTGTGTTGTATCTGACACTGAGTTGAGAGCAGGCAATAAGCAGTTTGTGAAAGCAATAAGCTTGAAATGCTATGTATAATAACGCTTTAGAATCATCTTTGCATTCCAAAACCATGTAAGAGCCATTAGCATCATGACAGGCATCAAAGGCATAACATTTAATTTAAAATTGCGCTTCTAAACTTCAACTACTATATTCATAAAAGACTGGCATGTGCTTATATGCAATGTAGGATTATATTTTAATATTGTTTTTAGTGCTATTATGGTAAGATGGGCCATTGTTTCAGAGGTCATCAAACCGGACTCTTCGATCACTCCAGGTGCTATCTTTGAAATATTACTAGAACAGTATAAAGAAAAATATTACAACAAGTCTTAAAAAATAATATCTTTTATTGAAGTTCTATCTCAGATATTTGGAATGATCTATTCTGTTTTCAGCTTTTCCAGGACTGGAAGGATATTGATACATATCTAATTTTTATTTATTTTTCAGTAACAATACGTTGGATGTATCATTAAAGTTTAAAATTTGAATAAATTAGCATTCTTGTCCATAGTGATATCCTAATTTTTCGTGTACAAAATATACTAAATATTAAATAACACATAACGGGGGAAAGGGAGGGACCATCAGGGCACCCAAGTTAAACGATTTGGATAGGGAGCATGGGACTGCCTCCTCCCTATTGTTAACATTTCGCGGAACGAGGGCGGGCTCTTCGACCACATCTATTGGGTTTATTCTGTCAAACGAGGGCTCGATTCTAGTGCTGTCTGTGTGACCTTGCTTTTGGAAGGAGATTCTCTTCCCTATATTTGCGGGTTTCGCGTAAGTGTCTCTGCTTACGGGCCCGCCCAAACGGTTTTGGCCCTTCATACAGGAGCTTGATGATCACAAACAATAATAGAATCCTGATCAAATCGTTTTTCAGATTATTCCACTGCTATGGGAAGTTACCTTGCTACAATAGATGGTAGTATTATATCATCATCATCATCAAGTATTTTGTGCCTGTACAAATAAATGTTTTAATAAAAAAAAATCAATTCACTCGCGAAAAAGCGGAAAAATACACTAATTTAATAATTTAAATTTTTTTTAAATTAAATTCCAGTGGCACAATACTTATAGCACTAACAAACAAAACTAAGCTGATATAACTCTTCCTCCGGGTGCGGGGGCGAAGCACAAAAAACAAAACAAAAACGTAGAAATAATACCGACGATCACACATTTTGGGAAATAATCTATTACAATCACTACATCTCGGAGATTTTATGATTTCACTGTTTGTTTAAGATGAATATTATTTGATTTATTTTTCGCGAAAACGACGCAAAACAAAACACGTCAGTTTCAAAGCACGGCTTGCAGCGATCCAAGTAGTGACAGTCTATATTGATATCCCGAAATAAACTGACGAAATATTCTCATATTCGACACTAGCTCCACCTGTTCAACGAAGCACTCATCTCGCTACATGTTTAATTTTTACGAAGGAATGTGCATGAG
This sequence comes from Aedes koreicus, assembly GCA_024533555.2. Lineage (NCBI taxonomy): Eukaryota > Metazoa > Arthropoda > Insecta > Diptera > Culicidae > Aedes > Aedes koreicus. The sequence continues at coordinate 424,249 of JAHHFK020003780.1, forward strand.
AACACCAGCACAACCCAACGGTACGGCATGGTAAAGAAATGAAAATTATACGTGATTTAAATCAGGTCAATTTAGAAAATACACCAATATACTCTCATAACTTAGTTGTATTTTTTTTTTTAAAGTCGTTGACAGTGGAAAACATTTGAAGCATTGGAAAACATTTGAAATAGTATTGTTTTTCAATCAAATATGTGCCACAATGTAAGTTTACATAGTGTTGTAAGAATCGAGTGAAGCTCTCTCCTTTTTCAATAAATAAAAATTGAACTTCACATGAGCTATTTTATTTCTAGGTTCGCGCATCGGAACCACCCCCAGATAAGCAATAAGCATTAGCATATGCAGTAAATCAACCCTAAATCTGCATTTCATATGCTACAAGCATTATATTAGCATTATATCAGCACCTTAAATGCTATCTGTTGTAAAGTTGAATTTCAAATGCTATTTAAATGCTTGTAGCCAGTAATAAGCATTTCGAATGCAAAATAGCATTAATGAAGCATTATCATAGCATTGCAGTAAAGCAGCCGTATATTGGGCCAAAAGCGGCCTTTATGTTGCATTTAAGGCGACATAATTGCTTAATAGGCTGCCGTTAAGACGCTTTGGAACTGCCTATTGGTTACCTGGGCCGATTCTCTAGCTGCCTTAAGCGACATCCATTTATTATGTAACGCTAAAATTGATAATTTCCGAGCAATCCATTGACTAGGTAGCTGATGACTCAGCTATCTGTTGCTAGCAAACGGCTGGCTAGGCAGTCGGTTGACCAAGCCAGTGGAGAATTTATAGCCAGCCGGTTGACGCAACCACGAGAATCGAAATATGTGTGATCCCGTTGGTAACCATCATTAGGTATGATGCAAAGTTGAGTAATAAGATCAGTACGAGCCAGCCGGGTTCACATTATCGCTAATATGTGCGGAAAATGCATTACCTAGCAACATTAGCATGATCAGTTACCAGTCATAAGCAAATAATTGATTTCAATAATCTGCTAATAATTTGCTAATGTATTGCTGGCTTATGCATTGTTGAACATTATTGGCAAAGATGTGAATGGGCCATACGACAATTTCAATGAAGACCTATCAAACATGGACCATTAAAAACCGATCCTTTTTAGGACAACCAATTCGATTTTCCCTGCTAAAGAGTATGCTTAATTGAAGTGCAAAATTCACAGAATGTTTGATAAAATAAAAATATTCCTGGAATGGGCACATTTTACCGACATTGTTCAAAGGATTCAGTTTAGTGGAACTTGACCAGACAACAAAAAACCGCTCCAAAATAAATGACAATGCAACATTATAACCGTTTGATTTGATTGCTAATTCAGTGTAATATTTTGACATAGGACTACGTCTTTGTTTTCTATACTGGGATACAATTTAAAAAAAAAACACGAATAGCGACCGTCACAAAAACTGATCAAGTTTTAAGCATTAATATCTCAGTCGTTTCTACAACGATTTACAAAATTTTTGCACCAATATTTCTAATAGAGAACATTGTTGGCTTAGGGCCACATGCTATTGAAACAATCATAAAGGTTAAGCCTTGTCTAAAAAAGTATATTAATTCAAAGAATATTGCATTCAACAATCAAAATGGCTTACATTTAGTAGAGAAGTCCTACGTCATAATTTCGAACAACCCAATGGGGCTGTACCTTGATGTTTTTTTTTTATTTGAGTTTATTGCTGTTGAACAAGGTAATATTGTTTAGTATAAAATCTACTTATTTATAATCAGAAACACGTTAAATCATTCAATGGAGCCACATGATCAAATGCCATTAAGATTTGTTGTTCTCTTTCACAGAAAATTTTCGACAGATCAACTTAAAACACAACCCAAAAATATAAATTTTACCTCGCTGATCAATGGTCCCTCGTTTTACGGTACAACGATTGATCCAAACAGTAAACAATACTTTAAAACGCACAAATTCAAATACTTCTTGCTTTACCATTGCTCTATTATTGCTTTGAAGCGTATAAAACACTAATTTTACTGACTATGCAAAGAGCTAAACTTGCACTCTACACTTTACACTATCGAACAAAGAAGTTCACATGCGTTGCAAATCATGAAACTTTTTTGCAAAATGATATGACCCTTGCGTACAGTCAGAACTGAATTCCCAATTAAATACATCTAATATTTAATACCTATTTGAAAATTCACGAAAAGTTTTTGTCTCATCTTCAATTTTACTATTGAACTACCGAAATACTGATACAAAGTTCATTTAAAGCGTAGACCATACCTTTAATCAGCTTGAATTTTCACAATGTTTTTTGAAATATTTTCCTACTCTGAAGTTTACGTATAATTTCGATTAACACTTTGGTGAAAAGAGAAACATAAAAGGATAGATTACTTGTACCGGTTAACTCTGTGTTAAGCTAAAAGCTCGACTAGTTGCAAGAGTATTGACTGATTGCAAGAGTATTGAAAAGAGTTCGAATAATTAATTATATTACAGTCAATATTTACGCATCTTTGAGATGAACATAAAAAGGAAAAAGTGATTTTTTTTTTTTTTTTAACTCTTTATTTGTTCCAAATTTATTCATATTTACATTTCATGTTAATCTAGGTGCTCCAGCTACTACCGTAACGTATCAACCTTAATTGTTAAAATATGTACCTAATTTTGTTTACATTGTTCATGCCTTAGCAGTTCAGTATTTTAAACAGGTTTTTATTCCTGCGTGTCAGTATAACAATAATAATCTTAAAACTAAAAACAATCTAAAATTAATCCTAACTAAGCATAAAGGGAATTAATCATTGCAATAGAAGATTGCAACGATTTTTGTCTGAAATTATTAATTATTTTGTTGGACATTTGTTCTAAAGTCTCAACATTCGAAATTCTATGTACTTCGTTAGTACTGTACCAAGAAGGCAGCTTCAAAATCATCTTCAGAACTTTGTTCTGAATCCTTTAAAGTATTTTTTTTCCTGGTAGCACAACAACTAGACCATATTGGAACAGCATAAAGCATGGCCGGTCTAAAAATTTGTTTAAATATTAGTAGTTTGTTCTTCAGACAAAGTTTGGATTTTCTGTTTATAAGAGGATATAAACATTTTATATATTTATTACATTTGGCTTGAATGCCTTCAATGTGATTTTTAAAATTTAATTTTTGATCAAGTAATAGACCAAGGTATTTCACTTCGCTTGACCAGAAAATTGGAACACCGCTCATAGTAACGATGTGACTACTACTAGGTTTCAAAAAAGAAGCTCTAGGTTTATGTGGGAATATTATTAGTTGAGTTTTGGAAGCGTTGGGAGAAATCTTCCATTTCTGTAAATAAGAAGAGAAAATGTCCAAACTTTTCTGCAGTCTCCTGCAAATGACACGAAGACTTCTTCCTTTAGCGGAGATGCCTGTGTCATCAGCAAACAAGGATTTCTGACAACCCTGAGGCAAATCAGGGAGGTCGGAAGTAAAAATGTTATATAGTATCGGCCCAAGAATGCTACCCTGAGGAACTCCAGCTCTAACAGGTAGTCGATCAGATTTGGAATTCTGATAATTTACCTGCAGAGTTCTGTCAGTTAAATAATTTTGAATTAATTTTATAATATAGAGCGGAAAATTAAAGTTTTTCAATTTAGCAATCATACCTTCATGCCAAACACTGTCGAATGCTTTTTCTATGTCTAGAAGAGCAACTCCAGTTGAGCAGCCTTCAGATTTGTTTGAACGAATTAAATTAGTAACTCTCAAAAGTTGATGAGTAGTTGAATGGCCATGGCGAAATCCAAATTGCTCATCTGCAAAAATTGAGTTTGTATTGATGTGAAGCATCATTCTATTCAAAATTAGCTTTTCAAAAAGTTTACTGATTGAAGGAAGTAAACTTATTGGTCTGTAGCTAGAAGCTTCAGCTGGATCTTTCTCGGGCTTCAAAATTGGAACAACTTTGGCATTTTTCCATTTACCAGGAAAGTATGACAAACGAAAACATTTATTAAATAATTTTACCATGAAAGACAAGGTACTCACTGGGAGTTTTTTGATGAGTATATAGAAAATTCCATCATCACCTGGAGCCTTCATATTTTTTTAACTTTTTAGTTATAGTTTTTACTTCATCCAAATCAGTACCCCAGGATTCATCAAAAATATTTTCCCATGAGGAAATATTCAGATAATCAAGAGCAACCTGATTCTCAATAGGACTAGTAAGACCCAAACTGAAATTATGGGAACTCTCAAACTGCTCAGCAAGTTTTTGAGATTTTTCCACATTTGTTAGCAATATTTTATCACCTTATTTGAGCGCTGGAATAGGCTTTTGAGGTTTCTTCAAAATTTTGGAGAGTTTCCAAAAAGGTCTGGAACTCGGCTCTAATTTTGACACATTATTTTCAAATTGTTTGTTCCTCAGGGCAGAGAAGCGTTTTTTAATTTGTTTTCTACGGATATTTTTCAGACGGATCAAAAGCTGAAGATCGTCGTCTATTATAATTGTATTGAACTTTACCTCGCATTTTGGAACTGAGACAGCTCTTGCTTCAACTATGGAAGTAGTCAGAGATTCAAGAGCATTATCGATATCATTTTTAGTTTCCAAAGGAATATTAGGATCAAAGTTATATTCCATGAATGTTTGATATTGGTTCCAATCAGCTCTATGATAATTGAAAGAAGAACTGTTGGGATTAGAAATTATTTCTTGAGATATTTTAAAAGTTACTGGAAGGTGATCCGAACCGAAGTCAGCATGGGTAACCAATTGGCTACAAAGTTGACATGAATCAGTTAAGACCAAATCAATAGTTGAGGGATTTCTGGCAGAAGAAAAGCATGTTGGGCTGTTTGGATATTGGATAGTGTAATAACCCGCAGAACAATTATCAAATAGTATATTACCATTGGAATTACTTTGAGCATTATTCCACGATCGGTGTTTTGCATTAAAATCACCAATAATGAAGAATTTTGACCTATTACGGGTAAGCTTCTGTAGGTCACCCTTGAGAAGATTCTTTTGCTGACCTACGCATTGGAATGGTAAATAGGCAGCTAATAGTGTAAGTTGACCAAATTTTGTTTCAACTGAAACCCCCAAAGTTTCAAAAACTTTGGTATTAAATGAAGAAAGAATTTGATGTTTGATACGCCTATGAACAATTATGGCAACGCCACCACCTGGACTTTCAAGACGATCATTGCAGTGTACGAAATAATTAGGATCCCTTTTTATTTTATCACCTGGTTTAAGAAAAGTTTCAGTTACAACGGCAATATGCACGTTATGAACTCGTAAAAAGTTAAACAGCTCATCTTCATTATTTTTAAGAGATCGAGCATTCCAATTTAAAATATTCAGTGTCTTAATACCCATTGCTGAATTTCAGGGTCATGACAATATTGTTTGCAAATTTTATACCAGTTTGAATTGCATCAAACATGGAGTTTGTATTTAACATTCCATTAATCATATCGATTAATGGTTTCTGTAAAAAATCCATTTTTGGAGCGGTTATGCTACCTAAGTCAAAATCTTCAACATTTCTGGTAGAATTTTGGTTTCTACCGGTTGTAACGGCAGCGTACGAAGCTCCATTACCTAGCTTTACTTTGCTACCAGCAGGTAAGAATTGAGCATTGAAAACTTGTGCTCTGTTTGTATTTACGGGTACATTTGTACTTCGCTGACCATTGTTAACAGCAGATAGCAGTGGAAAATTTGACGGTTGGGCATTGTTCGTACCTTCCGGTACGAATGTTGGATTTCCTACTCGATGACCGTTGTTAACAGCCGAGGAATAATTACCTGGTCGGGAACGTGAAGCGGTCCCAACCTGATGCTTAGCACGAGAATTCAAGATCGCTTTGCGAGTCTTGCATTCCCAAAAATTGGATTTGTGGTTTCCACCAAAATTCGCACATTTAAAATTTTTGGGATCCTTCACAGGACAGTTGTCCTTGGCGTGAGAGGAATCGCCACAATGCATGCATTTGGCATCCATGTGACAATTTTTTGTCCCGTGACCCCATCCCTGGCATTTACGGCACTGGGTGAGGTGTTGAGAATTTCCTCCAGTCTTCCTGAAGTGTTCCCACTTCACTATGACATGGAGCATAAGGCTGGCTTTTTCCAATGCCTTAAGGTTATTCAGTTCATTTGATTTAAAATGAACTAAATAAAAATCGTTTGAAATCCCACTGCGAGAAATCGCCAGGTTGGGATTTCTTTTTCATTTTTATTACTTGAACTGGTGTAATTCCAAGCAATTTAATAATTTCTTGTTTGATCTCATCCAGGGATTCACCACTGGCTAGACCTTTTAAGACCACCTTGAACAGACGTTCAGTTTTGGTGTCATGTGTAAAGAATTTGATGCCTCTTTGAGCAAGATACTCCACGAGAAGTTTAAATCACGAGAAGTTTAAAGGTTTCAGCCAATACACGGCATTCACCCCGAAGCTGCCTGTAAGGTCCATTGTTGATTTTTAAAGCCATCTGCATGTCGTAGTCCTCCTTATCCATGATGACGACTTTGTTGCCTTTGTCTGCTTTTAGGTAAAAAACAGGTTTAGACTTCAGTTCCTTGACGATACGAATTTCATTTGCGTTGTTGTGTCTTTGTTTTTGTCCGTCCTTAATAATGTTTGAAGTGATAGTCCTAGCTGTGTTTTGTGAAGATGTTGGGAGTGTGTGTGTAATCGCTGTCTCCACGTCGATGATGATCTGCTCCACGTCGGGCTTGGTTGTTACCGCGTATCCTAATCCTTTGTTGAGGAGAGTCAGTTGTTCTTCCGTGAATGCGGTCGTCGATCGGTTGACAACCAGTCCCTTAATGGCGTGGACCATCGGTGTCGTGGTGATGGTGGGTGTAGGTGTGGCTTGTTCCTTGGTGTGATGTGTGGTCCGTGTCTGTTGGGATCCTATTCTTAGCTTGTTGAGTTTCCTATCTAGGACCGTTCGTTTCCTATTCGATTCGCATTCCTCTGCCACCTTGGCTCGGGATAAGAGCTCCTGGAATTTTATCGGATACTCCTTGGCTAACTTCAGGTGCAGAGAATAGCACTCCAAAGTCTTACGGTCCAATTTGTTAAATAGTCGTTTGATGCTGTCCTTGATGAATTCTGTTTCCATTTTCCTGACGATGTTGGTAGGGGTAGATGTCCGAATCTTAATCCTATGACTTATTGGTACTACTTTATATTTTAGGCATTTCTTCAGAAATGCTACGTCCTTCCTAAGTGCGGCGATGGTTTTCTTCAATCCGATGAATTTGTTGGGCTCTGACGGCTGGGTTGCCATGATGAATTATGGAGAGTGTGAGCTGTTTAGTGGAATACCTGTAACTAGAAAATAAGAAGAATGATTAGTAATTTCCATTTAATTCCAACTACCTTTATTGCTTATCTTGACAGATACGCGTATTTCGTCTACAATGTGCAGACTTCTTCAGTGTCGTGTACTAATACTCGACTGAAAGAAAACCTTCGCCACCTGCCGTATTTATCCTATTTTCTAAATACAAACACTTGTACCTACAGCTAACATTTCTTGTACCTAACCTATCCTGAGTCCAAAACAAATATTATGCTTGATATCTACCTCGCCTTTTCTTTATACCCAACCTGATTATTCCGTAGCAGCGGGTGTTCCACTGCGTCGGTTTTGATGTCGTTTGGGTATTAAGTTAAAGAGCCATGTGTACCCGTTACCTTGGTCTTTGTTTAGTAGATTTGTGTTTTGTTGTTTGTTAATTTCTAAGCTTTCTGCGACGTCTAATTTCCAGGGTGTAGAGGTAGTCCGTAAGATTGTGATGTCATTCGTCGTTATGTCGTGATTTTCCGTAAAGATGTGTTCTGCAACTGTCGATTTGAAGTTATGTGAAATTCCTTTGTCAGTCTGTTTGACAGCCTTAGTCACCTCCGCTAGATGCTCTTTGAACCTTGTTGCCAAGGTTCTCTTTGTTTGACCTACATACATTTTGCTGCAGTGTTTACACTTAATTTTGTATACCCCTGCTCTGCCTAATACATCTATTGAATCTTTGGTGGAGCCTAACGACGATGCCAATTGGTTGTTCCTGCTAGAGAAAACTAAGTCCAAGCCAAATTCCCTAAGTTGAGTTTTTAGCTTTTGTGTAATATCTTTATCGAAGGGGACAGACACACGTTTCAGGGGTTCAGGTGAATCGGAAAGGGTTGTTTGTGATTTCCTATGAAGAAGTTTTTCCTTTTTTTGGATGATAGCTTGAATTGTCCTCTTTTCGTAACCATTGAGTCTAGCAGTTTCGAAGATATATGCTAATTCTTTGGCTTTTCCGGTTTTATTGAGGGGAAGGGTCAACATTCGGTGGATCATGTGGTGGAAAGTGGCCATTTTATGTTGAAAAGAGTGGTTTGAAGTGTAAGGGATGACTCTTTGGGTGTTTGTGGGTTTTCTGAAAATTTCAAACTCTAAAGACGATGATGACAATGATTCTCTAACTACCAGAAGGTCGAGGAATGCAAGTTTCCCATCCTTTTCTATTTCATAAGTGAACTTGATGTCTTTATGGAGATTGTTGATTGCTTGAAGAATTAAGGGGAGATCATCTTGTTTAACTACGGCAAAGATGTCGTCGACGTATCTCCACCAGCGAGTTGGAAGTAATCCTTCCGTTTTAAGAATGGTTTCTAGATTTGCCATAAACAGTTCACAGAGGAATGGGGATAGAGGGTTTCCCATGGGGGCTCCTTTTAGTTGTTTATAGAAAGAACCTCTGAAAGTGAAGTAGTTCTCTTCCATGCAAAGTCGGGTGAGCTTAAGGTACATTCGCACCTTTTGCTTCCATGCTGTATCATCTCCTTGTTTTAAAAGCCAATCTTCTAGAAGGTTAATCGCGTCCTTGATTGGTACGCTAGGGAAAAGGGCGGTGACGTCGAAAGATACCATTACTTCATTTTCATTTATATGACCTGATGAAAGAAGATGTTGTACGAATTCCTGAGAGTTACGAACTGAGCTTGTTGGGAATTGCTCGGAGATACCTTGAAATTCTTTCACTAGCCATTTTGCTAGCTTATGGGCTGGAGATCCTACAGATGAAACAATCTCCCTCATTTCGTTTCCGGGTTTGTGGACTTTTGGGAGGCCTTTAATTCGGGGAAGGATGGGGTTTGGTTCGCGAAGACGGACTGCTGCATCCCCTAGTACTGCTTTACACTCCTTTAGTGTTTTATCCACGTGTTTCACCATGTTTGGTAGGGGGTCTACTCGAAGCTGCCTGTAAGGTCCATTGTTGATTTTTAAAGCCATCTGCATGTCGTAGTCCTCCTTATCCAATGATTAGGTAATACTTGGTTTCACCATCCGACGTGAGCATGGTTGTCAACCGATCGACGACCGCATTCACGGAAGAACAACTGACTCTCCTCAACAAAGGATTAGGATACGCGGTTACAACCAAGCCCGACGTGGAGCAGATCATCATCGACGTGGAGACAGCGATTACACACACACTCCCAACATCTTCACAAAACACAGCTAGGACTATCACTTCAAACATTATTAAGGACGGACAAAAACAAAGACACAACAACGCAAAGGAAATTCGTATCGTCAAGGAACTGAAGTCTAAACCTGTTTTTTACCTAAAAGCAGACAAAGGCAACAAAGTCGTCATCATGGATAAGGAGGACTACGACATGCAGATGGCTTTAAAAATCAACAATGGACCTTACAGGCAGCTTCGAGTAGACCCCCTACCAAACATGGTGAAACACGTGGATAAAACACTAAAGGAGTGTAAAGCAGTACTAGGGGATGCAGCAGTCCGTCTTCGCGAACCAAACCCCATCCTTCCCCGAATTAAAGGCCTCCCAAAAGTCCACAAACCCGGAAACGAAATGAGGGAGATTGTTTCATCTGTAGGATCTCCAGCCCATAAGCTAGCAAAATGGCTAGTGAAAGAATTTCAAGGTATCTCCGAGCAATTTCCAACAAGCTCAGTTCGTAACTCTCAGGAATTCGTACAACATCTTCTTTCATCAGGTCATATAAATGAAAATGAAGTAATGGTATCTTTCGACGTCACCGCCCTTTTCCCTAGCGTACCAATCAAGGACGCGATTAACCTTCTAGAAGATTGGCTTTTAAAACAAGGAGATGATACAGCATGGAAGCAAAAGGTGCGAATGTACCTTAAGCTCACCCGACTTTGCATGGAAGAGAACTACTTCACTTTCAGAGGTTCTTTCTATAAACAACTAAAAGGAGCCCCCATGGGAAACCCTCTATCCCCATTCCTCTGTGAACTGTTTATGGCAAATCTAGAAACCATTCTTAAAACGGAAGGATTACTTCCAACTCGCTGGTGGAGATACGTCGACGACATCTTTGCCGTAGTTAAACAAGATGATCTCCCCTTAATTCTTCAAGCAATCAACAATCTCCATAAAGACATCAAGTTCACTTATGAAATAGAAAAGGATGGGAAACTTGCATTCCTCGACCTTCTGGTAGTTAGAGAATCATTGTCATCATCGTCTTTAGAGTTTGAAATTTTCAGAAAACCCACAAACACCCAAAGAGTCATCCCTTACACTTCAAACCACTCTTTTCAACATAAAATGGCCACTTTCCACCACATGATCCACCGAATGTTGACCCTTCCCCTCAATAAAACCAGAAAAGCCAAAGAATTAGCATATATCTTCGAAACTGCTAGACTCAATGGTTACGAAAAGAGGACAATTCAAGCTATCATCCAAAAAAAGGAAAAACTTCTTCATAGGAAATCACAAACAACCCTTTCCGATTCACCTGAACCCCTGAAACGTGTGTCTGTCCCCTTCGATAAAGATATTACACAAAAGCTAAAAACTCAACTTAGGGAATTTGGCTTGGACTTAGTTTTCTCTAGCAGGAACAACCAATTGGCATCGTCGTTAGGCTCCACCAAAGATTCAATAGATGTATTAGGCAGAGCAGGGGTATACAAAATTAAGTGTAAACACTGCAGCAAAATGTATGTAGGTCAAACAAAGAGAACCTTGGCAACAAGGTTCAAAGAGCATCTAGCGGAGGTGACTAAGGCTGTCAAACAGACTGACAAAGGAATTTCACATAACTTCAAATCGACAGTTGCAGAACACATCTTTACGGAAAATCACGACATAACGACGAATGACATCACAATCTTACGGACTACCTCTACACCCTGGAAATTAGACGTCGCAGAAAGCTTAGAAATTAACAAACAACAAAACACAAATCTACTAAACAAAGACCACGGTAACGGGTACACATGGCTCTTTAACTTAATACCCAAACGACATCAAAACCGACGCAGTGGAACACCCGCTGCTACGGAATAATCAGGTTGGGTATAAAGAAAAGGCGAGGTAGATATCAAGCATAATATTTGTTTTGGACTCAGGATAGGTTAAGTACAAGAAATGTTAGCTGTAGGTACAAGTGTTTGTATTTAGAAAATAGGATAAATACGGCAGGTGACGAAGGTTTTCTTTCAGTCGAGTATTAGTACACGACACTGAAGAAGTCTGCACATTGTAGACGAAATACGCGTATCTGTCAAGATAAGCAATAAAGGTAGTTGGAATTAAATGGAAATTACTAATCATTCTTCTTATTTTCTAGTTACAGGTATTCCACTAAACAGCTCACACTCTCCATAATTCACCGAATGCTCGCCGATTTGTAAAATTGGTTCAGGGGAAATAGTAATCATTGTTTGAAGTATTCACCAAATACTCATTAATGAGTAAAGTCGGTTTTAGGGGAAATAGTAATTATTGTTTGAAGTAATCACCCAATAGTCAATAATGAGAAAAGTCGGTTTACTTATTGCATTAGTTAAGTAACTTTTCTTCAATTACTTTTGAATACTTATTTACTCATCATTGGGTACTTTAGATTTAGCGAGTAACGAAAGATATAAGATTTTCAAACAACATTTATTTATTCCAATTTTTTACATTATTTTACATTCATATATTATCCTAGGTGCTCCTGCTAAGTAATTAACATTTCAACCTTATATGCTATGATTTATATCTAATTGTGTTAATATTGTTTTTACGTCTATTCAGTATTTTTAACAGGGTTTTTTTGGCCTGCGTGTAAGAATAACAGTCGATTTCTTTAAAACTATTTCTTAGCTATAGAGAGAATTGATCATTGCAATTGAAAATTTTTCCTAGTAGCACAACTAGACCATATTCCTGGAATTTTTAGACCATATTGGCACAGCATAAAGCATGGCGTGTCTAAAAGTTTGTTTGAATATTAGAAGTTTGTTCTTCAAACAAAGTTTGGATTTTCTGTTTATAAGAAGATATGAACATTTTATATTAGGTGCGCAACTAAGTTCCCGCTGTTTAGCAATAGATGGCGCCAGTAGTAAGTGCTGGTCGAATGTTGTACATCTCAAGCGTCATAAACCAAGCTCAGACATATGGTAAACAAACCGCTTTGCCAAATCAGTGATTTTGGTTTAGTGTTATATATTTTGGTTGTTTGAAGATGTCTGATTTCGTGCCAAATAATCGTCACTTGCGGGAAATGTTGATTTTCTTCTTTCATTCGAAGAAAACGGCGGCTGAAGCACATCGAGAGCTCCAAAAAGTTTACGGTGATGCTGCTCTGAGTGAAACAACGTGTCGTGATTGGTTTCGTCGCTTCAAAAACGGTGATTTCAGTGTTGATGATCGTCCGCGTGAAAAGGCCAAAAAACTTCGAAGACTCTGAATTGGAGGCATTGCTCGATGAGGATCCGTGTCAAACGCAAGAAGAGCTTGGTTCAGGATTAGGAGTTTCCCGCCAAGCCGTTTCTAAGCGATTGCATGCGTTGGGAATGATTCAAAAGCATGGAACTTGGGTTCCTTACGATTTGAAGCCAAGCGATGTTGAGCGTCGTTTTTTCGTCTGTGAACAACTGCTCCAGCGGCAAAAAGGAAGAGTTTTCTACATCGCATTGTGACGGGTGACGAAAAATGGATTCATTACAGTAACCCAAAACGGAAACATTCATGGGGACTGCCCGGGCATGCTTCAACATCGTCGCCTAGGCCGAATATTCACGCTGCGAAGGTTATGCTGTGTATTTGGAGGGACCAAGTTGGTGTTATTTATTATGAGCTGTTGAAACCAAACGATTACCGGGGAACGGTATCGAACTCAATTGATGCGATTGAGCCGAGCACTGCACGAAAAACGGCCACAATACGAGCACAGACACGAAAAAGTGATTCTTCAGCATGACAACGCTCGACCTCATGTTGCGAAACCCGTGAAAACCTACTTGGAAACGCTCAAATGGGAAGTCCTACCCGCCCCGCCATATTCTCCTGATATTGCACCGTCCAATTATTACTTGTTCCGTTCGATGGCACATGGTCTCACTGGTCAGCAATTCCACTCATATGATGACATCTCAAAATGGCTTGATTCTTGGATAGCATCAAAAGACGAACAGTTCTATCGAAGTGGTATTCACGTACTACCAGATAGATGGGAAAAAGTCGTAGCTAGTGATGGGCAATACTTTGAATAATTCGTTTGTAACCTTTGTTTTCAAAATAAAGTTCCTTTTTCACCAAAAAACAGCGAGAACTTAGTTGCGCACCTAATATATTTATTACACTTGGCCTGAATGCTCTTAATAAGATCTTTAAAAGTTAATTTTTCATCAAGTATCAAGTAAATTGGAACTCTGTTCATAGTGACTATATGACTAAAGATTGAACTCGGAAAAAATGCGACACTTTGTTTTGGGTGTAACTTTTTATCGCGTGGGTAAAAATTAATGAAATTTTGGGTAATACTAGTTTAGAGTGTTATGTTTATGTGTGCAAAATTATCGCGATCTGTCAAGTAGTTTTCAAGATGCATTCAAACCAGAAGAGCTACGCCAGCAAATACGGAATACCCAGAGAAGGCGCGGAAGATAAGGCAGTACTTTAAGAATAACCCGAACCTTTCCACCCGAGACGTGGCCAAAAAGGTTCAAGTTCGTCCAGCAGACCATGAAGCGGGCTGGGCTACGTGTTTTTAAGGTCAGGAAGGCGCCAAACCGGACTGACAAGCAAAACACGGTGGCCAAATTGCGTGCGCGGAAGCTGGTCAAGCCAGGCTGTCTCGTCATGGACAACCTGACCTGACAACATATGTTAAATAGTTTTACCATGAAAGACAAGGTACTCTCAGGGAGTTTTTTGACGAGCGTATAGAAAATTACATCATCACCTGGTGCTTTCATATTTTGAATTTTTTTAGTTATAGTATCTACTTCATCCAAATCAGTTCCCCAAGAATTATCAACAATATTTTCTTGAGAGAAAATATTCAGATACTCCCTGGAAACCTGATCCTCAATGGGACTTGTAAGACCCAAACTGAAATTATGGGAGCTCTCAAACTGCTTAACAAGTTTTTGAGCTTTTTCCGCATTTGTGAGCAAAATGTTATCACCTTCCTTAAGCGCTAGTAAAGGCTTTTGAGTTTTTTTCAAGATTTTAGAGAGTTTCCAGAAAGGTTTGGAACTCGGATCTAATTTTGACACATTAGCACAGAGAAGCGTTTTTTAATTTGTTTTTGTAAATCCCGCCAAATGAATTTCCTAGCGGGATTATGTGTTCTTAGAAGCAGTTCTTGCTCTACCTATACCTCTACCTATAGTCTACGTTAACACATGTTAATGCAAGGTATATAAGCATTGAGAACTTATTTATTTACGGGAGTATTTACCAACCTTATAGCATGAAGTAGAGTAAACTTAAACTCCAATTCAGCATATGGATTTTGGGCTCTTATCATCGGATATATTGTCAAAGTTATTCAGAAAACGGTTAGTTCACAGTTGTTAACTATAAAGGTAATTGTTGTAATAATAACGAAAATGGTGATTAATCATGATAAGAGAAATTTTCCATGAATGGTTCATAATTAGGCGGGAAGGACAAATTTTTCCTGAGAAGAATTCACCTTAAGACTAAACGTAAAAATAACACTAAGTAGAGCAACAATTTCTTTTCATTGAACTGCCGCTCATCGCAAGTGTTGCCATATGCGTTTTCGCCAAAACTAAGATGTTCAATGAATATCCTAGCTGAACATCTCTACTTTTATAATATTGGATAATTTTAAAAAGTTTGTATTGCAAAATGTTTCAAGAAACAACAAAACTGATTGCCAGATTACATAAGAAGCGATGGTATGAAGGAAATTTGAAACGCATTTTTTCGGCTTGCTGATTTGTGGACTTGCTCAGACGGGAAGTGAAGGAGCACCCGAGTTCGCACTCTTGTGTAGCTTCATTGAAAGCACAGTAGCCTATGTGCTGCACCATTTCCGTTGTTTATGGGTTGTATATCAATCCAATCCGATGATGGATTAACTGTCTATTTAATTAGACTTAACGCCAGCATTACCTACTGATAAATATTGAAAAACACCAAAGAGAGCGCTCCAATAGCGGCAGCGTTAGCGTATTTTATTTGTAAACGCACAATCGTCGAGAAATACTAAAGAACTCAATCAAGCTACATCAAACGAACTGACCCGATTTCGAATACTATTTCCTCACTGATCGACTTGATCATTATAAAAACTGTTGTACTCATACTGCTTTCATATAAAGGGCCAAAATGGATTGGGTAGCCTAAAGGTGTCTCCGAAATTGTTAATTATTCCACGAATAGTACCACAAGATTGATATGCAAAAACAAGCTTTCCAACCGAAGGATTTCTAAAGGATTGAAGGATAGAACAGGGTGGAGAGACCGTTTAAAAAAACACGGATGAATATTCTTCGAAAATTGTAATGACATGACATGGATAGTAATCTGTAGAAACAATACCTTTCGGGTTAATGTCTAACCAACAGATTTAAAACAAGCGCAAAGCAAATTGTCTCATGCATAAAATGGTAGTAGCAAGTAAAATAGGCGATCCTTAAAAGGTTGCTTAATAAATTTAACACAAGCGAGCTAATAAAATCGTAAACCAAGGCCAAGAACGGCTTTTCATAAATATTATATAAAGGTTTTAGTAACATTACAACCAGTGTTCGAAAAAAAAAAAATCTCAAATATGGACTGTTCTCACGAGAGAAAATTTCTCGACGAATGTGGCAAAGAAATCTGACGGTTTAGTTGAAAAATCTTCCAAGACCTTGAAGAAACACATTCATAATACTTCTCGCTTAACAATCCGAAAGAAGCGATGTATATTGATTAACTTTATTCATGGCTGTGTAAAGTTATTTCTTCATGTTTTTACTTGTAGTTCGATTGAAGAAGCTGCGATCTAGAATCTAATACGAATAGTACAACTCCGGAGATGATGTCCTAGTCGAATTATTAGTCGATCAAGAGAACAAAAAAACATGTATCCTTATGTATGTATGATAGTTGTACGAAGCTTGATTCAATGTAGGTATAGGTACAATAAAAAAACAGTTATCAATGTAGGCATTAGGATGGTTTAAATTTTCGATTTAGTTCAACTCAATGGATTCGAAACCCCTTCCTGGTAATTCTCCACAAATTTTAGCTCATTTGGTTATGAACGCGAACTGTACTAGCCCTTTGAAGTTTATATGGGAATTACTATGGAAAAACAAAACTTTTTGTTCTAATCCTCCTAACTCTTTGACATGATGACATACAAAAATTTGTGATATCCATACCTATGATTTTCTTTCAGCAACAACAAGGCCGAAGACTACTTTTCGATTGAATGTCAAATTTGGTAAATATTAATTTGACAAAGATTTTTCATTAGGGCCCAACTGAGAAACGTAAACAATGGCTTTTTTCGCGAATTTCTCATCATTGAAAACTCGCTCAATCAATCCACCACGATCATTTCGAAGAGGAAGAGTTCACTTATCTGAGAGAATTGGAGGCTTACATGGGAAGCCTTTATGTCACGAGAAATTTACGCTAGAAGCCATTGTTTACGTTTTTCAGTTAGGCCGTAATGAAAAATCTTTGTCGAATTGATTGCTGACCAAATTATAGACAAAATAGTCAAAAGGTCGAAAGTAACATTTGTAAACAATGACTTCTAGCGTATTTTTCTGCGTTCTGCTTGCTCCCATAAACAAAATAGCACAAGAAACAGATACAGGAAGTTATTACCTTCCCGTCGGTAGTGGATACAGATGTTAACAACCAGGCATTTCCAGGAAATTTACGTTTTAAGTCATTGTTTACAATTGTTACTTTCGACCTTTTGACGATTTTGTCTAGAATTAGGCTTTTTGACGTTTAATCACCTTTCCCTTTCTGGCTTATGCAGAGGAATGAAGGTTTGTTTTCCTACAAAAGATTTTCCTCCCTACTTGCACTCCTATCTAAATGGCGCTGAAGTGTGCGTGCGTTAAACGTCACTAAGCCTAATTAAGCTTATCGCGACTAGGTGCTGTAGGGTGTCTTCTGGAAATGTGGTAGTGCCTTCTGGACGAAAACTTAATAAACAGCTGTCAAAAAGATTAAAAATGGTAAGCTTAACGCCACATTCAACTTTTAGGTTTTCTGTGGGAAAACAAACAATTTTTACAAGACGATGGACACTATAGTGTGCGTGCGTTAAACGGCACTAAGCTTAATACACTCCCGCTTCATGTTAATTTTTGATTACAATTGTACACTCAAAAAAATCGACACGTTACTTCCACGTGAAACGCACGTAATTTTCGTCCACTGCCAAAACCAGTAATAAACACGTAAGAGCTACGTGATTTCCGCGTAAATTCACATTCTACGTGAAAATCACTTAAATTTTACGTGATTTTCACGTACAATTCACTGGACACGTAATGTTCACCTGATTTTACTGAAGAAGGTTTGGTTACGTGTTCAGGTGGAAGTTACGTGAGATTTCACGTGAAAATAATGTGTCGATTTTTTTGAGTGATATACTATCTCTTTTTCTCTCACGGAAATGTTACTCAATTTTCGTTAAAAAGTGGATCTACTCAATTTATGAGTAGATCCACGTTTTACGAAAATTGAGTAACGTTTCCGTGAGAGAAAAAGAGATAGTATACAATTGTAATCAAAAATTGAGTAACATGAAGCGGGAGTGTATAATTATTATTTAAATGATCCACAGCTGTCAAAGCAACATTGTTTGCATCATGTATGACAAGACAAGCAGCCTTGGCATTTTTGGCATACCATAACCTATAATATTACCGGCTGAGTACACAAGTACTCATCTAGCTAATTAATTAAAATCTCATTACGACGATGTTGAATCACACAGAAGTCTTCGACAAAGATGTTGGACATTTGAACAAGATGCTGGAATTATCACACATTTTCGTATGTTACCATGCCGAGGATCTAG
This sequence comes from Aedes koreicus, assembly GCA_024533555.2. NCBI lineage: Eukaryota > Metazoa > Arthropoda > Insecta > Diptera > Culicidae > Aedes > Aedes koreicus. Next base: position 442,612 of record JAHHFK020003780.1, read on the forward strand.
AAGGAAAAGAGCAATAATTCCCATATAAACTTCAAAGGGCTAGTGCAGTTCGAGTTCGCAACTAAAAAAGCTCAATTTCCGGGAAAATTATCAGGACAGGATTTTGAATCGCTTGACTAAGTGGTTTTAAATAGATACTTTGAACCACACTAGTAGGTGTAAACGAAACAAGTCTATAAGTCTAAAAAGACCAAAATTTCGATTTCTACTAATTTAACTGAGTTTTCACTGTAAAAATTACGTTAATGTGGGAAAAACTTACTCAGCCACTAAGTTACCACACTATTTAGAAAATTTTAGTGCATGGTATCTAAATTTTAGCAGCATCCAAAAGCTCTAAATAGCGATAAAACTGAATACGTCAAACAAAGCAATGTATTTTGTAACCTAGAAGAACATCGAGATTGTTGCGGCTGTAATACTACGTAATACTCATATACAAAAACATTAACCCATGCAAAATAACTAAGTTTCTTTCCAACACTGGTTGTTACTGATTCTTCTAGCTGACTTGGGTATTTTATTCAGATAATAATCCCCACTCCGTAGAATAACTTTATATGCAAAGTGATCTCTAGACCAAAGCAACACGATTTATGCAAAACAATAATCTGGTCACCTGCAAATTGATATTTCATAAACACTGATCAATTTATTCGAACAACCGTTATACCCAATGTCTATAACAAATTCCAAGCGAATTGTGTTTTTTGAATGAACAAGCAATAAAAAAAAACCATTACAACTGCTACATTACACACATCTACTATTCAAACAAGATAATCATTCATTAAAAACAAAAATAACCTGTGGTGTAGTAGAGGAGAACGTAACGTAGCATAAATCGTCATAAATTTTTTCACATTCATTAACAATGCTGCCGTAGAGATCTCGTGCTTCATAATCTATTTAAAAAAAAACTTGCTTATTCGGGATGGAATATTATATAATTTGTATTCTATTACCAAAGCAACTCTGATGCTCCGTACTCCACGTTATTCCATAAAACTGATTGACGTTATTGGTATCGGCTATATCTCTAATTTCTTTTTTTGTCGTAGTATAAATGTTAGATCTGCAAATGAGAGATACATGTATGAATACTTCATGAAATGATTGCACATCTTATGATTGCTTGACCACTTTTGATTGGAATGATTTTTTTCTGATATGTTTTTATTTTCCATAACATATTTCATCAAAAGCTCCTTTGTAGAAGGACGTTTCAAGAAATAAGAATTTTATTTTTCAAAAAATCACAATCTGAAACTTAACTACTCATCCGATTAAACCTGCTGTAAAGAATTTATTTGCACAAATTTTAGTAAAACTATAACAAAATTAGACCAACTTTACAACAATTACAACAACTTTTTTCACACTACCAGCCGTTCTTAATTTATTACAAATTAAATAACTGAAAATGATATCCTTTTTGCTTTTTCAACCCTTTAAAAATGCTAGTCGCGATGTTTTGTATCGGCATATTCAATTCAATTTTCATTAAACGTTTGTTAAATAATCGGCCATCAGCAAATGTCACCTAAAAACTGAACCTGTGTCATCACTACAGCACCGAATGATGAAATCCTTCAAGATTTGGAAATGGAACAACCTTTTACCTGTCAGTGATAAGCAATGAAGCCGGTTGAAATCGAAAATGAATTTTTGTAGATGCCGTTCCATTGCCATCCGCTATGGCTTCAACAAGTTAAGCAAATTCTGTCCCCCGTCTTGGGTCGTTCCCGTCCTCCTTTTTGCAAAGCATCCATCTCGTTTGCTTTGTGCAGTCTCTCGCAAAATGACCCTTCTCCCTGCACATATCAGATCTGGCAATTCCTCGCCTGGTGACCAAACCCCACGCACTTAAAGCATATCTCCAATTCTTTTGCAACTCGAAGGAGTGAGCACACCGACCACCCAACTTTTACTCCACCCGACTCCAACAGCTTGTAGGCTGCAGCTGTCAGCAGACGTATCGCAGACGTATGTGTGCCAACGTACGCCTTCCTCAACCGGATTGTCATTGGTGCATCTCCAAGATCGCATTGTCCCTTCAGCAACCTCCTTACTTCGTATTTTGTTGTGATCTCGTCAAGATATTGCACTCGATCACTGTCCCTGGGATAGAGCTCTTACTATCGCCTCCTCACCAAGAGACTTTTCAACGAGCATCTAAGAGGCTGTGCTCTTGATGGCAGGATCCTTCTTTAGCTCAAAGAGCATCTCACTTTTCTGGGTGCGTCTGGTTTTCACCACATTCTGCCCTTGTTCCTTCAGCTCCGGATCAGCTCTCACTTTTTGTAGGAGTTCAGCGTACGTTGTTCCACTTTTAACTCAACAAACAGAGCGGCGCCGTTACTTCGCTCCGGGAGAGGCCGAGGTATCTGCTTCTTCTGCTCTCCTGGCGTTTTCTTCTTCTTTTTCTCTTTCTGGTTGCCGACAGAGTGCCATACACTGCCTTCTACTTTCTCCTCATCGTTATGGTGCTTTTTCAGTTCATCTTCCTCTCCTGGTTTATCCCTTTTTCTTTTCCCTGAGCGTGGATTCTGGGGTTCCTTCGGCGTCATCAGAGCTTCAACCGTTGTCTTCTCCGTTGCCTCTTCGGTGTCCTCCAGCACCTTTCCGACAGTCTCTGCTCTCATCCTCAGTGCGTCCTGCTCGCGTTTGGCTGCAATCACGGCCGATTTGTCACGCGTCACCATCTCGTTGATTTCTTTGTGGGCGTTGTGCCTATCCTTTACATAACCATAGAGTTCGTCAACCCGGTTTCTGACTACCTATATCATATTTTTTTTCAACACTGCCTCTTTGATTTATGCTGCTCCTGCGTTTCGGAGTGAACATCTGGGTCAGGAGCCCCTGGGACTTGCTACTGTTGGTACACGCGGTGACCTCCGAATCCGGCACTGGTGATCTATGTAGCTTTCCGCTTCTTGCGAAGACTATCACACCTTCGTCTATGTTGTCTGGCATTTTGCCGTCGTCGTTCCTATTTTATTATTATTATTTTTTTCATTTTTTTGTATTTTACCCCGTTGTCCTCCATTATGTTGGGTCCCCGCTCCGGGCCGCTATCTCCACACGTTGTAGATAGCTGTATTGATCCCATGGTTATTTTTTAAGCAGGCAGGCCATGCTAGGGTTTAGACGGACCTTCATGGGGGCCGTGTTCGAGCCGGATCGGAGTAAGTCAGGAATGTTACATCTGAGCCTACTACACACCGGTGATTTTAGATTTAGTTTTCAAATCAAATGGAAATATTGTTGATTCAAATATATATATATATTTAAATCATTTCTTTGAATCAAAGCCCTCGTATATTTGATTCTAAAATGCTGTATTTCTCTGCGTGTTACCTTATTAGGAGCGAATCATTGAGCTTGGGACCGAGCTTGGGACCGGTGCGCTAGTACTTCCTGAGCCAAAAAATATATTCATTTTCTTCATGACTATCCAGCCGCTGGTTATAGCACGAAATATACAAAACTGCGCAAAATTACGCAATGCGCAAAATATAGCGGACTTACGAATATTTAAAAATTCCAAGAAATGTCGATAAAACATTGCGAACTGCATTTGAAACGGGTCGATAAAAATAAGCATAATTTTCAGTTTTTAAATTTGCAATAGTTTGAGAACGGTTGAACATAGGAAAATAGTTTTCATGGAAAAGTTTGCTGGAAAATATGCGTAGAATCTAATTTTGTTACTGTTTTATTGAAAAATATAAAATTTAGAAATATAAATAAATATATCCGTCAAATTTGAAAGATTTTTCCAATAAAATAAATCAGATATAACTCTTTACCAGATATTAGGAAACTATAAAAACTTTAAAAAGAAATAAATAGGAAAAAAAGTTTTGTTTTGAAAACATAGCATTTTATGATTTTTATAATATTTTTGATGAGCTTTTTCATTCAATGTATTTTTTTTCTACAAAAAACATTCAGTTTGCGGTTAATTTCCTAAAACGTCATTTTGATCGGATAAGTAGTTGTCAAGTTATAACTTTTTGGAAATTAGAATCCTCGTTTTTCAAAACACCCTTTTGAAAAGTTCAACATTATAAATAAGTATATGTTAAGACAGCAAAACCTTGAGTTGTACCTATAATTACAGAAAAAAATACATTTAGACCAAAATGTCATTTTTTCCAGTGATTTGAGTTGGGAGTGTTCTGAAGTAATCCACCGTCATACTTTGTTAGTGGCCCCAGGAGCACCCTCACTGTTTTTTTTAACCGGTTTAAATCGGCTTTTAGACGTAGTTTAACCATTGTTTGTATTCACAATGAAGTAAACCACTATCAGACTTTATGAGTGGTCCTAAAGGGATGCCTTCTGTTGGTTTAAATCGGTTCTCCAATGTAATTTGAAAATTGGTTTGGTCACACCATGTGAGTGGCCGTAACAGCATAATATGAAATTAAATAATATAAAAACAAAGTTTAACAAGAATTCTACGTATCGTTTACCAAAATAAACCCTGGCATCAACCCAACCCTCTCATCCAACATCCCGGTGATTTCTCGTGAAAGTGCAAAGGATTGCACGGCTTTCAATAAACAATTAAAGGTCGGTATCGAGTTCGAAAGAAAGTCTCAATCCCATGTTAAATTCCGTTTACTGAAACGGAAAAGTAAAGAATCGAAAAGAAATTCCTGCAGCAGTATCCACCTGAAAAGAACGCAAAATAAAATTGGAATTTGTGGGCTGTCACTTTTACTTCCGGAAAAATAATCCGCACGATTATTCCGTAAGTGAAGGTGACATTTCGTTCCATGCAGATCAATTGTCAAAATTCCGCTTGGTAATATTGAACAAAATTCCGTAACCTCTCTACTTTTTAAGTCGATACTGGCCTTAACTCTTTTTTTCACGGGAAACGGCTTGCTGGGAAATAATAACATCGCATCAAATCCTTATCAAATAACTCTCGAACATGAGGCATTGCAAGCGTTTTCAAGAATTGATCCTGATCGACTTTTTACTACTAAGCTGAAATTGGGCAGACTGCATGTATTCTTGAAAGGATGCAATTTTGCGCTAGGTGTTCCTTGTTTTGATCACGACTATGTTTCCAAAAGGTCATGTGATTGTTTACTTGGTATGGTCTCTTCGACAATGACATAGATAATAACACTAGTCGGCAGTGTTTCACTCCCTTCAAATATATATGTTGAACTTTATAGATTTCGCCACGCTGAATTCAAATATGGGCTCAGAAATGCTGTAACACGTCCAGTTTTTGAGAAAAATGTGATTAAAATTCACAAAAACACGTATTTCCGTAGTAATATGATCTACCTCATCAACAACCAGAATATTGGCTCTGCCCTTTGCAAGTTGGACTTGGATTTTATGGAATGGACCTCCCTGAATCCATTCGTGAACAGAAGATTGATGAAATAAACCGGGTTTTCATTCACAAAATTATGAATTTTCATAAAAATCAAGATTTTCTATTTTGAAAACATGAATTTCAGCTCCGCCCTTTGAATGCTGGGCTTGGATTTTATGAACTGGACCTCCCTGAATCCATTCGTGAACACAGATTTTTCGTAACAGGTAAGATTGATGAAATAAACCGGGTTTTCATTCTCAAAATTACGAATTTTCATGAAAATCAAGATTTCCTATTTTGAAAACATGAATTTTTGTTCCGCCCTTTGAATGTTGGGTTTGGATTTTATGAAATAAACCTCCCTGGATCCATTCGTTATCACAGATTTTTCGAACACGTAAGATTAATGAAATAAACCGGGATTTCATTCACAAAATTACGAATTTTCATAAAAATCAAGATTTTCTATTTTGAAAACATGAATTTCATCTCTGCCCTTTAAATGCTGGGCTTGGATTTTATTAAATAGACCTCTCTGAATCCATTCGTGTTGAAAAAAATGAGTTTTTATTCACAAAATTGCGAATTTTCATGAAAACCAAGATTTCCTATCAGTCAGTCAGTCAGTCAGTCAGTCAGTCAGTCAGTCAGTCAGTCAGTCATTTAGTTGAAATTTTCTCTATATTTTTCAACTTATATTCACTTTGTTTTCTTTTTCCTTTTATACTTCTCCAAAGGTGTTTGCCTCTGTAGCATCCAGCAGTAGTCCGCTAGCATCGCTGGGCTCCATTTGCCAGCAAAGTTCTTTTCAGTCTGTGCGATATCTTGATGAAATCGTTCTCCATGTTCATCTGAGACGGCTCCCATATTCTCTGGGAAGAAGTCCAGATGAGAATGCAAAAAGTGCAATTTAAGTGACATATTACATCCCAGTGCAGCATACGAATCAACCAGCTCTTGAACGATGTGTACATAATCCGGAGACTTTTCATTTCCCAAGAAGTGACCACAAACCTTTTGGAACGCATTCCATGCTCGTAACTCTGTCGCGTTAAGAGTTTGCTGAAAATTGTCGTCTTTAAGAAGTTTCCTAATTTGAGGGCCAACAAATACTCCTTCTTTCACCTTGGCTTCGCTCAATCTCGGAAACTTTTTCCTAAAAAAACAATATGGTTCTCCTTGAATATCCAGCTTTTTGACAAAATGTTTGATCAACCCAAGCTTAATATGTAGCGGAGGTAGTAAAATTTTGTCCCTGTCGACAAGAGGCAGATTTGAGACATTTTTCTTCCCAGGTACCATCTCGGTACGTGCTGGCCAATGCTGCTGGTGGTAATGTTTATCCCTCGCACGACTGTCCCATTCGCAGAGGAAATAACAATGCTTTGTGTAGCCTCCTTGAAGCCCAGTGAGCAATGCCACTACCTTAAGGTCTGCACAGAGATTCCACTGGTGTTCCGAATATTTAATCTTATCCAGAAGTGTTTTTATGTTCTCATAAGTTTCCTTCATGTGAGCTGCAAATGCAACTGGCACTGAAGAATACTTATTTCCATTGTGCAGTAACACTGCCTTCAAGCTTTTGCTTGAAGCGTCGATGAAGAGCCTCCAGTCAGTTGCGTGATACTCTAACTGTAGCTCTTCCATTAAACCTTCGATGTTGTTGCAAAAGACAAGATAACCGTCCATCGAAAAATATTTAATGTTATCTGAATGTCTCTTCCTATAAGATGACACCTTTACATCTTTTTCCAGGACATTCCACTGCTTTAGCCTTGAAGCTAGCAGCTGCGCTTTGGTCTTGGGTAGCTCCAAATCTCGAATCAAATCGTTCAGCTCCTCTTGGGTTATAACATGCGGTTCCTCAGACTCCGAAGGTAAAAAATCTGGATCATCCTGAAAGCTTTTCTCAGATTCGCCTGGTTCCGAATCCAACTCATCAGCACGTCCAGCAATATTTGGAGATATTGGAACTGGCATTGCTTCGGAGTGCAATGTTGGCCTTGATGGGTATTCGATTTTATGCTTCAAAGCTTTGGAAAATCCATGAATTTTTGTCAAACAAAAGTAACAATCGCTCATGTGATTGGTTGGATTAGTCCACACCATAGGTTTGGCAAAAGGTAAGCCTTTGTGCGTACCTTTCATCCAACCAAGCAATGTTCGGTAGCATGAGCAACAGGAGTATGTTGGAACCCATGGAAACTCACGATTTGGAAGCTCCTTGTCAAAATACAGCTGATATGCTGTCTCCAACGAAGGTGTAAACGCCTTTCTCTGTTCCTTCAATATCACGTCTCCACAAATGCAACAAAATTTTTGCGGATCGTTCAGACAAATTCGCGACATTTTTACAAAAATAAAAAAACGCGTCCGTAACACTCAAATAGCTAGCTTTGAATGAATAAAAAATGATTGTGCAAGGCTGAAGAGAGTCAACATGAGCATTAATTGACGCCAAAGCAAGACAGCAATAATGACACAAATTTTGTGCCGCAAATACGCCAATAGACCTTTGCGACATTTAATCGTCTTTCTTTGTCTAACATGCGGGGATTAATGCACGGTTTGGTTTCCCACAACTTCGTTGACTTCTTACTCGCACTGCTTCGATTCAAATCTTGCAGTAGTGTGCGCAAATTAAACGTCAAAAAGCTCTATAAAATGCCTACGTGCTTGAGGATTCTTGCTTTCTTTTTTAACATATCTTTTCCTTATTCTCTCGAGCAATAGTGACTAACACAGAGTCTTTTGTCTCTGTCTATTCTTTTGTTTTTTGAGTGTCTGCGTGTTTTAATGCTGTCTTGCTCACTCATATCCTAACTTAAAAATACGGCACTGCTGAATAGAGTATTTAATGAGGCGTTTCTGAAGGGCTCTGTGCAGCTGACTTTTGAATTAATGAATGAACTTTGAAGGTCTTCAGTTCCCAAACAGCTGTAAAAAGCAACATCAATATACTCAATATACTCAAAGAGGCAAAGCTAAAGGGATCGTTCATAAATTACGTTATGCTTTGAGAGGGAGGTGGGTGGGGGACTTTAAAAAGTGACGATGCATACAAAATTTTTCGAAAATCCATACAAAAAATGTGATAAAGAAAGGAGGGGGTTAAAAATCTGTATTTTTGAGCGACGTACCCAACAAACATCGGTGTTGAATTAGAGCTTGTTCAAACAAATTTGGAGAAACTATTCAGCTATTCTAGAAGAAACAGCTGAATAGCTTCTCCAAATTGGCTTGAACAAGCTCTAATTCAACACCGATGTTTGTTGGGTAATTAATGGACGGGTCTTGATTTTCATGAAAACTCGTAATTTTGTAAATGTAAACCCGGTTATTATATCAACCTTCCGTGTTACGAAAAATCCGTGTTCACGAATGAATTCAGGGAGGTCCATTTCATAAAATCCAAGCCCAACATTCATGTTTTCAAAATAGAAAATCTTGATTTTTATGAAAATTCGTAATTTTGTGAATGAAATCCCGGTTTATTTCATTAATCTTACGTGTTACGAAAAATCTGTGATAACGAATGGATTCAGGGAGGTTTTTTTCATAAAATCCAAACCCAACATTCAAAGGGCGGAGCGAAAATTCATGTTTTCAAAATAGGAAATCTTGATTTTCATAAAAATTTGTAATTTTGTGAATGAAAACCCGGTTTATTTCATCAATCTTACGTGTTACGAAAAATCTGTGTTCACGAATGGATTCAGGGAGGTTTATTTCATAAAATCCAAACCCAACATTCAAAGGGCGGAGCGAAAATTCATGTTTTCAAAATAGGAAATCTTGATTTTCATGAAAATTCGTAATTTTGTGAATGAAAACCCGGTTTATTTCATCAATCTTACGTGTTGCGAAAAATCTGTGTTCACGAATGGATTCAGGGAGGTCCATTCCATAAAATCCAAGTCCAACTTGCAAAGGGCAGAGCCAATATTCTGGTTGTTGCTTAGGTAGATCATATTACTACGGAAGTACGTGTTTTTGTGAGTTTAAATCACATTTTTCTCAAAAACTGGACGTGTTACAGCATTTCTGAGCCCATATTTGGATTCAGCGTAGCAAAATCTATAAAATCCAACCAGAAATGCCGACGGGAGTTCCGATTTTGCCGACTAGTGTAATTTAACCATTCTTATTAAAATACACAATGTAAAAAAAACTTTTCTTATTATCAAAAAATTAAAAATTTACAAAAAAAAAAATTTTTATATTGAAGCCTACAGTTGAAAACGGGTGGTTGACTGATCATGGAGAAGTGAAAAAAAATGTAATATTTTTATACTTTTTAATCAACTTTTACCACCTTTTTTATATTTTAATCGAAAGCAATTTTCACGGTTCATATAAAAACCGATGCAAATCCTGAAATGTTCGCTCTCCTATGCATAAAAAAGTGCATCCTAGAATCCTGGACATCCCGAAAAACGTGCATCCTGTAAATCCTGAATAACGTATTGAAATTGAAGCAGTTCTGTAGTTATTCTATAGCTGCAATTTTGTTAAATTAGTTATCAGTTATTTAAGAGATAGATAACCTTTCGGCATGATTAAACTGCTGTTCAGTTAGGAACACTATATTGTGCAGTGTACCATAGTAGTCATGTTTTTCATGTCTATTCCGAGGGCCAGAAGACTCGATGAGCTACCTCATCACCAGCAAACCCCAACCCCCACCCCGGCCTTTCTATTGTTTAGTAAAGTTTAATTGATGAATCTGAAAAAAATGTGCTTGACTTTTACTACATTTCATTCTGAAATAAAATTTTCTCCTTGTGAGTAACATAGGACAACTCTTTCTTTATTCGTCCTATGCTGAATCAAGATATTGGAAAGTAAATAGATTGTTTTATTCGGAATAATGGTAACGTATTATACTGCCGTTATACGCATAATTGTCCCATGTTCTAAGGAGTTCCCTATATCGGGGGACAGTTATGCTTATTACGGCAGTATAGCAATGACAAACGTCTCAAACCGTTACGGACTGTATCGGACTGTAAGCACTTTTGACTTCGAACAGGATGAATTGCGATGAGATTATTATAGGAACATCTTCCCAAATACCTAAGTATAAAGTTTTATAAAGTCTTCCTAATAAAAGTATGAAAAATGCACGTATTGATAAATTACTTACGTTACATGTAAATCCTTATAGATATCTTCATCAGAATTGCTCTTATCCGTCTGCGACATTTGAAAGTTGAAGCCCCTAGGATTAAAAAAATGCAAAATTTGAACTAAATTGAACTAAATTCAACTACCAACAACTGATGCAATTTCTCTCAACAAGGATACCATTTTCAACGTTGATGGTTTAAATGTAGTTATTATGACACTCTATATGTGTGTTCTATTACTCACCTATATTCTCATTTTTGTACGGACGGTTTTTGTCATACAGTAAAAAGTTTTTGTGTATGAAAAATACGGTTCAAACATAAACGAAAATAAGGATGATTGAGTGACTTAAACTCTTAAATTACTTAATAGATAAAAACAGTAAACACATGATGAAATAAAATATGTTTCATACTTACACAACATTCTGCGCTAGCTGGGCTTTACGTGTTTGCGAAAGCTTCGATAATGTTATCAGCACTCGGTGAAAATTGGTGAGATCATAAAGCATGGTGGGCTCAAACAAATCAGATTCCTTAAGTCCAAAGTTAGTTTTACACAAGTCTAAGAACAGTTTGATATTCTGAATGCATAAAAACTGAAAATACAAAATACAGTAAAGGTGAATTAGTGCAAAATTCGAAAACGTTGCTTTAACCTTTTATTAGCTCTTTCCTTCTCCGAAGGTTTCGATAGTTTTGAGATGCAAAAAAGAAAAAAGAACTAGAACAAAATATATGGCCAGAATTAATGAACAAAAAATAATGTTTTAAATCGACAGTTGCCAGCAGCGATAAGCAACTGAGTGGTTCAAATAAATGCTCATATATGCATATGGTACCCTATATGCACATGGCAAGCGTGTACCCAGTATAGACACTCAAGTAATAGACCGGCCAACGTGAATCTGGCACAGTTGATGTATCCAAAACAACTGTCAAATCGTATGGAAAATGTTCGTTTTGAATACAACATTGGTTTACACGATAATCTCAATATACGCTATGATGACTATAAAGTATGCTCTTTCGAGGGAAACTGGGACTACACTGTAACCGGCCAGTACCCATTAATGGGTAAAAATGGGTACTTTTAAAATAAAAATAATGCATACTAACTACCCATTTTTTATTTTCAATGAGGGACCAAAAGATGGGTATTTTTCTACCCTTAAATGGGTAAAAAATATCTTAGCATTCTCCTGGCTCACTTTGTATAGTTGAAAAATAAAAAATAAACTTCGCGTCGGAATCAAGTCCACGAAAACGCGTAGAATATGGAAGAACTGAAGACTAAATTGAATAGCGAAATCTTCCAAAAACTGAGAGGTACGTTAATAGTTTAATAAAATAATATCAAATGCCATCAAATCAAATCAAATCAGAAGAATCGAACTTCCGAGTATCTGGGCGGAACATTGATGAGTTTAAAGCACAGCTTCCGGTAGTTAGGTTGGTTGCTAGACGCATCGTTTGAAGTAATCATGTATTCAAGTAATAATAAGGTACAGCAACTGTTCGCTAACTGGGTGCTGTTTAACTGGGCTGCTTTTTAACTGGGCGTTCGCTAACTGGGATATAGCCCAGTTAAAAATCAATTTATTTATTTTATTTAAATAGCCATACATCGTATTTACGATATGGCTTCATCTACAACATTTCGCCAATATACTCGATCTATGGCTGCCTCTCTCCAACCTCGTTGACGACCCACACTCGCCAGATCCTGTTGCACCTGGTCCGCCCATCGTGCTCGCTGTGCCCCACGCCTTCTTGTACCGGCCGGATTCGAATCGAACACCATTTTTGCAGGGTTGTTGTCCGACATTCTCGCAACATGCCCTGCCCACCGTATCCTTCCAGCCTTAGCGACCTTCTGAATGCTGGGTTCGCCGTAGAGTTCAGCGAGCTCGTGGTTCCATTTTCGCCGCCACACTCCATCCTCCTGTATGCCGCCAAAGATGGTCCTAAGCACCCGGCGTTCGAAAACACCAAGTGCTTGCAGGTCCTCCTCGAGCATCGTCCACGTCTCGTGCCCGTAGAGAACAACCGGTCTTATCAGCGTTTTGTACATGGTACATTTAGTGCGGGGGTGAATCTTTCTTGACCGCAAGTTCTTCTGGAGCCCGTAGTAGGCACGACTTCCACTGATGATGCGTCTTCGGATTTCACGGCTGTTGTTGTTGTCAGCCGTAAGCAAGGATCCAAGGTAGATGAATTCTTCCACCACCTCGAATGTATCCCCGTCTATCGTAACACTGCTGCCTAGGTGGTCCCTGTCACGCTCGGTACCTCCTGCTAGCATGTACTTTGTTTTCGACACATTCACTTCCAGTCCGACTTTCGCAGCTTCGCGTTTTAGGCGAGTGTACATTTCTGCCACCGTTTCAAATCTTCTGCCGACAATGTTCATGTCATCCGCAAAACAAACGAACTGACCGGTTCGAGTGAAAATCGTACCCCGGCTGTTGAGCCCGGCTCTTCGCATGACACCTTCTAGCGCAATGTTGAACAACAGGCACGAAAGTCCATCACCTTGACGTAGTACCCGGCGTGATTCAAACGAGCTGGAATGTTCGCCCGAAATCTTCACGCAGTTTCGCACACCATCCATCGTAGCTTTAATCAGTCTAGTGAGCTTCCCGGGAAAGCCGTTCTCGTCCATAATCTTCCATAGCTCTATGCGGTCGATACTGTCGTACGCCGCCTTGAAATCGATGAACAGATGATGCGTCAGGACCTGGTATTCGCGGCATTTTTGGAGGATTTGCCGTACAGTAAAGATCTGGTCCGTCGTCGAGCGCCCGTCGATGAAACCGGCCTGATAACTTCCCACGAACTCATTTACTTTTGGTGAAAGCCGGCGGAAGATGACCTGGGATAGCACTTTGTAGGCAGCGTTTAGGACTGTGATCGCTCGGTAGTTCTCACACTCCAGCTTGTCGCCTTTCTTGTAGATAGGGCATATAACCCCTTGCTTCCACTCCTCCGGTAGCTGTTCTGTTTCCCAGATTCGGACTATCAGCCGATGCAGATAGATGGCCAGCCTTTCCGGGCCCATCTTGATGAGTTCAGCTCCGATGCCATCTTTGCCAGCTGCTTTGTTATACTTGAGTTGTTGGATAGCATCCTTAACTTCCTTCAGCGTGGGAGCTGGTTCGTTCCCATCCTCTGCTGTGCTGACGTAAGCATTTCTTCCACCGACTTGGAGTTAAAAATCAAATAAACTTCAAAAATCAGCATCTAAATGGCATATAAGATTCGAGTAGGAGTGAAAAATTGTTCAATTACACGAAATTGAGTCGAAATGCCATACAAACTGAGTCAAATATTTTGCACAATGGATAGCACAATAAGCTACATCGCAATAAAGTATTAAGCATAGAAACATTATGGAATTCATGTATTGTGCAATGAAATATTTATTTATTTATTTATTTATTTATTTATTTATTATGTCATCTTCGATGTAAACATCGTACAGACTACTCTAATTTCTAATATTCTTAATACTATTTCTAAATGTGCTTCTGCTGGTCATGAAATCGAAATGTTCATTAACGTTATTAAATGCTCGCAGGCAAGCGTCGAGTGGGTTGTTGAAACCATAACTAGTCCGATGTGCAGGTACGGCGACGAGTTGAGAGCTCCTCAATTGCCTCGGAGGAACATATAGGGGAACGTCTTGGAGAAGTTCGGTACAATCGATATTGCCACGTAGTAAGTCGAATACAACAAGATCCTGAATGTGAGTGCGCCTAGCAGATAAGGTTTCCAGTCCTATCAGTATGCACCGTGCGGTGTAGTCGGGTAAAACTAAAGGGTCATTCCAAGCGAGATTGCGGAGTGCAAAGCGTATGAATGACTTTTGAATTCTCTCCACTCTGTTGATCATTGATGCATGATGAGGTGTCCAGACGGCGGCTGCATACTCAAGGATGCTACGGACCAAGGTGCAGAACAATGTTTTTTGTGCGTATATATCTGTGAACTGCCAGGTATGTCGTCGAATGAGTCCGAGAACCGCGGAGGCTTTTGCCGTGACAAGTGCGACATGTTCGCTGAATTTCAACTTGGCGTCGATTGTAACACCGAGGTCGCAGATGGAGGATACACGCTCTAGTGAGGCAGAGCCAACTGTGTATTGATGCGTGATGGTGACACTCCTGCGGGAAAACGTTATCGCCTTACATTTTCCTGTATTTAAACTCATACCGTTTTCATTACACCACTGCATTACTTCATTGATGTCGTTTTGCAAGACGAGGCAGTCGAGTGGGGTCGTTATGACTCTAAATATCTTCAGGTCGTCGGCAAATATTTGCTTGAATGATGAAATACGCGGGCACAGATCGTTGACGAAAAGAACGAAATCTGATCGAAAGCCCCATCGAAATTTATTTACATTAGAAATGTCAGCCCAGTTACCGAGCAGCATCCGCTAACTGGGCTGTGCACTTAGCCCAGTTAGCGAACGGTTGCTGTTTTTGCTAATAGGTTGTCGAATTACGAATACACAAATACAAATACAGATACAGTATTTGCGATCAATTGTTCAATATCACAACTAAAAACATTGTTCAATATCACAACTAAAAACATATCACGAAAAATGGGTATTTCATACCCATTTCGCAAATAACAAACATGTGGAAAATGGGTATTTTATTCTCATTTCCCAATAACAAACGTTTTGAAATATGGGTATTTCATACCCATTTCCTGAATAACAAAAATGTTGAAAAATGGGTAAAAAATACCGGATAGCCTGACGTACAGGCTCTTTACCCATTTAAAGAGTTAATCCGCTTAAGTTCGAAATTGGGTGATATTTTACCCATTAATGGGTACTGGCCGGTTTCAGTGTACACCAAAAAGGAGTGTATTACTTTTACTCTATTTTGCGTATACTGCATAAAATCAAAATCTGTATCTTTTTACTCCCAGCAAAAAAGTAAAAAATGCATAGTTATGACTCTCTCAATGATGATAAATGCATACTTTTTACTAATTTGAAAACATAAAAAAAAGTGTACTTTTTACGCATTTCGGGGAAATCAATATTGCTCGAGTATTGCTGAAGACAGCTCAATTAAGTATTTCAATCTCGTTTCAAATAGTGAATAAGACAGCAATAAACTACACAGCCATGTTTATTAATTGAAAGCACCCAAATGTGATGTGAAAACTGACGTGATGAACGCCGAAGCGATTCATATCAGCCCTTTTCATGAAACGGATGTCATCAAACAATGAGGATTCATTCCGCATCGAAAGCTGAAGAGCTTCGGTTCAGTATTTTTCGCACTCCGCATTACCTCTTTTGCATTTTTTTTTTCAACCCGCTATCAATCACGCCGTGATTAAAAGTAGTGCACTGTTTAAACCACCGATATCCAGCCGGGCGTTCCATTAGGGAAGCAGACATTCCCGGCCGAGCCCGACGGATGATCTGTCCAGCCTGTACCATCGTCAAACACCCGAGGGGAAAAAGTGTAACCCCATAAGCACCATCGCAGCAAGGAAGGTCATCGCTCCATCCACTGCCGGTCAGCAAGCGGTGCTTTGTTTGCGAACAACAGCAGAAGGTGCCATACCGGCAAACGGCAAGTAGCACATTTGTTTTTTGTTTCCTCATCTGCTAGTGTGTTGTGTATCTCTCTCCCATATAGTAAATCGTTCTGCATAGGGTGGTTCAAAAAAATATCGTCCTGCATAGCGTGGTTAAAAAAAAATCATCAGATTTTTATTTTGTTTTATTTAATTTTTGTTTTTTTGTCCCTGAATTTGTCTTTTCATGGATGATTCTAAGGGGGCGACATGCCTCCCAAAGATGTTTTTAGGGCGCGCTGTTATCAGCCGTCTTCTGCCTCTCCTTGGGTTGTCTACTTTCGGCAGAAAGTGAAAGCCCTAGACATTTTGGGCATAAAAAGAAATTTGACGCGTCGTTATCCGGGGACCGAATTTCATCAGGTCAACCGAAACAAACTGCGTGTCACTGCACCTACGTATAAAATTGCAAATGAAATTGCTAGTGACGAAGGTTATAATGTTGAGTACTACGTCTACATCCCATCTCGAGATGTGGAGAAAGACGGTGTGGTTTCTGCAGCGAGCCTGACGTGTGAAGACGTTATGGAAGCTAAGGGGCGACTTCCAGATTCTGCTTCGTCTACCATTGAGATTCTGGAATGCAAACAATTGCATGCAGGATCAATGGTAGATGGAAAAAAGACGTATTCACCGTCGGACTCGCTACAAGTGACCTTCGCCGAATCAGTTCTCCCAAAATTTGTTGAAATTGATAAAGTTTTTTTCCCAGTGCGCCTCTTTGTACCAAGGGTATTTAATTGTACCAAGTGAAAACAGTTGGGTCATACGGCTACTTTTTGCGACAACAAGCCCCGTTGTGGCGAATGCGGCCAAAGGCATCTAGAGGATGCTTGCCAACAGGAAGCAACAAAGCGTGCTTACTGTGGCAAAGAGCCTCTCCACGATTTGCAGAACTGCCCCGTGTACAAGAAGCGCCCACATTACCAGTATTGTGAGACGTTCCATACAAGAACGCTCCAAGCAGACGTATGCAGAAATGTTAAAGTCGCAAAACGGAGCGTCTGGATCGTCTGTATCAGCCGCTCAAAATGAAAATCCTTTTTTGATTTTGTCTTCCGATGAACTGGACTCTGACGAAGCCGATGAGAGTGGATTTTCGGAGGTACACGCCCCCGGTAAAAGAAAGCCTACTAGTTCTCCGGGTGTGCGCCGGAAACAAATAAAATCTACTCTCAAAAGCTTGCAAAAACTGGAGGTAGCGAGGGTCAATTAAAAAAACCGAATAAACCGGTAATAGCTGATGCATCCGTTCCTAGCTGTAGCTATACCAACCCGCCGCTACCTAATAACAGTAACCGCAAGAGGTTGCCAAAACCAAAAACTACGTCTTCTCGCAATTCTAAGAATATCCCGTCCAAGCGAGGTAAGATTAGTTTTAGGGACATTGTGGATAACATTTTAAATGCTCTTGGCTTTTCGGATGCTTCACCGCTCCGAGGACTTATTGAACTGCTTATTCCTATAGTTGGAAACTACTTCAAGCAATTGACTGTATCATGGCCCCTCATTGGTGAATTCATATCTTTCGATAAATAATTTGTTGAGTGAGGATCAAGATATGCTCACCGTATTACAATGGAACTGTCGTAGTCTAATACCTAAATTAGACTCGTTCAAGTATTCGATTCACAATTCTGATTGTGTTATATTTGCTCTCTGTGAAACATGGCTTTCATCTGAAGATTTTTTTTTTTTGTTTCTTGATTATCGAGATTTTCAGCCTCGGGCTGGTTCATCTCCCGTCGTTGTCACTCAAACACCGCTTTTTGGGCATTTTCGCAACTGATCCGGGGGTGAGATTCGAACTCGTGACTTTGGCGTGAGAGGTATGGATGTTAACCACTACGCCGGGGTCGCCCCCTCATCTGAAGATGAATTAAACTTCCACGATTTTAACATTATTCGCCTGGACCGAGATGATTCATATGGTGGCGTACTTTTGGGGATCAAAAAGTGCTACCCCTTCGATAAAATCTCACTCCCAATAATCTCAGGCATTGAAATCGTCGCTTGCCAAATAAATGTAAAGAATAAAGATCTTTGCATAGCTTCCGTCTATGTCCCTCCGAGGGCATCAATAAACCGCCGTCAACTTTGGAGTTCAATTACATTACTTCCATCTCCAGTTCTTGACCATCTGGGGAAGCGACACGTATAGCAAAACCTCCTGCCAGGGAGATTCGACATGAAATATCTTTGTGCTCTAATTCACTATCATAAGGTTGTCTCTGGAAGGTAATCAATGATCCCCATGGTAGTGATCACTTACCAATTATTATCTCAATCACAAATAGATTTCAAAAAACAGACCAGTCAATCCATGTTCCTTATGACCTCACGAGGCATATTCGACATTTGAAGAGAGACCAGAGTGACACGAGGCATATTGATTGGCAACATTTTGCATCGGCGGTAACCCTTGGTATTCTACCGATCCTCTTCCACCATTGGATGAGTATCGTTTCCTTTCCGAACTGATGTACAAAAGTGCATTAGAAGCTCAGAAACGACGTGTTCCAAGTGCATCCCTCAAAAGAAGACCCGCCACCCCTGGATGGGATGATGAATGCACTAAGTTGTATCTTGAGAAATCCGATGCGTTTAAAGATTATCGTAGACATGAAACATGTGAGCTTTTTGATAAGTACCGAAAGCTTGAAAAAAAAGCCTAAAAACTTACTCAAAGCAAAGAAACGCAATTACTGGCGTTCGTTTGTAGAGGGACTATCTAGAGAAACCTCGATGACAACGCTTTGGAGAAAGACTCGTTACATGCGAAACCGCTCATCTTCCAATGAGAGTGAAGAATACTCCATGCAGTGGATATTCGACTTCGCTAAAAAGGTTTATCCAGACTCTGTCCCAACACAACCAAATGTACGGGAAACTACCCGAAATAACGGTTCTCTGGACGAACCATTCACAATGTTGGAATTTTCAATGGCACTTCTTTCATCAAATAACTCTGCTCCGGGAAGCGATATGATTAAATTCAACCTTCTAAAAAATCTTCCTGATATCGCTAAAAGACGATTACTTAACCTGTATAACACTCTCATGGAATTAAATATAGGTCCACCCGCATGGAGGCAGGTTAAAGTAATAGCTATTCAAAAGCCTGGGAAATCAGCGTCTGATTACAATTCTTACCGTCCGATCTCTATGCTATCATGTTTAAGGAAATTGTTAGAAAAAATGATCCTATCAAGACTTGACCGTTGGGTTGAATCAAACAACCTACTATCACATAACGGGTGTCCACTAAATAATGAGAACGAAAAGAATGGGTCAGGAAAAAAATACCAGTGAAGTTTTGTTCAAACTGATTTATTTTATTAAAAGGGTTAACTTAAATCATCAAACTAAGTTTAGTGAATATTGTCATATGGTCCGTGGTCCGCCGTGCGGCGCAGCTTAGTCGTTATGCTGGAACAGGACCGTTGGACGGCAGCCACATCGATTTTTCGGATGCAGCTTTTGATCCTGTTGGTAAGTTGCTTGGTGTTCTTGGCCTTCCAATTATCCTTGTATACCATGGAGCTCAAAAGACCGAAGAAATCCTCGATAGGACGGCACTGTGGCAAATTTGTCGGATTCCGGTCTTTTGGGACATATGGTATATTTTGGCTCTCCAAAAACGTTAGCGTTTTTTTTTGCGTAGTGCGATGATGCCTTGTTCGGCCAAAACACGTATTTGCCATCCGAGTGATGTTGTTTAAGAAATGGGATGAGTATTTTCTGCAAACACTCTCTTTGGTACACCTCCTGGTTGATGGCCAAACCGCTTGGTTTGAACCACGGCTTCGAAATACCCTTATCGGATATTACGATGTATAACATAACCTTCGATTCAAATTTGTGCTTGAACTTATACATTACTTTTGGAGGAGTAGTAGATTTGTCCTTAGTGTAGAATCGGTCGTTTCCCGGTATCTGAGACTTCGAAAGAGGAAAGTAGCTTTCGTCGTCCAGAACGAAAGATTTTCCGCCGTAATTCCGAGTCATCCAGCGGCATTGGGATTTCACGGTTTGAATCTGCTCATCTGTGTACTCTGGGGATCTGGTTTTCTTTCTACACACTATTCCTTCTTTCTTTAGCGTCTTGCAGATGAGTGACTTCGAACAATGGAACTTTCGGGCTGCTTCCCGTTGACTTACCGAATCCTTGTTGTTGAACATGCTGCGCAGCGAGCGGAGCGTTTTCTCATTCATTATTTTCGCTGGACGGCCGCAACCTTTCTTCCGGGTTACTCTCATGCATGCCAGGATACGGTATACGGTGGATACCGGAACTTTTCCACGACAAAAATGGTCCACCGTGTATTTTTTTCCACGATCTTCGTTCGCTTGAAAGAATTGTACAACGCGCGCGCGCAGTTCTTCCTGTTTCGACGGCATGCTGAACACGACTGAACATGTTAGAGTGAAATAAGAGTGTATGAAAATTTTCTGGAGAGTGCAACGATTCATTCATCTAAAGTGACATTTCTATGCGGCCGTTTTTGTTCTGATGGAAAAGTATTGAAATCATTCTAATTTTTTATTGGACACCCGTTACGCAATTTGGTTTCCGAAAAAGCAAAGGAACAAACGATTGTTTAGCGTTGCTTTCATCTGATATACAACTGGCCTTTGCACACAAGGAGCAATTGGCTTCAGTATTTCTGGATATCAAGGGCGCATTTGATTCAGTTTCCATAGATATACTGGCAGCCCAAGTAACAAATTCAATTTTAAGGTACACTTGAAGAAGTTCTCAAGACTCATTTGATAAAACCACGCATAAAACTAGATATTCTACATAACATCGATAAAACAGCCATAAAACCCTCATAAGTTCAAAAAGGCCCATACTACAGGAGGTTCTCAAGACTATTTCCCAAGATTCGCTTAAAACTTGATAGTTTTATCGGTACATATTTGTAATGACATGCAGGACATGCTTAAAACTATGATAAAACTACCACAAAATTTGGTAGTTTTATGATTTTCCTCTTTAAGAACACTTCCAGTCAGTCACAAATATGTTTCGAAGATTCCATTTTTGGATTCGTTCTGCTGAATGGGGACTTTTTTAAGAAAAAAAAATAACATCGATATACATATGATGTTTCTTTTCCAAAGTGGATACGTATGTAAATTAATTGTAAAATTGACCATAAATGCATGAGTTTTTTGCCTGCAATTGATAAATTTTTCATGCGACGTTCAGTTTATTGGTGTTTTATAACATAAAAGTTCGAAAATTTTAATTCGCCACTGAATCATTGCTAGAACATTGATTTATTTGAAAAATAAAAAATACTTGAAAATTCCACAATTAGGTGACAAGGCCGATAAATTGTTAGATCTTGAATAAATGGTGTCAACAATCCATTTTAAGTTTCAAAATGTATTTTAAACAGCAGAAATTGTTCGTAGCATTGGAAAAACGAGAGTTTTTTTTGCATACATATGTAAATGGCTACCATTCCGAGGGAATCCAGAATAGCCACGGTCGCCATTTTTTCAATGGTTTTATCTAAAACTACCATAAAACGCATATAAAACTAATATTTCTTGCACAAGACTAACAAGATTTTTTTAGGAGCGCGATAAGTTCATCTTT
Source organism: Aedes koreicus (assembly GCA_024533555.2). Taxonomy (NCBI): domain Eukaryota; kingdom Metazoa; phylum Arthropoda; class Insecta; order Diptera; family Culicidae; genus Aedes; species Aedes koreicus. Next base: position 464,312 of record JAHHFK020003780.1, read on the forward strand.
ACTTGTTCTATTCTTGAAAAAGAGGAGATACGCCTGAATAAAACTTGTTTGAATTGCTCAAGGTAAACAAGTCTTTCGCAAGGTAGCCATAAAATCAGTGTGAATCAGGCACATCATAAACAAAGAAAATGTGAACGTTCAAATCAAAAGTGCCTATGCATAATTGTTGTTCATCATTACAGCTTATAATTTATTGTTTTTAATCACCTTACGATTAAAACATTTCAAAAAAACTCTAACTTGAATATGCTAACAATGGATTTGGGAAGAAGAACAGATAATAATATTGCGTCGATGGCTGAAACATCAGTTGAGCGAATGATGATTTTTCTCTTGATCTGTACGCTGAACCTAGCGTTGGAAGAAGTGCACTGTGTAGTGGATCACTGAGCGATTCCAGCGCACTACTTCCGACTTTGGATTAAACGTGCGGATCATGGGAAAAATCGATTTTCGCTCAGATGATATACTAATTTTAACTTGCAACGAGGATAAATATTGTGTAGCCTATTGGGAACTGCAATGCACGACTCGGGAGAATTCAACATTAACATAACATTTTACAATCGTAGTGCACATTAAACCTTACGTCAAAAGTACTGCGCTGTATTTCCACGGTGGTGCGCCATATAACGCACTATCTGAGACGTTAGGTTTAACTTGTACAACTGGCATAAAATCAAATATCATGAGTTATGCATTTCGGTTTTCAACTGGCGACACATTGCACCATTTTATTTTATTCGTTTTACGCATAACGCATAGACCCTTTTGATAAGTTAGTCTCAGTAGGTGCGAATCCAATGGAATGGTAAAAAAAATTGGTGGCTGAGATGGAGGAGTGTTCAATATATTGGATAGGTTTTAATTGAATTTCCGCTTGAACGATCCACTAGTTTTTAATTTCTTCCACCTGTGGGCGCCCATTGAGACAGTTTGTTTATTTTTCACATAATGTTCTTGCTCAAGAATATGTGCTCTTATTTAAAATCAAATGGTTCTAAGAGAGTTTTATGGCAGCACTTCCAAGATACATTCATCTTAAAGAAGAATGTCATAAAACTTTTACAAAACTTTTATCAGGTTTTATGCAAGTTGCGAAATGATGTCTTGAGAGGGGGATCAAGTATCTTATAAAACTACTGATAAGGTGAATTACACTTATAAATGATGTAGTTTTATGGAGGTTTCTTCAAGTGTTCTTTAATCACTCTTAAGAACTGTTAGTGAATTAAAACCACCTTAACTTGGAAAATGCCCTGATAAAACCGGATGAACTCCTTAATGCTATGATAAAACTACCATAAAACATGAATAAAACCAATTTGCATTTGAATTGCTACTTGGGAGATAGTCTGCACAGTAGTGGTTTACCAGGAATTTTAAATAACTTTTTGTATAATTTACTGTCAGAAAAACAAATGACCTTTAATCTAGGTCAACTGAAAACTTCCAGAACTAGCTACATGGGCTTACCCCAAGGCTCATGTTTAAGTCCCTTGCTTTATAATTTTTATGTTAAAGATATTGATAACTGCTTGGAAAATAGATGCATGCTAAGACAACTTGCAGACTATGCTGTGATCTCCTTTAGAGGTCCACGTGCGGAAATCTTGCAAAGACCATTGCAAAATTCCCTAGATAATCTGTCCATCTGGGCCAGAAATTTGGGGATCGAGTTTTCACCGCATGAAACCGAATTGGTAGTGTTTACTAGAAAGCGGTTCTCTGCCCAACTGCGTCTCAAGCTGTTGGGAAGAGACATTACCCAATCTTTGACCTTCAAATGCCTTGGAGTCATGTTTGATTCGAAATGCCTTGGAGTACTCACATTGCGTATTTGAAACAGAAATGTCAACAAAGGATCAATTTTCTAAGATCAATTTCCGGGACATGGTGGGGTGCTCACCCGGAAGACCTCATGAAACTCTATAAAACAACTATTCTTTCAGTTCTCGAATATGGCTCTTTTTGTTTCCTCTCGGCAAGAAACAGCCACCTCATTAAATTGGAACGCATTCAATATTGTTGTTTACGTATTGCCCTTGGCTGTATGCATTCAACGCACAATATGAGCCTGGAGGTTCTGGCAGGCAGAGATGGCATTTAGCACTAATGTTACGCCAGCGCGCGCGATTTGTACCTTCACAGAGGATACATCCATATCTCACCGCAGATAATGCAAAGTGCTCTTTTATTCGGTGGCAAATAGACAGAGTGAAAGTGTGCGCCAGTGAGGGGATGGCTTGGAGTGAGTGAATCACTGTCTCTTTAAAACGACCGCTCTCACGTGCTCTTATCTGTCTTCACCCACGTGCTTTCGCCTGCGATCGCTGCCGCGTACACTTGGGTGAGAACGCCTCAGTGCTCTCTCTGTGATTCGCTGGTGCGGTTGATGGTGAAAACTTCGTCAGATTTGTAAAAAATGTCCAAAAAGAGGAAGCGGGATGAACCATTCTTCTTTCTTCCTTTGCTATGTAGCGCCAAAACGAATTTGCAATCACTGCTGTATATTAGCAGAAGAGCCTACGCCAGTGAGCACACTGGGGCGCACGCGTCAGTGAATTTATCTGCATTCACTTCTGTGAATTTGAGAGCTCTTCTTCTCACTCTAGAGCGATCGAGTGTTGTGTGAATAAAAACCATTTTTTACTCTCACATGCGCTACCCGCAAGCAAACGCGGGGGTGAATATACACAAGAGAGAAGAGCTCTCGTTGAGGTAGGAAGATTGTGTGGAAAAATTTAAATCTCTCTTTACCACACTGAGGATATGGACATCACTGCTTGCAGGAGTGAAACCCTTACGGAACCGCTTCTGGGAGCTCTCAACTAGAATACTGATCAGGTGTGGAATCAGTAACAACCTTGTGATTGAAAACTTCGAAGAAATACTCAAATTGAGTATTCAGTCTAGATTCTTGCGAATCTATATTAACTATATGTCATCCGATATTAGTCTTCCTTGCTATAATTCTCCTAGTGTACACTTCACTCATCACAGTTCCTCCATTGATTATGATCTCTCCATGAAACAGGCTATTCAAGAGGTTCCAGATCAACTTCGACCTATTTTAATTCCCCCCTTTTTTTATTAAAAAGTACCAACATGTCAATTGCAATAGAAGAATTTTCACTGATGGGTCGCGCATTGATGGTTTCGGCCTCCCGGAAACTTCAGGAACCTGGTTCCGTATATGTTGCTGAGCTGGCAGCAATCAAATTCGCATTGGGGATAATTTCCGACATGCCCATAGACCATTATGTCATCTTCTCGGATAGTCTCAGTTCTGTTGAGGCCCTCCGGTCGATTAAAACAGTTAAGCACTCATCTTACTTTCTTTCAAAAATAAGGGAGCAGATGTGTGCGTTGGTCGAAAGATCATTTAGAATTACCTTTGTAAGGGTCCCCTCACATTGCTCAATTCCCGGCAATGAGAAGGCGGACTCTCTAGCAAAGGTGGGCGCAAAAGAAGGCGAGATTTTTTAAAGAAGAATTTCACATGATGATTTTTTCCCATTAGTACTTCAGAGTTCTCTTCAAAGTTGGCAAAACGATTGGACAAGTAATTCTCTTGGGCGGTGGTTACATTCCATTATTCCTAATGTTTCGTCGAGATCGTGGTTCAAAGGTCTGGATGTAAGTCGCGGTTTCATTCGTGTGATGTCAAGACTTATGTCCAACCACTACTCGCTAGACGCACATCTATACAGAATTAACCTCGTCGATAGCAACATATGTAGGTGCGGAACCGGTTATGATGACATCGCTCACGCAGTTTGGCATTGCCCGGGTAGTGAAGCCTCCAGAGCACGACTATTGGATTCCCTAGTGGCCCGAGATAGACAACCCTCCCGCGAGGTAAGAGATGTTTTGGGAATGCGTGATCTCCCCTACATGCAAGCAATTTACGAATTCCTTTGTTTGTCTGATCTAAGAGTGTAATGTCATCACCCCCTCCCCTCCAGTCTAGTAAATTACCTGCCATTGTGTCCCAGTTATGTTATCCTTTTGTTTCCGTGCTACTTGTACCTGCCCAGCAAGCAGTGGTCACCCATCTGCGGATTAGTTCCTGAAAGGGACTACAGGGACCAAGGATTTGGTAGATGTCGCAACCATGAGCAGCAAATAATACCTTCAATAAGTTACCTGCCAGCCCCTTTCAAACGATATTGTGACCCATTAACCTCGAGCTAGCCACGAGTAATTGGCACCCCATTTTACTGAAATTGAAAAATTATACATTGTAAATAACAATATTGAATATCGGCTCCGTAAAGTGTTACACACGCCTGAGCCTAACAAATAAACGAACTAATTAAAAAAAATTATGTAGAATATTAGTGAGTTAGTTTTGATTTCAATAGAATAGAAAATTTTTTCAATAGAAAATTTAACATTATTTCCATGGCCACATTTAAGGGCCATACACGATGACTATTTAGCTATTTAGCCATAGCAATTGCATTTAAACGCTTATCAAATTAGATAAATTCAAGGCGCACGCAGAAAAAAGATTCTGATCACTACCAACTGATCATAATGAAAAGCTAAATCTGTGAATAATGTATATAATAACCCTAGTATTAATTCTAGAACTTAAGCTAAATCCTTAAACAATTGAACTTAAAGTAAACTAACACTATGAACTAAAACATTGTAAACCAGCCTAATTCGAAATACTATCTCTTACGAGAGCAGAGATTTATCCCACACCAATGGTCAATTGTACTTGACCAAGCGAAACCAATGTATGATAGGACAGTAGCAAATATACCACGAAATCGAATGCACCAAATTGTTGTCGATCGTCTCATTGTTTGTGCAATAAACAAGTGGAATCTAACTTCGAATTATTTTAAACGATCCGAAGGTGACATCACGGGAAGTTTATCGGTCGTAAGCGTGTCCGTGCGTGAAGGTGACATCCACAACCGTGCGTGGCAGTGAAGTCACGGTGAACTTTGCGGTTGAGAAACGATGTGATTAATTCACACCACCCGGTGTAAGAGCATCAGTGATAGTTTGGTGCAATAATCCTCCTCTGGTTTCTGTAGGCCGTTCGAACCACGAACGGGAAGAAATCCCTCTGCATCCCGGCAAATACAGAGCCCACGGCTCGATCAGACTCGTCAAGACAAACATATTTCAAGTATAATAACTCATTCCGCATCGAACGGTGAAGAACTTCGGTTTAGTTTTTTTCGCACTCCGCATTACCTCTTTTGCATTTTTTTTTTCAACCCGCTATCAATCACGCGGTGATTAAAAGTAGTGCACTGTTTAAACCACCGATATCCAGCCGAGCGTTCCATTAGGGAAGCAGACATTCCCGGCCGAGCCCGACGGATGATCTGTCCAGCCTGTACCATCGTCAAACACCCGAGGGGAAAAAGTGTAACCCCATAAGCACCATCGCAGCAAGGAAGGTCGTCGCTCCATCCACTGCCGGTCAGCAAGCGGTGCTTTGTTTGCGAACAACAGCAGAAGGTGCCATACCGGCAAACGGCAAGTAGCACATTTGTTTTTTGTTTCGTCATCTGCTAGTGTGTTGTGTATCTCTCTCCCATATAGTAAATCGTTCTGCATAGGGTGGTTCAAAAAAATACCGTTCTGCATAGGGTGGTTCAAAAAAAATCATCAGATTTTTATTTTGTTTTATTTAATTTTTGTTTTTTTTTGTCCCTGAATTTGTCTTTTCATGGATAATTCTAAGGGGGGCGACATGCCTCCCAAAGATGTTTTTAGGGCGCGCTGTTATCAGCCGTCTTCTGCCTCTCCTTGGGTTGTCTACTTTCGGCAGAAAGTGAAAGCCCTAGACTTTTTGGGCATAAAAAGAAATTTGACGCGTCGTTATCCGGGGACCGAATTTCATGAGGTCAACCGAAACAAACTGCGTGTTACTGCACCTACATATAAAATTGCAAATGAAATTGCTAGTGATGAAGGTTATAATGTCGAGTACTACGTCTACATCCCATCTCGAGATGTGGAGATAGATGGTGTGGTTTCTGCAGCGAGCCTGACGTGTGAAGACGTTATGGAAGGTAAGGGGCGACTTCCAAATTCTGCTTCGTCTACCATTGAAATCCTGGAATGCAAACAATTGCATGCAGGATCAATGGTAGATGGAAAAAAGACGTATTCACCGTCGGACTCGCTACAAGTGACCTTCGCCGGATCAATTCTCACAAAATTTGTTGAAATTGATAAAGTTTTTTTCCCAGTGCGCCTTTTTGTACCAAGGGTATTTAATTGTACCAAGTGCAAACAGTTGGGTCATACGGCTACTTTTTGCGACAACAAGCCCCGTTGTGGCAAATGCGGCCAAAGGCATCTAGAGGATGCTTGCCAACAGGAAGCAACAAAGTGTGCTTACTGTGGCAAAGAGCCTCTCCACGATTTGCAGAACTGCCCCGTGTACAAGAAGCGCACTGGTAACGTGAGACGTTCCACACAAGAACGCTCCAAGCAGACGTATGTAGAAATGTTAAAGTCGCAAAACGGAGCGTCTGCATCGTCTGTATCAGCCGCTCAAAATGAAAATCCTTTTTTGATTTTGTCTTCCGATGAACTGGACTCTGACGAAGCCGATGAGAGTGGATTTCCGGAGGTACACGCCCCCGGTAAAAGAAAGCCTACTAGTTCTCCGGGTGTGCGCCGGAAACAAATAAAACCTACTCTCAAAAGCTTGCAAAAAATTGGAGGTAGAGGGGGTCAATTTAAAAAACCGAATAAACCGGTAATAGCTGATGCATCCGTTCCTAGCTGAGCTAACCAACCGGCCGGTGTAAAAAAAGAGGGGGGGGGGGGAAAAAACGTATTTTTTGATAAAAGGGGGGGGGGGGGGGGGTTTTTGGGGGGAGGGTGTGTAATTTTTTTTTTGTGGGGGGGTGGGGGGGGGGCGGGGGGGGGGTGATTTTTTTTTTTTTTTTGGGGGGGGAGGTTGTGTGGTGGTTTTGTTGTTGTTTTTTTTGTTGGGTGGTGGGGGGGGGGGGGATGGATGGGGTGTATTGTAGAGTGGTGGGTTTATTTTTAATAATTTTTGTTTTTTTTTTTTTTTTTTTTTTGTTGTTTTTTTGGGGTTCATTCCGCATCGAACGCTGAAGAGCTTCGGTTTAGTTTTTTTCGCACTCCGCATTACCTCTTTTGCATTTTTTTTTCAACCCGCTATCATTCACGCGGTGATTAAAAATAGTGCACTGTTTAAACCACCGATATCCAGCCGAGCGTTCCATTAGGGAAGCAGACATTCCCGGCCGAGCCCGACGGATGATCTGTCCAGCCTGTACCATCGTCAAACACCCGAGGGGAAAAAGTGTAACCCCATAAGCACCATCGCAGCAAGGAAGGTCATCGCTCCATCCACTGCCGGTCAGCAAGCGGTGCTTTGTTTGCGAACAACAGCAGAAGCTGCCATACCGGCAAACGGCAAGTAGCACATTTGTTTTTTGTTTCGTCATCTGCTAGTGTGTTGTGTATCTCTCTCCCATATAGTAAATCGTTCTGCATAGGGTGGTCCAAAAAAAATCATCTGATTTTTATTAATTTATTAATTTTTTTTTTCTCTGTTCGCTGAATTTGTTCTTGCATGGATGATTCTACGGGGGGCGACTTGCCTCCCAAAGATGTTTTTAGGGCGCGCTGTTATCAGCCGTCTTCTGCCTCTCCTTGGGTTGTCTACTTTCGGCAGAAAGTGAAAGCCCTAGATTTTTTGGGCATTAAAAGAAATTTGACGCGTCGTTATCCGGGGACCGAATTTCATCAGGTCAACCGAAACAAACTGCGTGTTACTGCACCTACGTATAAAATTGCAAATGAAATTGCCAGTGACGCAGGTTATAATGTCGAGTACTACGTCTACATCCCATCTCGAGATGTGGAGATAGACGGTGTGGTTTCTGCAGCGAGCCTGACGTGTGAAGACGTTATGGAAGGTAAGGGGCGACTTCCAGATTCCGCTTCGTCTACCATTGAGATTCTGGAATGCAAAAAATTGCATGCAGGATCAATGGTAGATGGAAAAAAGACGTATTCACCGTCGGACTCGCTACAAGTGACCTTCGCCGGATCAATTCTCCCAAAATTTGTTGAAATTGATAAAGTTTTTTTCCCAGTGCGCCTTTTTGTACCAAGGGTATTTAATTGTACCAAGTGCAAACAGTTGGGTCATACGGCTACTTTTTGCGACAACAAGCCCCGTTGTGGCAAATGCGGCCAAAGGCATCTAGAGGATGCTTGCCAACAGGAAGCAACAAAGTGTGCTTACTGTGGCAAAGAGCCTCTCCACGATTTGCAGAACTGCCCCGTGTACAAGAAGCGCACTGGTAACGTGAGACGTTCCATACAAGAACGCTCCAAGCAGACGTATGCAGACATGTTAAAGTCGCAAAACGGAGCGTCTGCATCGTCTGTATCAGCCGCTCAAAATGAAAATCCTTTTTTGATTTTGTCTTCCGATGAACTGGACTCTGACGAAGCCGATGAGAGTGGATTTCCGGAGGTACACGCCCCCGGTAAAAGAAAGCCTACTAGTTCTCCGGGTGTGCGCCGGAAACAAATAAAACCTACTCTCAAAAGCTTGCAAAAAATTGGAGGTAGAGGGGGTCAATTTAAAAAACCGAATAAACCGGTAATAGCTGATGCATCCGTTCCTAGCTGTAGCTATACCAACCCGCCTCTACCTAATAACAGTAACCGTAAGAGGTTACCAAACACTACGTCTTCTCGCAATTCTAAGAATATCCCGTCCAAGCGAGGTAAGATTAATTTTAGGGACATTGTGGATAACATTTTAAATGCTCTTGGCCTTTCGGATGCTTCACCGCTCCGAGGAATTATTGACCTGCTTATTCCTATAGTTGGAAACTACTTCAAGCAATTGACTGTATCATGGCCCCTTATTGGTGAATTCATATCTTTCGATGAATAATTCGTCGAGTGAGGATCAAGATATGATCACGGTATTACAATGGAACTGTCGTAGTCTAATACCTAAATTAGACTCGTTCAAGTATTTGATTCACAATTCTGATTGTGATATATTTGCTCTCTGTGAAACATGGCTTTCATCCGAAGATGAATTAAACTTCCACGATTTTAACATTATTCGCCTGGACCGAGATGATTCATATGGTGGCGTACTTCTGGGGATCAAAAAGTGCTACCCCTTCTATAAAATCTCACTCCCAATAATCTCAGGCATTGAAATCGTCGCTTGCCAAATAAATGTAAAGAATAAAGATCTTTGCATAGCTTCCGTCTATGTCCCTCCGAGGGCATCAATAAACCGCCGTCAACTTTGGAGTTCAATTACATTACTTCCATCTCCAGTTCTTATTTTGGGCGATCTGAACTCCCACGGTACTTCTTGGGGCGAACAATACGATGACAATAGAGCGGGTATTTTCTATGACTTATGCGACGATTTCAACTTGACCATCTTGAACACTGGGGAAGCGACACGAATAGCAAAACCTCCTGCCAGGGAGAGTCGACTTGACATATCTTTGTGCTCTAATTCACTATCATTAGATTGTCTGTGGAAGGTAATCAATGATCCCCATGGTAGTGATCACTTACCAATAATTATCTCAATCACAAATAGTTTTCACAAAACAGACCAGCCAATCCATGTTCCTTATGACCTCACGAGGCATATCGATTGGCAACATTTTGCATCGGCGGTAACCCTTGGTATTGATTCTACCGATCCTCTTCCACCATTAGAAGAGTATCGTTTCCTTTCCGACCTGATGTACAAAAGTGCATTAGAAGCTCAGAAACGACGTGTTCCAAGTGCATCCCTCAAAAGAAGACCCGCCACCCCTGGATGGGATGACGAATGCACTAAGTTGTATCTTGAGAAATCCGATGCGTTTAAAGATTATCGTAGACATGAAACATGCGAGCTTTTTGACAAGTACCTCAAGCTTGAAAAAAAGCTTAAAAACTTACTCAAAGCAAAGAAACGCAATTACTGGCGTTCGTTTGTAGAGGGACTATCTAGAGAAACCTCGATGACAACGCTTTGGAGAAAGGCTCGTTACATGCGAAACCGCTCATCCTCCAATGAGAGTGAAGAATACTCCATGCAATGGATATTCGACTTCGCTAAAAAGGTTTGTCCAGACTCTGTCCCAACACAACCGAATTTACGGGATACTACCCGAAATAACGGTTCTCTGGCCGAACCATTCACAATGTTGGAATTTTCAATGGCACTTCTTTCATCGAATAACTCTGCTCCGGGAAGCGATATGATTAAATTCAACCTTCTAAAAAATCTTCCTGATATCGCTAAAAGACGATTACTTAACCTGTATAACACTCTCATGGAATTAAATATAGTTCCACCCGCATGGAGGCAGGTTAAAGTAATAGCTATTCAAAAGCCTGGGAAACCAGCGTCTGATTACAATTCTTACCGTCCGATCTCTATGCTATCATGTTTAAGGAAATTGTTAGAAAAAATGATCCTATCAAGACTTGACCGTTGGGTTGAATCAAACAACCTGCTATCAAATACGCAATTTGGTTTCCGAAAGAGCAAAGGAACAAACGATTGTTTAGCGTTGCTTTCATCTGATATACAACTGGCCTTTGCACACAAGGAGCAATTGGCTTCAGTATTTCTGGATATTAAGGGCGCATTTGATTCAGTTTCCATAGATATACTGGCAGATAGTCTGCACAGTAGTGGTTTACCAGGAATTTTAAATAACTTTTTGTATAATTTACTGTCAGAAAAACAAATGACCTTTAATCTAGGTCAACTGACAACTTCCAGAATTAGCTACATGGGCTTACCCCAAGGCTCATGTTTAAGTCCCTTGCTTTATAATTTTTATGTTAAAGATATTGATAACTGCTTGGAAAATAGATGCACGCTAAGACAACTTGCAGACGACGCTGTGATCTCCTTTAGAGGTCCACGTGCAGAAATCTTGCAAAGACCATTGCAAAATTCCCTAGATAATCTGTCCATCTGGGCCAGAAATTTGGGGATCGAGTTTTCACCGCATAAAACCGAATTGGTAGTGTTTACTAGAAAGCGGTTCCCAGCCCAACTGCGTCTCAAGCTGTTGGGAAGAGACATTACCCAATCTTTGACCTTCAAATACCTTGGAGTCATGTTTGATTCAAAATGCACTTGGAGTAATCACTTTGCGTATTTAAAACAGAAATGTCAACAAAGGATCAATTTTCTAAGATCAATTTCCGGGACATGGTGGGGTGCTCACCCGGAAGACCTCATTAAACTCTACAAAACAACTATTCTTTCAGTTCTCGAATATGGCTCTTTTTGCTTCCTCTCGGCAAGAGATAGCCACCTCATCAAATTGGAACGCATTCAATATCGTTGTCTACGTATTGCCCTTGGCTGTATGCATTCAACGCATAATATGAGCCTGGAGGTTCTGGCAGGAGTAAAACCCTTACAGTACCGCTTCTGGGAGCTCTCATCTAGAATACTGATCAAGTGTGGAATCAGTAACAACCTTGTGATTGAAAACTTCGAAGAAATGCTCGAATTGAGTACCCAGTCAAGATTCTTACGAATCTATATTAACTATATGTCATCCGATATTAGTCTTCCATGCTATAACCCTCCTAGTGTACGCTTTCCTTATCACAGTTCCTCCATTGATTATGATCTCTCCATGAAACAGGCTATTCAAGGAGTTCCAGATCAACTTCGACCTATTTTAATTCCCCATATTTTTATCGAAAAGTACCAACATGTCAGTTGCAATAGAAGAATTTTCACTGATGGGTCACGCATTGATGGATCCACTGGTTTCGGTGTTTACAATGAATACTCATCTGCCTTCCGGAAACTTCAGGAACCTTGTTCCGTATATGTTGCTGAGCTGGCAGCAATCAATTTCGCATTGGGGATAATTTCCGACATGCCCATAGACCATTATTTCATCTTCTCGGATAGTCTCAGTTCTATTGAGGCCCTCCAGTCGATGAAAACAGTTAAGCACTCATCTTACTTTCTTTCAAAAATAAGGGAGCAGATGTGTGCGTTGGTCGAAAGATCATTTAGAATTACCTTTGCATGGGTCCCCTCACATTGCTCAATTCCAGGCAATGAGAAGGCGGACTCTCTAGCAAAGGTGGGCGCACAAGAAGGCGAGATTTTTGAAAGAAGAATTTCACATGATGAATTTTTCCCATTAGTACGTCAGAGTTCTCTTCAAAGTTGGCAAAACGATTGGACAAGTAATTCTCTTGGGCGGTGGTTACATTCCATTATTCCAAATGTTTCGTCGAGATCGTGGTTCAAAGGTCTGGATGTAAGTCGCGGTTTCATTCGTGTGATGTCAAGACTTATGTCCAACCACTACTCGCTAGACGCACATCTCTACAGAATTAACCTCGTCGATAGCAATGTATGTAGGTGCGGAACCGGTTATGATGACATCGATCACGCAGTTTGGCATTGCCCGGGTAATGATGCCTCCAGAGCACGACTATTGGATACCCTTGTGGCCCGAGGTAGACAACCCTTCCGCGAAGTAAGAGATGTTTTGGGAATGCGTGATCTTCCCTACATGCAAGCGATTTACGAATTCCTTTGTTTGTCTGATCTAAGAGTGTAATGTCATCACCCCCTCCCTTTCACTCTAGTAAATTCCCTGCCATTGTGTCCCAGTTATATTATCCTTTTGTTTCCGTGCTACTTGTACCTGCCCAGCAAGCTGTGGTCACCCATCTGCAGCTTAGTTCCTGTAAGGGACTACAGAGAACGAGGATTTGGAAGATGTCGCAACCATGAGCAGCATCAAATACCTGAAATAAGTTACCTGCCTAGCCCCTTCCAAACAATAATGTGACCCATTAACCTCGAGCTAGCCACGAGTAATTGGCACCCCTCTTTACTAAAATCGAAATAGAAAAATTGTTAATTACAATATTGAATATCGGCTCCGCAAAGTGTTACACACGCCTGAGCCTAATAAATAAACGAACTGATTAAAAAAAAAAAACTATCATTACATTGTCTGTGGAAGGTAATCAATGATCCCCATGGTAGTGATCACTTACCAATTATTATCTCAATCAGAAATAGTTTTCACAAAACAGACCAGCCAATCCATGTTCCTTTTGACCTCACGAGGCATATTGATTGGCAACATTTTGCATCGGCGGTAACCCTTGGTATTGATTCTACCGATCCTCTTCCACCATTAGAAGAGTATCGTTTCCTTTCCGACCTGATGTACAAAAGTGCATTAGAAGCTCAGAAACGACGTGTTCCAAGTGCATCCCTCAAAAGAAGACCCGCCACGCCTGGATGGGATGATGAATGCACTAAGTTGTATCTTGCGAAATCCGATGCGTTTAAAGATTATCGTAGACATGAAACATGTGAGCTTTTTGATAAGTACCTCATGCTTGAAAAAAAAGCTTAAAAACTTACTCAAAGCAAAGAAACGCAATTACTGGCGTTCGTTTGTAGAGGGACTATCTAGGGAGACCTCGATGACAACGCTTTGGAGAAAGGCTCGTTACATGCGAAACCGCTCATCCTCCAATGAGAGTGAAGAATACTCCATGCAATGGATATTCGACTTCGCTAAAAAGGTTTGTCCAGACTCTGTCCCAACACAACCGAATTTACGGGATACTACCCGAAATAACGGTTCTCTGGCCGAACCATTCACAATGTTGGAATTTTCAATGGCACTTCTTTCATCGAATAACTCTGCTCCGGGAAGCGATATGATTAAATTCAACCTTCTAAAAAATCTTCCTGATATCGCTAAAAGACGATTACTTAACCTGTATAACACTCTCATGGAATTAAATATAGTTCCACCCGCATGGAGGCAGGTTAAAGTAATAGCTATTCAAAAGCCTGGGAAACCAGCGTCTGATTACAATTCTTACCGTCCGATCTCTATGCTATCATGTTTAAGGAAATTGTTAGAAAAAATGATCCTATCAAGACTTGACCGTTGGGTTGAATCAAACAACCTACTATCAAATACGCAATTTGGTTTCAGAAAGAGCAAAGGAACAAACGATTGTTTAGCGTTGCTTTCATCTGATATACAACTGGCCTTTGCACACAAGGAGCAATTGGCTTCAGTATTTCTGGATATTAAGGGCGCATTTGATTCAGTTTCCATAGATATACTTGCAGATAGTCTGCACAGTAGTGGTTTACCAGGAATTTTAAATAACTTTTTGTATAATTTACTGTCAGAAAAACAAATGACCTTTAATCTAGGTCAACTGACAACTTCCAGAATTAGCTACATGGGCTTACCCCAAGGCTCATGTTTAAGTCCCTTGCTTTATAATTTTTATGTTAAAGATATTGATAACTGCTTGGAAAATAGATGCACGCTAAGACAACTTGCAGACGATGCTGTGATCTCCTTTAGAGGTCCACGTGCGGAAATCTTGCAAAGACCATTGCAAAATTCCCTAGATAATCTGTCCATCTGGGCCAGAAATTTGGGGATCGAGTTTTCACCGCATAAAACCGAATTGGTAGTGTTTACTAGAAAGCGGTTCCCTGCCCAACTGCGTCTCAAGCTTTTGGGAAGAGACATTACCCAATCTTTGACCTTCAAATACCTTGGAGTCATGTTTGATTCAAAATGCACTTGGAGTAATCACTTTGCGTATTTAAAACAGAAATGTCAACAAAGGATCAATTTTCTAAGATCAATATCCGGGACATGTTGGGGTGCTCACTCGGAAGACCTTATTAAACTCTATAAAACAACTATTCTTTCAGTTCCCGAATATGGCTCTTTTTGTTTCCTCTCGGCAAGAAATAGCCACCTCATCAAATTTGAACGCATTCAATATCGTTGTCTACGTATTGCCCTTGGCTGTATGCATTCAACGCATAATATGAGCCTGGAGGATTCTGGCAGGAGTAAAACCCTTACAGTACCGCTTCTGGGAGCTCTCATCTAGAATACTGATCAAGTCAGTAACAACCGTGTGATTGAAAACTTCGAAGAAAAGCTCGAATTGAGTACCCAGTCAAGATTCTTACGAATCTATATTAACTATATGTCATCCGATATTAGTCTTCCATGCTATAACCCTCCTAGTAAACGCTTTCCTTATCACAGCTCCTCCATTGATTATGATCTCTCCATGAAACAGGCTATTCAAGGAGTTCCAGATCAACTTCGACCTATTTTAATTCCCCATATTTTCATCGAAAAGTACCAACAGGTCAGTTGCAATAGAAGAATTTTCACTGATGGGTCGCGCATTGATGGATCCACTGGTTTCGGTGTTTACAATGAATACTCATCTGCCTTCCGGAAACTTCAGGAACCTTGTTCCGTATATGTTGCTGAGCTGGCAGCAATCAATTTCGCATTGGGGATAATTTCCGACATGCCCATAGACCATTATTTCATCTTCTCGGATAGTCTCAGTTCTATTGAGGCCCTCCGGTCGATGAAAACAGTTAAGCACTCATCTTACTTTCTTTCAAAAATAAGGGAGCAGATGTGTGCGTTGGTCGAAAGATCATTTAGAATAACCTTTGCATGGGTCCCCTCACATTGCTCAATTCCAGGCAATGAGAAGGCGGACTCTCTAGCAAAGGTGGGCGCAAAAGAAGGCGAGATTTTTGAAAGAAGAATTTCACATGATGAATTTTTCCCATTAGTACGTCAGAGTTCTCTTCAAAGTTGGCAAAACGATTGGACAAGTAATTCTCTTGGGCGGTGGTTACATTCCATTATTCCTAATGTTTCGTCGAGATCGTGGTTCAAAGGTCTGGATGTAAGTCGCGGTTTCATTCGTGTGATGTCAAGACTTATGTCCAACCACTACTCGCTAGACGCACATCTCTACAGAATTAACCTCGTCGATAGCAACATGTGTAGGTGCGGAACCGGTTATGATGACATCGCTCACGCAGTTTGGCATTGCCCGGATAATGATGCCTCCAGAGCACGACTATTGGATACCCTTGTGGCCCGAGGTAGACAACCCTTCCGCGAAGTAAGAGATGTTTTGGGAAAGCGTGATCTTCCATACATGCAAGCGATTTACGAATACCTTTGTTTGTCTGATCTAAGAGTGTAATGTCATCACCCCCACCCTTTCACTCTAGTAAATTCCCTGCCATTGTGTCCCAGTTATATTATCCTTTTGTTTCCGTGCTACTTGTACCTGCCCAGCAAGCTGTGGTCACCCATCTGCAGCTTAGTTCCTGTAAGGGACTACAGAGACCGAGGATTTGGAAGATGTCGCAACCATGAGCAGCAACAAATACCTGAAATAAGTTACCTGCCTAGCCCCTTCCAAACAATAATGTGACCCATTAACCTCGAGCTAGCCACGAGTAATTGGCACCCCTCTTTACTAAAATCGAAATAGAAAAATTGTTAATTACAATATTCAATATCGGCTCCGCAAAGTGTTACACACGCCTGAGCCTAATAAATAAACGAACTGATTAAAAAAAAAAAAAAAAGTATAATAACTGGATTTAATCACCGTGGACGTGTACTATTTGGTTTTTGTTGGTTTTTATCGGTGACGTAGAAAATTAAAACAGCTATATATTTGAGTAACGCGTTTCGGCCTACTTTTCTTCAGCCATCATCAGACGCCTAGAACAATTCTTTATTATTTTAAGTCTACTTTACAGAATATTTGTCACTTACAGAATGCTGGTTGTTACCTCACTACTTGTTACGTCAAACTATAATAGTATTTTTCCCCCATCTAACCCCCTTTTTAAACAAGTATGTTTATTGAATGATAAACTTGCTTTATTTCAACGGTATTCTATGTTGAAAACATAGTGGCATTTAATTTTTGTTTTGTAACAAGTTTATTTATTACTACAGCTCAATCGCGTTAGCTTTACGGAGCCATAGGCAATGTTTGAGCGTTACTAAAACCATAGACTAACTCTAAGACCAGTAGGTCCCGAACAAATACGATTTTTTTCTTGGCTCAGTCAGTGCTAGCACATCGGTCCCAAGCTTATTAATACGCCCCTAATAATGAACTCACACGAACACACTCTCAAATATTCTGTCAAAATAACACAGCAAATCAAAACAAAGGCGCAAATATGTATATTTAGGTGCTGGCTTCAAGGTGTACTTCGGACCAAGGGGTTCTACAACAGTGAACCAATTTCAAATCGCTAGTTGCATATTGATTGTTGCTAAAACTATTTTTTAAACAAACTATGATTCTTCTTCTTCTTTCTTAGGGGCGGTTTAATATTGGCTTCTTCTTGTTGCTATGCAACTCTAGCTGACCCTTTTTGTTTACTGATCCCCGTTGACATGAATGCGGCGAACTGTATCAACGCGCGATCGCGAGTATCCATCGCTTTCGGTTCATCATTACTTATTTCGGTGTCCAATCCAGCTTCCTCCATTTCTTCTTCCAACACCTCTAGTGTTTTCAATTCTCCCGTACCTTCAGCTTCTGACCCTTCGATGACTGTACCTCCGGTTACTGCACATTCGTACGTTTCCTTCAATATACCGCTCCGATCCTTTTCTTGTCGGTGCTCTTTCAGCTGACTGCGAACATTCCGCTTGGGACAAGAAGCGATCAGCTGTTCTTTTTTCTTTAGCCAATACAAAGCTACAATAAATATTCCAACATATTCAATTAATATTCTTACAGTCGAAAAACATCATAAAGCAATATGACATGTTCTAGGTCATCCAAACTATCCTTGAGAACATAGGACCTACAGTTGTAACAAAGGCTTTCTGGGCTACGCAAAGCTACGATGTGAATTGAAACATATTCATTGAATATTTTTGAAGAACAACAGACATTATGAGATAATCTTCGCATGTTCTAGGTTATCCAAACATTCCTGGAATTCAAAACTTAAAATCTACAGCTGAAGATTTTAAGTTTTCAATTGTAGCTTAAAATTTACAGCTTTTTGGACTAAACAAAGTAACAATATGTATTTGACCAAATTGAGTGAGTCTTTTGGAAGGTGAACCGATATAATAAGATATCTTGGGATGTTGAGGTTCATAAAAACTGACCTTGAGTTCGGAACTTAAGATATATAGTATTAAACGTAGCTTTTTGGGCTATACAAAGCTACGATAAATATTCAAACATATTCAATGAATATTCTGAAACGTCCACCGACATCATTGGATAACCTTGTTAGTTTCAGATCATTCCAACTGTCCTTCGAAACTTAAGCTACTGTTACAACTGTTCTGATCTCCTGGGCAGTTTGGACGACCCAGCACATCTCAAAAAAAAATTTAATACTTTATTAAATCATTTCTATGGTATTGAGCTCCACATCCATTAGAATTCACAACATTGCTTGCATAAAGACCTGAAGGAGAGGTAGCAAGTTCTCAATATTGTCGAAAATGTTCTCTGGAAGTGAAGTTTTCACAGGCCACACATTGGGCTTACAAACTCGAACCCGTAACGCTGGTAGATCACCTTTTCGTGGTGCGTTACGGGGTATCAGATCTACCACCGAACCCTAGTCCGAATAAATTCAAACTAGGGAATATACAGGGGATGATCAAAAAGGAGAAGACTAGTAAAATTTTGTCCAGATTCAAAGTGATACAGTTCGGTGAATAATTAACCGATTTTGATGAAACTAGAAGCGTTCGACGGGGAATTTATCCGAACTTTTATCCGAACTTTTATATATTTTCGAAACTATGTTTGAATAATTTGCCATTGAATCCTGATGCCCACAATAGAAACCTCAGATTCGCCACCAGTGGTATTGGTTTGTAAAATCATGAAGTTTGATGTGTTGCTAGCCAGGTTGGACATCGTTCTAAATCCAGCCACTTCCCTGGGGGAACCCGGATCCCGGTGCGTCACCAGGTCTGACCAATGTGACCGAAAACTCTCAGGTTGAGCACCAGTAATCTTGATTTGTAAAATCATGAAGTTTGATGTGTCGCAATCCATAGTTTGGAATCGTTCTATATCTCGCCAATTCCCCGGGGGTACCCGGAATCCGCAACGTCACCAGGTGTGGCCAATGTGACCGAATACTCTCAGGTTGACCACCAGCGGTATTGTTTTGTAAAATCATGAAGTTTGATGTATCGCAAGCCAGGGTTTGACATCATTCGAAATCTGGCTGCTTCCCTGGGGGAACCCGGAACGTCACCAGGTGTGGCCAATGTGAAAGAATACTCTCAGGTTGACCACCAGCGGTATTGTTTTGTAAAATCATGAAGTTTGATGTGTCGCAAGCCAGGGTTTGACATCATTCGAAATCTGGCCACTTCCCTGGGGGAACCCGGAATCCGGAACGTCACCAGGTGTGGCCAATGTGAAAGAATACTCTCAGGTTGACTACCAGTGGTATTG
Organism: Aedes koreicus; assembly: GCA_024533555.2. Taxonomy (NCBI): domain Eukaryota; kingdom Metazoa; phylum Arthropoda; class Insecta; order Diptera; family Culicidae; genus Aedes; species Aedes koreicus. Next base: position 483,659 of record JAHHFK020003780.1, read on the forward strand.
GTTTGTAAAATCATGAAGTTTGATATGTCGCAAGCCAGGTTTGATACAGTTCTAACTCTGGCCATTACACTGGTAGGGTACTTCCTTCACGATTCCCGATAATGAATCCGGAACTATGGAAAATAACGAAATGTCCGCTACTCTTCCAAAAACTAGTATAAATTTGTGATCGTACGGAAAAAGTTGCATCTAATTTGGTTAAGGGTACGCAGAGTTACAGATAAATTAAAAAGGAGTTTTTCAACATAAGAAGTGTCAGGCAATTGGGTAAAAAACTACATTTTACGGAAATAGCCATATCTCGGTTGTTTATGGGCCGATTCACGATCTTCAACCACTGACAGACTTGTTATGAATTCTAGTTTTTGAGAAAAATATAATATTTCCGATTTTCAAGTAACATAAAAATTAACGAGCTGTTGAAAATTAGCACATTTGACATAACCTCAAAGTATCCGTGATATCTCCGGTGCCCGGAAGTCAAATCAAATTTTGATTAAACATGCTAAAACTAGAATAAATTCCCCGTCGAACGCTTCTAGTTTCATCAAAATTTAATTATTCACCGAACTGTATCACTTTGAATCTGGACAAAATTTTGCTAGTCTTCTCCTTTTTGATCATCCCCTGTATTTGATTTTTATATATTGTGATAAGTGACAATACTCGGATTGTGCCACCGAGGATGAGCTTGGAATTAGGAAAGCATGGTTAGTGACTTTAATGACTTTTGGATGCAAATAGTGACTTTTTAGTGACTAGACTCAAAATAGTGACCAAGTCACTAAAAAGTGACCCGCTACCAGACCTGGGAATTGTAATTGTGGAAATTTATGTCGTCTGCGTAAACTAAGATATGGACATTGGGAGGGATAGTTTCTGCATGCAGAATTTTGGGAGGGAAACTGAACGCTGAAGGATGCCGTTCTCTTGGTATCTGGACTGGGATGGACGGTTTCCTATCATGACTCTGAGTTTTCGGTCGTCAATAAAGCTTTGGACATAACGACCCTTGCGACCTTTAATTATTTCGGTTATGGAAAGGCAATTTTTATTACCACTCAAACAATTTACCTTTTCGCAAATGTCCTTTGAAGTACTTTCAGAGTTGATGGAAGAAATGATTTTTTCCTAGCTGTCTTGTTTGGCCTGCTGAATTGTTTTGGCCGCAATTATAGCAGCTTTGAACTCTAAATGAGTTACTGATCATTTATTTTGTCATTCTTTGGAGAGCTCGAAATTTTTTTTTTTTAAGAAGCTGGACAGCACCCCGCACTTCTGGGGTCCACCACGGAACAAACTTTTTTCAAAGACTACCACTGGTTCGAGGAATGGGTGTTTGGCACTGTTGAAAAGGACTGTTCGGACTCAAAGGGAACATTCCTTTTTTTTGCTGTGGACTGTATCAGCAGGTTGTTGGAGGAGGCAAGCGTCAATGGGAAAAAACAACTCTAGTAGCTCTGAAAAGAGCTAGGGGTTTGACGCTGCTCCGAACCAAGGGACGAGTGCGATGAAATTATCGAAACAACGACGGCTACGCTTGTCACAAAACTGGGTGATGGTCAAATAAAAACTGGTGATAAGCACTTCGGTCCATGCCCGTTATATAGGTGCGCCTTTTGCGCGTCATGATGTGGATGGCTCTGATTGGCTGTAATTTATTTGCTGCACGGTGGTCTTCTTAGGGGTGTATTTTCTCGCTCGAAAGTGGCGTGGATTTTCGTGCGTTTGCATTGGACGCTTCCGACGGAGACGGAACATAATCCCCCGGTTGAGGGTACTCAACAATCTTCGCAATTCGATGGATCTTCGATGGGTAGCACAGAAATCTTGTTGATTGCACGACGAAAGATAGATCCACTTGTACGAACATCGACAGTTCGGACCACAACATCGTCGCCAGGATAGGCCGCCATAATGCGTCCCATCTTCCAGTTGAGTGAAGGCTGATTTCGATCGTGAAGAAGGACGATCATTTCCATCCGGATGTTTGGCATAGTGCGAAGATTCTTCTTCCTGGGTTGTAGTGTGTTGAGGTATTCCCCGCTCCATCCGCGCCAGAAATATTCATGGATGAGCTGCAGATGTTGCCAGACGGGTCAGGCGGGTTGCTTTTACATCTTCTAAGGAATGTTCGGCCATGGCAGTGAGCGGACGGCCAATAAGGTAGTGGGCCGGTGTGATAACCACCATGACTGTGGTTAGCCCTTCGAAGGTTAGCTTGACGTTGCCGACGATGCGCTTGAGGTGTGTCTTCGCTGCCTAGACTGCGGCCTTCAAAGGCCGCCAAACTCGGGTGGGTCAGGTGGATAAAATGCCACTCAATTTCACGGATGCGGCAAAAATTCTCGATTGTCTTCTCCGCCTGCTGATTTTGGAATTGTTGAAACAGTTCGTTGAGTTCGTGGTATGCACCTCGTAAATTAGTGGCGTTATCCGAGTGCCGCTGTTGCACCATTCCTCTCCGACCGATGAAACGTTTAAGGGACGCCAAGAATTCATCAGTACTTATGTCGGAAACGACCTCCAGGTGCACTGCCTTGGTTGTCATGCACACGTAAACGTAAACGTACGCTTTGACCAATGCTGTACGACGAACACCTTGCTTGATGAGAAATGGACCCGCATAATCCACACCCGTGACTGCAAATGGTGGTGATGGCACAACTCTTGCGGTAGGCAGATTTCTCATCAACTGGCTGGTATTGGTCGGGTTGACTCGAAAACATCTCACACACTTACGGGTGATCAAACGAATAGTGTAGCGTGCGTTCAGGAACCAGTACCTTTTTCGCATTGCGTTAATCAAGCCGGTCTGCCCGACGTAGCTTGACGTGCATCTGCTAAACTAACAGGCGTACCACAGGATCCTTGTCCGGTAAAATGATGGGATGGCGGCTCTCAAAAGGTATTTGGAAACGGTCCAGACGATCTCCCACACGAAGTAGACCATCGGAATAGATCGGACGAAGGTTTACGAGCCTCCTGCAGGGTTCGTTTAGAGTCACTCGCTTTATCTCGTCCGCCATACAAAGGTGCTGGATTACTCGTATGATGGCTTCGGTTGAACGGCGCAGCTCCCCGACGGTCAGAAGCCGCCGTTGTATAGAGGGTTTACGGCAACTTACAACGAAATTGTAGCACGTAGCCCATGATATGCTGTATCGTTTGAAAGCTACTGAACCTGGAGAAGAAAGGAAACGGTTCGATACTTACAGCCGGACTGATTAACATTACTTTGAGCTCTGGAGATTGTTTTTCGTGGACGAGCTCTGGCGAGTCGATTTCATACTTCACTCTATGACGAAATTCAGGGCCATTCCACTAGAGGGTGTTGTATTTCAGTGCCGCGGGTAGTTGGCCTCGAGAAACGATGTCTGCTAGATTCCGAAAGGATTGAACATACTCCCATCTATTGTCATCTGTATGATCCTGTATTACAGCGATTCGATTTTGGGCGAACAATTGTAACTGGTTGAGCGGCCTTCTTATCCACGCTTTCCTTGTGAACCTGTCAAGAGCTGATCATGTGCTCCGAAACACCCGTTATTTCTTACTTGAGGTAGCGGAGGCTTTTGACGTGAAGGGTGGCTTCGTTTACCAGTGTCCGCAGTTCCTTGTGAAACTCGGATGTCATCCTCTTAAGGGCCGTTGTTTCCATCAAACGTTGGTATTGGAGCTTTTAACGGTTGCTGCTGGATAACCATATGAGCTGCTGTGTGCTGGCTGGTGGTGGAAGCTTGTTGTTTTACTTCCAATAATAACTCTTCCACAGCATTGGATACAGCGTAGTACAGATTCACCGAAGTATTCGCACTTCTGTACTTCAAGCGCATATTCGGGTACTACTTCTAATAATTTGCTGTGAAATTGGCTGTATTCAGCGTAGACAACAGCCAGATTCTACGGAAGCACACTAAGTTGTGCTAATCCAAGCGAAGAGTTAATCAGCGTTCGATTAATCCTCACTAACTTCATTTTTGCTTGCGACCACTGGCGAACTGATCCTTCGTACTTCTTTGCTGCTTCTTCATTCAACTGGGCTTTCCATTCGTCGAAACCGTGGAATGATCCAGATTCATCCGAAGCAGCCGCATCGAGATCTTTTCGATGTTGTTCGACAGCATCATCTTGCACGCCATCACGATTCGATAAACACGCAGCCTTCGACATTTTCGGTTCACTTTCGAAATCACGTCAGTCTTTATATTATCCTTTTGCGAAAGCGCACAAACACAAACAAACACGATTCACATATTGCTTCCTTCGCACTCAGTTAGCATCAACAACAACAGGAGCAGTTTCGTTTTTTTGTGCACGTTTAGCGTCCGCCGTGGCGTATGGAGCCTGCATTTATACGCTCAAACATGCACCAATGTGTGCACAGCGATTCTTCTTCCGACGGGTGTCGGTTTCACTGTTTGCTGACGGGTAGTCAGCAGCTCGACCCAGGCAGGGTCCTCACTTTCAACTTCTATTCGGGTTCACCACGCGTTCACCATTCAACTTCAATTCGGATTCACCACGCGTACGGAAGCTCGATCCAGGCAGGATCGTCACAGGTAACTTCACTGGGATCCGGTTCGGGACGGACTAAAATGACGTTCAGACTGAGAGGGAACTTTCCTCTGTGGACTGTATCAGCAGGTTGTTGGAGGAGGCAGGCGTCAATGGGAAAAAAACAACTAGTAGTTCTGAAAAGAGCTAGGGGTTTGACGAACCAAGGGATGAGTGCGATGAAATTATCGAAACGACGACGGCTACGCTAGTAAAAAAAACTAGGTTTATTTTTCTTTCTTCGTTCTCCTTAACAAACTGCTGCTGCTGCTGATGCTCGCTGGGTGATGGTCAAATAAAAACTTGTGATGAGCTGTTGTTGTTGTTGGTTGTTTTTAAAGAGGGACTTTAAAGGCCTCTCCAAACTGCAGCGTTTTTTTGCCGCCGCCACAGCGAAATCGCCGCGATGAGATAACATGGCAGCTTAAGGGATCGCACAAACTGACGCGATTAAAAAACGCATCGCGTCGGTTTGGGCGCTCTCATAAGCCGCCATGTAATCTCATCGCGGCGATTTTTTCGCCGCGATTTCGCTGAGGCAGCGGCAAAAAAAACGCTGCAGTTTTGGGGAGGCCTTAACTTCTGAGGTCATTCGTCCCTGTTAGCTGGCATTCTGGTATTGTAATAAGTTTCTTTCGTTGGAGGGGTACAAGGTCTCCTCCAGGGTGCCGCTCATATTCGCAGCCAATCATTCTTCTTGGTATTTGGGACAATCAATAAGGATGTGTTGGATAGATATTGGGATCCCGCAGTAGGAGCATGTAGGAGGGGGTTTGTGTTGATTATATCTAGGGTTTTTATTCATTAGGGCGAATCTACAATTGAGAGACTCTCTCTTGCCTCGTTCTCTTTCATTAATTACAGCGCCGTTATAAATATTGACTATCGTTCAACGAAAGAAGAAAGTTCGTTCGATCCAGCGCTCAGTTATTTTGGAAGATTTATTCGAGTGCGATCCTTGGAAATAATTAGTTTTTTTTTTCTCAAAATCTGTTCACTTCAGTGAAAGGAGTGAAAGTGAGTTTTTTTTTCTAAGAAGGCAGTGTGGTATTCCAGTGAAATAAGAAAATCAAGCAGTGCTTGCTGGCGAATTATCATCCCGCTCATTTCCGCGTCATCTCCGCGTGGTGACGCTAATCAGCGATACACTACTACATCGCCAACGGTCATCCGACATCGTCGAGCGAGTGCACCCGAAGGCGATCGGATACACCCGTACACCCACGCAGCGCACCGCTCCCCGCTGCCCGCATAGAAGTGCGACGTTCAGGCATATGGTGCGTCAGCAGTAGTAGCAGCAGCAGCATCAGCAACAGATCATTAATATTAGTTAAGTTTTTTTCCCCTGTCTCTCATCCCACTAGAGTTTAGCGTTAATTTGTGTGTGTTCCTATTTTGTGTTTGTGTGTGATTTAAATTGTTGGGAGCGTTCAACGCTCTTCATCAAGCTTGTCTATTAAACAATTTGTTGATTTTTTCTACGTATTCAATCCTTAATTACACTCTATATTTCCACACTGTCTGTTGAAAAAAAAATATATATATACACACATATATACACACATATATAAACACACATATATACACACTACTTTACTGTCTTTCCTTCGTCCCAACCGGGCACTAGCACACACTACTCTACTGTCTTTTCCGAAACTTGTTCGGACGTGTTCAAACTTCTTCGCTCACGACACTCGCACGGACTGTACTTTCGAAACGCGAAGTAGGTCGATCGAACACGATCGGACGGGATTTCAATTTTCCACCAGGGCGACTATACTTCAACTGGAACTGTAAGGCACCGATTCTGCTATCCGGTTCGAAGGACCAAACAATGTGCGGTGCACAACGTAACTCTCACGGAACGGAACGGGAATCCTCTTTGTCAGCAGTAAATTTCGATGGGAATCGGCGAAAGGTTGTCCGTGTGCAGTCGAACCGGTGTCCACAGTAGATTACCACGGGAGGGGTCTAATTGTGGATCGGAACGATGGGACCAACGTCTATCGCCTCACAACGAATGGATGGACTGCTCGGTAGCAGGTTCAGCAACAGCAGCAAGCGGGTGCCTCAGCTCAGTAGTGGGAAACGGATCAGATGCACCTTGGTGGAATGAATGAAATCCGGATGTTTGTTCTTTTCAACGTTTATTCTTCGCTTGAACTTAACTTCTACGCGTTTACAAACAAAACTGATGCGCAGTGCGCAAAACGGTTTACTTTTATGGCAGTAGCTACCTCTCACACAACTACAACCCACTGCTACGAAAATGTGTAACACAAACAAAACATGATAAAGGGGCGGAGAGAAATTTGCTGGGATGACTGAATTCGACTACCTTTTAACATTTCAATTCGATATTCGGGAATGGTATGGCACTAAGACAGTAACAAACAGGCTGTAATAAGGAAAAAAGATAAACGGTTGGAAAGGGTACAGGGGGAATAAAAGGCAAACGGTGTGAAAGGGGAATTAGGGGCAAATATGGCATAATGGTCAATAAGAGAAAATAAATCAAGCGTTCGGAACCGAACAGAGTTTCATAAACTCCAGATCGCGTGAAGAAAAAATGTCTCGAATCGGTACATTGGGTTGTCTACCTCGAGCCCGAAGGGAATCATAAAGCTCAGATCTGACTCCACGATGCTCAGCACAAAACCAAATAACGTGAGCTGCGTCCTGGTAACCTTGTCCACATTTACAGAGATTGCTGTCTCCCAGCCCAACACGGAACAAATGAGCGTTTAAAGAATAATGATTGGACATGAGGCGAGACATCACACGGATGAAGTCTCGACCCACATCCAATCCCCTGAACCAACATTTCTTAGATACCTTAGGAGTGATAGAATGTAGCCATCGCCCCAAATCTCCTTAACTCCATTTATACTGCCAGCTATCGAGTGATATCTGACAAAAAATATAGAAAAATTCGATACGAAGACACCGATACTGAAACGTTCCAGTTTGATTATGTGCGACCGAGCCGCTGACTGAAAACAAAAACTACCGTATTCTATAATCGACAAAATCGTTGTCCGGTACAACGTTAGAAGATCTTGCGGATGCGCTCCCCACCAGGTCCCGGTTATTGTGCAGAGAAAGTTGACCCTTTGTTGGCACTTTCGCTTCAGATACTCAATGTGGGATCTCCAGGTGCACTTTGAATTGAAGCAGACCCCAAGATATTTAAATGACATAGATTGAGTTATCGGTGTACCCAAAATTTGAAGCTACGGTTGTGTAGGGTTATGCTTCTTAGAAAAAACTACCAACTCAGTTTTCTCAGTAGAGAATTCGATACCTAGATAGAGAGCCCAAGTAGACAAATTGTCTAAGGTATCCTGTAAGGGTCCTTGCAGATCGACCCTATTGGGTCCCGTGACAGACACTACACCGTCATCTGCAAGTTGTCTCAACGTACAATTCTCACTCAGACAACCGTCAATGTCTTTGACATAAAAAATATACAAAAGGGGACTTAAACATGATCCCTGGGGAGACCCATGTAGCTAAATCGAAAAGCTGTAGAGTTTCCATGAAAAAAGCGCATATGTTTCTCTGACAGCAAATTGTACAAAAAATTGTTCAATAATGGTGAAAAACCACAAGCGTGGAGTTTATCTGAGAGAACTTCAGATACTGAATCAAAAGCCCCCTTGATATCCAAGAAAACAGAAGCCATTTGCTCTTTTTTAGAAAAAGCTAACTGAATCTCTGTGGAAAGCAACACGTGGCAGTCGTTCGTTCCCTTACCCCTACGGAAACCATATTGAGTATCTGAAAGCAGGTTATTCGTCTCAACCCATTTGTCCAGACGGAAAAGGATCATTTTCTCCAACAACTTTTGAATACAAGATAACATCGCGATGGGTCGATAGGAGTTGTGGTCGGACGCGGGTTTACCAGGTTTTTGAATGGCAATTACTCTCACCCGTCTCCAATCATCCGGTACAATGTTGAGAGCCAGAAACTGATTAAACAAGTGCAACATGCACCTCTTAGCGACGTCTGGAAGGTTCTTAAGCAAGTTGAACTTGATTCTATCAGCCCCTGGATCCGTTTTGCCACACGAAAGGAGTGCGAGAGAGAGTTCTACCATTGAAAAAGGTTGGCTGATCTCATGTATCGAATACGTGATTTCGCGAGGAAACATTTGTGCTGGCACAGAATCTGGACAAACTTTGCGCGCGAACTTAAGGATCCATTGGTCCGAATACTCCTCGTTCTCGTTGTTCGTAATTCTGTTACGCAATCTTCGCGCCCTATTCCAAAGGGTATTCATCGACGTTTCACGCGATAGCCCGTCCACGAATTGTCGCCAGTAACCGCGTTTCTTGGCCTTGATGAGGCTCTTAAATTCTCGTTCGAGAGCCGTGTACCTTTCGAAGTGCTCTGGTGTTCCACGTCTACGAAAAACTTTGAACGCGTCGGACTTTTTGCGGTAAACCTCGGTGCATTGCTGATCCCACCATGGGGAAAGAGGTTTCCTGCGAAATGACGTTCCTGGAACTGGTCGAGTTTGAGCTTGAAGAGCGCTTTCCAAAATCAGATTGGAGAGGAAGTTATATTCCTCCAGCGGCGGAAGCCCTTCTACCGTTGTTACGGCTTCATCTATTGCTGTCTTGAACCTTGTCCAATCGATATTACGAGTTAGATCATACGTGAGTTGATGGATTTCGACGGAGTGAGCCCGGTGGCAACCGAAATTTTAATAGGCAAATGATCACTACCGTGGGGATCCTGGATCACATTCCACGTGCAGTCCAACGAGAATGAATTCGAGCAAAGTGTGAGGTCTAACCTACTGCCAAGTGAGGATGAACCAGCCAAGCGTGTAATTTCTCCATTGTTGAGAACGGTCATATTGAAGTTGTCACAGAGGTCATATATCAAAGAAGACCGGTTGTCATCGTACAGTTCTCCCCAGCCTGTACCGTGAGAGTTAAAATCTCCCATGACCAACCGCGGAGCAGGAACCGAACAAATATCTGAAAGTTGTTTCTGGTTTATTGAGGCTCTAGGAGGAATATACACAGAAGCAATGCAAAGGCTTTTATTTTTAATAACAGCCTGACATGCGGCAACTTCAATACCTGGAATAGGAGGAAAAGTCACTCTAAAGAAGGAGTAGCACTTTTTGATCCCCAAAAGTACTCCTCCTCCACGTAAATCCTCACGATCAAGCCGAATAATGTTGAAATCGTGAATCGGAAGATCGATTTCGGGTGAAAGCCATGTTTCACAAAGAGCAAATGCATCACAACCGATATTGTGAGCTAAAAATTTAAATGATTCCAATTTAGGAATAAGACTTCGACAATTCCACTGCAGAACAGTGATCAAATCCCCGACCTCTTATGGCAAATTATCCATCGAAGGAAATGATAACTGCAAGCAGTGTTACTGATATTCTCCGAACACTTCCGAAATAAGGGAAGTGAAGCAAGCATTCGCGAACGAAAGGAGTGCTGTCGTTGATGGGTGGCTTTGTGACTGACTCGTGTGAGAGGAAGTTTTATGCTATTCGCGCTATGTTACATTCCCTCTCATTCGTTCATCGTCGTTCTTCACTGGTTGCTATTCGAACGTGAGTAACTTCGTCGACGAATGTTGTTTTAGATTCGCCGCGAGTAAATTTAGTTGAAAAAATCCTGAATTAATCCACCGATGGTGAGACTGAACCCTTCTTACATTCACCAGAATTACGAACTCAAATGTGGCCAATATGGTACTTTATACATATTTTCATCAGAAATTCCAGGAAGAACCAGGAATATTCGATATGTCATACATTAAGTTTATAAAATGAATTATTTGTCAATCCTGAACGTATTGTTCATCGATGTGATTAAAATATTGCCATTAATAGTCTTTAACGACCTGTTTATATTAGGTAAATAAAAGGAAAAATTACATAAATATTAGAAATTCCTTATAATCAGTCCATAGAATGAATTATTACACAATCCTAAGCGTCAATTTTGATTATCGATATGGATTCAAGATGCTTAACAAGTACATGTTCGTTGAAAATTGTGTAGTTATAGTGAATGGAGACTTTGTGTAATTTTCGAATATACTCGTTGCAGTTCAAAACCGGACCACTCGAGCCAACCGATCCTACTCTAATTCTATAGAGTCGCATAGTGTGGCTAGTCCGCTGAATGTGCTATACAACGCACCAGATGAAGAACAATAGAATACAAGCGGCATCGATTGGGGTGAGTGGTCTGGTTCGGTTTTGAGCTGCAACGAGTATATTTTCATCTCACAATTATGTGCTCTCAGGTATTGTTTTGGTCATATCTCCATGAAGGATTATGCAATCATAATGAAATTTTGACCAGTTATTTGAAGATTTTATAAATTTAATTTGGCGCTAACAAAACTAAAATCGGTACACAAATAGCTCAGTATGTAATCGGAGACTAAACTGTTTGATTACTATTATAATAGGCCGTCAAGTACTGTTTCGTTCATATCTTCGTAACGAAATGTCCGAATAAAAAAAATCAATAGCGTTCTATGGGAATGTTGTAGCTTTCATTTGCCGTCAACAGAACTGAAATCGGTGCACAAATGGCTGAGAAACCGATGTGACATTATTTGTAACGCACACACACACATACACCCACACATACATACACACAGACATGTGCTCAGTTCGTCGAGCTGAGTCGAATGGTATATGACACTCGGCCCTCTGGGCCTCGGATAAAAAGTCGAGTTTTCAAGCGATCTTAATACCCTTCTTTTGGTGTAAGAAGGGTAAAAAGGGAAGTTGTAGAAATATAGTATGTTTCAAATATTCAATATATAAAATGAAGTATTAGACAATTTTTACCGTCAGTTCTGACTATCTCATGCGTCATAAAACGTAACAGATGCGACACTATAGAATGCAAACAGGATCGATTAGTGCGAATTGTGTTTTCCGGTTTTGAACTGCAACGAAATATGTGCAATTATATGCTCTCAGGTATTGTTTTGGTCATATCTCCATGAATGATTATCCAATCCTAATGAAATTTTGACCAGTTATTTAAAAATTTTATAAGTTTAATTTGGCGCTAACAAAACTAAAATCGGTACACAAATAGCTCAGTATGTAATCGGAGACTAAACTGTTTGATTACTATTATAATAGGCCGTCAAGTACTGTTTCGTTCATATCTTCGTAACGAAATGTCCGAATAAAACAAAAATCAATAGCGTTCTATGGGAATGTTGTAGCTTTCATTTGCCGTCAACAAAACTGAAATCGGTTCACAAATGGCTGAGAAACCGATGTGACATTATTTGTAACGCACACACACACATACTCACACACACATACATACACACAGACATGTGCTCAGTTCGTCGAGCTGAGTCGAATGGTATATGACACTCGGCCCTCTGGGCCTCGGATAAAAAGTCGAATTATCAAGCGATCTTAATACCCTTCTTTTGGTGTAAGAAGGGTAAAAAGTGGAAAACTCGAATTCGTTTTTGGTCTCTTGACGCTGTGCCGAAGAATGGTATTTTCGATTCGCCTCGAGTAAAGTGTGATGAAAAAACCGTTTTGGCTTATCACTTTGGTTCCTTCTTTATGAATAAGCTGTTTATTAGTTGCTTTGGTCATCATCTGAGGAGTGATCCTATTAGTCCGGCTGGAAGTGATTTACACCCCGCTCACATTACAACTTATATCACGTGATATAGACTATATTGATATCAGCATCCATACATCTAGTTTTCACTAAAAATTATGTGCGTGGCATTTGAAATCAATATTCTCTAAATCACCACGGAGAAAATACAGTCCCGGTTGAAACAACAAACTTGTTTGATGATATCTAAACTAAAAAAAACTAGTTGTTTCAGAAGTCCGATTTGTTGTTTTAAACCACTGATTTTGTTTTGGAACAAACATCCAGGTTGGTTGTTTCTACCTAACTATATTACAACAATACTACAGAAATTATGGCTGTTCTAAACTAATATTTTTGTTGTTTCCACCTTGAAAGGGGTTTATTATTACGAAGATACAGGTAACGTTGACTGAGGGGAACAAATTAAAATTTTAGATTGATTCAACCGAAGCAGCGGTTACAAGGTTACCAGGACGCAAATCACGTTATTTGGTTTTGTGCTGAGCATCGTGGAGTCAGATCTGAGCTTTATGATTCCCTTCGGGCTCGAGGTAGACAACCCAATGTACCGATTCGAGACATTTTGGCTGTACGCGATCTGGAGTTTATGAAACTCATTTATGTGTTTTTGACTAACATTAGCCTTAGATTGTAGTTTGATTAACTTACTTGTTTAGGTTAAATTTTTGAGGATTGTGTGCATCGGTGTGTGATTGTGGTTATGTGTGTGAGTGTTATGTGGGTGTGTGTGTGTGTGTGTGTGTGTGTGTGTGTGTGTGTGTGTGTGTGTGTGTGTGAGTTAGTGATTTTTTTTTTAATTGAAAACGTTCAATTAAAAAATTGTAATTTGAAATTCTAGATATAAGAAAACCATTGTTCCTCATGCTTTGTTTAAAATTTCCACCTCAATTTTCCCATCCATAAAATTGTAATTCCTATTACCCTCGAGACGGCCGCGAGTAATCGGTTTCCAAGATTCATAGAGGCTAACATATTCTAGTTTGAATTGGGCACAAACATCGTATTAGTTTGATTTGACTACCTATGGTGATTAAAACAAACTAAAATTCTGAGTTATTGTTTCGGGAATTTAGCAGTTAAGTTCAACTGTCGTCCTTTTGAATTTATCATTATGATGGTTGTTTCTTTATGACAGCTACGAAAACAAACAGATTTGTTGGTTGATTCTTCCAACGCTTATGAATTTTTTCAAAAAAATTTTAGTATGATATAAACTGAATTGCTGTTTGAAACAAACAAACGAAAACGGTTGAAACAACAAACATTTCCGTTTTCAATCAACTAAATTTCTTTTGTAATTTCAATTATTTGAAATTAATGCTAACAAACATAAAAAAAGTGCACATTTACATTTATAGACTTCTTTTAGTCTAAGAGAAATCTACAAATGATAATACGAGCCTTTCTATTATTTTCAGGTTTTTTAAATAAAATATTAAATTTTCACCTGTTGTTGAGTGACAGCGCCAGAGCATGCAGCGGGACCGGATGACGGAAAATGAAATAAACCAACAAAATAGTTTGTTTCAAACTAAATTTTTAGTTATATTTTCGCCCAACAAAATATCAGTTTGGTTTAACCGCCGCTTGGGTTGAATCAATCTAAAATTTTAATTTGTTCCCCTCAGTCAACGCTACCTGTATCTTCGTAATAATAAACCCCTTTCAAGGTGGAAACAACAAAAATATTAGTTTAGAACAGCCATAATTTCTGTAGTATTGTTGTAATATAGTTAGGTAGAAACAACCAACCTGGCTGTTTGTTCCAAAACAAAATCAGTGGTTTAAAACAACAAATCGGACTTCTGAAACAACTAGTTTTTTTTTAGTTTAGATATCATCAAACAAGTTTGTTGTTTCAACCGGGACTGTATTTTCTCCGTGGTGATTTAGAGAATATTGATTTCAAATGCCACGCACATAATTTTTAGTGAAAACTAGATGTATGGATGCTGATATTAATATAGTCTATATCACGTGATATAAGTTGTAATGTGAGCGGGGTGTAAATCACTTCCAGCCGGACTAATAGGATCACTCCTCAGATGATGACCAAAGCAACTAATAAACAGCGTATTCATAAAGAAGGAACCAAAGTGATAAGCCAAAACGGTTTTTTCATCACACTTTACTCGAGGCGAATCGAAAATACCATTCTTCGGCACAGCGTCAAGAGACCAAAAACGAATTCGAGTTTTCCACTTCTTTTTAACTAAATTTACTCGCGGCGAATCTAAAACAACATTCGTCGACGAAGTTACTCACGTTCGAATAGCAACCAGTGAAGAACGACGATGAACGAATGAGAGGGAATGTAACATAGCGCGAATAGCATAAAACTTCCTCTCACACGAGTCAGTCACAAAGCCACCCATTAACGACAGCACTCCTTTCGTTCGCGAATGCTTGCTTCACTTCCCTTATTTCGGAAGTGTTCGGTGATGACAAACACATTCGAACCGAATGAGGAGAATATCAGTAACACTGCTTGCAGCTATCATTTCCTTCGATGGATAATTTTCCATAAGAGGTCGGGGATTTGATCACTGTTCTGCAGTGGAATTGTCGAAGTCTTATTCCTAAATTGGAATCATTTAAATTTTTAGCTCACAATATCGGTTGTGATGCATTTGCTCTTTGTGAAACATGGCTTTCACCCGAAATCGATCTTCCGATTCACGATTTCAACATTATTCGGCTTGATCGTGAGGATTTACGTGGAGGAGGAGTACTTTTGGGGATCAAAAAGTGCTACTCCTTCTTTAGAGTGACTTTTCCTCCTATTCCAGGTATTGAAGTTGTCGCATGTCAGGCTGTTATTAAAAATAAAAGCCTTTGCATTGCTTCTGTGTATATTCCTCCTAGAGCCTCAATAAACCAGAAACAACTTTCAGATATTTGTTCGGTTCATGCTCCGCGATTGGTCATGGGAGATTTTAACTCTCACGGTACAGGCTGGGGAGAACTGTACGATGACAACCGGTCTTCTTTGATATATGACCTCTGTGACAACTTCAATATGACCGTTCTCAACAATGGAGAAATTACACGCTTGGCTGGTCCATCCTCACTTGGCAGTAGGTTAGACCTCACACTTTGCTCGAATTCATTCTCGTTGGACTGCACGTGGAATGTGATCCAGGATCCCCACGGTAGTGATCATTTGCCTATTAAAATTTCGGTTGCCACCGGGCTCACTCCGTCGAAATCCATCAACTCACGTATGATCTAACTCGTAATATCGATTGGACAAGGTTCAAGACAGCAATAGATGAAGCCGTAACAACGGTAGAAGGGCTTCCGCCGCTGGAGGAATATAACTTCCTCTCCAACCTGATTTTGGAAAGCGCGCTTCAAGCTCAAACTCGACCAGTTCCAGGAACGTCATTTCGCAGGAAACCTCCTTCCCCATGGTGGGATCAGCAATGCACCGAGGTTTACCGCAAAAAGTCCGACGCGTTCAAAGTTTTTCGTAGACGTGGAACACCAGAGCACTTCGAAAGGTACACGGCTCTCGAACGAGAATTTAAGAGCCTCATCAAGGCCAAGAAACGCGGTTACTGGCGACAATTCGTGGACGGGCTATCGCGTGAAACGTCGATGAATACCCTTTGGAATAGGGCGCGAAGATTGCGTAACAGAATTACGAACAACGAGAACGAGGAGTATTCGGACCAATGGATCCTCAAGTTCGCGCGCAAAGTTTGTCCAGATTCTGTGCCAGCACAAATGTTTCCTCGCGAAATCACGAATTCGACACATGAGATCAGCCAACCTTTTTCAATGGTAGAACTCTCTCTCGCACTCCTTTCGTGTGGCAAAACGGCTCCAGGGGCTGATAGAATCAAGTTCAACTTGCTTAAGAACCTTCCAGACGTCGCTAAGAGGTGCATGTTGCACTTGTTTAATCAGTTTCTGGCTCTCAACATTGTACCGGATGATTGGAGACGGGTGAGAGTAATTGCCATTCAAAAACCTGGTAAACCCGCGTCCGACCACAACTCCTATCGACCCATCGCGATGTTATCTTGTATTCAAAAGTTGTTGGAGAAAATGATCCTTTTCCGTCTGGACAAATGGGTTGAGACTAATAACCTGCCTTCAGATACTCAATATGGTTTCCGTAGGGGTAAGGGAACGAACGACTGCCTCGTGTTGCTTTCCACAGAGATTCAGTTAGCTTTTGCTAAAAAAGAGCAAATGGCTTCTGTTTTCTTGGATATCAAGGGGGCTTTTGATTCAGTATCTGTTGAAGTTCTCTCAGATAAACTCCACGCTGGTGGTTTTTCACCATTATTGAACAATTTTTTGTACAATTTGCTGTCAGAGAAACATATGCGCTTTTTTCATGGAAACTCTACAGCTTTTCGATTTAGCTACATGGGTCTCCCCAGGGATCATGTTTAAGTCCCCTTTTGTATATTTTTTATGTCAAAGACATTGACGGTTGTCTGAGTGAGAATTGTACGTTGAGACAACTTGCAGATGACGGTGTAGTGTCTGTCACGGGACCCAATAGGGTCGATCTGCAAGGACCCTTACAGGATACCTTAGACAATTTGTCTACTTGGGCTCTCTATCTAGGTATCGAATTCTCTACTGAGAAAACTGAGTTGGTAGTTTTTTCTAAGAAGCATAACCCTACACAACCGTAGCTTCAAATTTTGGGTACACCGATAACTCAATCTATGTCATTTAAATATCTTGGGGTCTGGTTCAATTCAAAGTGCACCTGGAGATCCCACATTGAGTATCTGAAGCGAAAGTGCCAACAAAGGGTCAACTTTCTCTGCACAATAACCGGGACCTGGTGGGGAGCGCATCCGCAAGATCTTCTAACGTTGTACCGGACAACGATTTTGTCGATTATAGAATACGGTAGTTTTTGTTTTCAGTCAGCGGCTCGGTCGCACATAATCAAACTGGAACGTTTCAGTATCGGTGTCTTCGTATCGAATTTTTCTATATGTTTTGTCAGATATCACTCGATAGCTGGCAGTATAAATGGAGTTAAGGAGATTTGGGGCGATGGCTACATTCTATCACTCCTAAGGTATCTAAGAAATGTTGGTTCAGGGGATTGGATGTGGGTCGAGACTTCATCCGTGTGATGTCTCGCCTCATGTCCAATCATTATTCTTTAAACGCTCATTTGTTCCGTGTTGGGCTGGGAGACAGCAATCTCTGTAAATGTGGACAAGGTTACCAGGGCGCAGATCACGTTATTTGGTTTTGTGCTGAGCATCGTGGAGTCAGATCTGAGCTTTATGATTCCCTTCGGGCTCGAGGTAGACAACCCAATGTACCGATTCGAGACATTTTTTCTGCACGCGATCTGGAGTTTATGAAACTCTGTTCGGTTCCGAACGCTTGATTTATTTTCTCTTATTGACCATTATGCCATATTTGCCCCTAATTCCCCTTTCACACCGTTTGCCTTTTATTCCCCCTGTACCCTTTCCACCCGTTTATCTTTTTTCCTTATTACAGCCTGTTTGTTACTGTCTTAGTGCAATACCATTCCCGAATATCGAATTAAAATGTTAAAAGGTAGTCGAATTCAGTCATCCCAGCAAATTTCTCTCCGCCCCTTTATCATGTTTTGTTTTTGTTGCACATTTTTGTAGCAGTGGGTTGTAGTTGTGTGAGAGGTAGCTACTGCTATAAAAGTAAACCGTTTTGCGCACTGCGCATCAGTTTTGTTTGTAAACGCGTAGAAGTTAAGTTCAAGCGAAGAATAAACGTTGAAAAGAACAAACATCCGGATTTCATTCATTCCACCAAGGTGCATCTGATCCGTTTCCCACTACTGAGCTGAGGCACCCGCTTGCTGCTGTTGCTGAACCTGCTACCGAGCAGTCCATCCATTCGTTGTGAGGCGATAGACGTTGGTCCCATCGTTCCGATCCACAATTAGACCCCTCCCGTGGTAATCTACTGTGGACACCGGTTCGACTGCACACGGACAACCTTTCGCCGATTCCCATCGAAATTTACTGCTGACAAAGAGGATTCCCGTTCCGTTCCGTGAGAGTTACGTTGTGCACCGCACATTGTTTGGTCCTTCGAACCGGATAGCAGAATCGGTGCCTTACAGTTCCAGTTGAAGTATAGTCGCCCTGGTGGAAAATTGAAATCCCGTCCGATCGTGTTCGATCGACCTACTTCGCGTTTCGAAAGTACAGTCCGTGCGAGTGTCGTGAGCGAAGAAGTTTGAACACGTCCGAACAAGTTTCGGAAAAGACAGTAGAGTAGTGTGTGCTAGTGCCCGGTTGGGACGAAGCAAAGACAGTAAAGTAGTGTGTGCAAGTGCCCGGTTGGGACGAAGTAAAGACAGTATAGTTGTTTGTTAGTGTGCCCGGTTGGGACGAAGAAAGGACAAAAGTGTTATAAAATAAGTGTGGGCCTATTCGGCTGAAACAGTGAACAAGTGCCATCGATGTCGATGATACATACGCCCCAGAAATTTGCAAACGAAAATATGGCTCAATTAAAAACGCTAGTGCATCTTCGTGGCCAAGCGAAGGGTAAGGTTACCAGAATCCGGAAAGCAATTGAAGAAGTTTCGGATGCTGGTGTGGTTCAATTTTCCCTCGCCTAGCTGAAGGTGTACGCGAGAAATCTAGAGGCTCATTTCCAAGAGTACCTCAGTTTCCACCACCAGATCACCGGAAAAGCTTGATGATAATGATGCCACGTACCTTCAGTTTGAAACGCATCACACCGAAACTGCAACGTTAGTCGAAGGCTTGATCCAGTCCGCATCTCCGCCACCCGCATTGATGCCCACGCCAGTGTCTGCATTTCAACATCCGCAAATTGTTGTACAGCAGCAACCGCTGCCGGTTCCTGTCCCTTTGTTTGATGGTAAGCCGGAGAACTGGCCAAGGTTCAGACAAGTTTTTTTTGACATTATGACAAGATCCAGAGATTCCGATGCGGTCAAGTTACACCACCTTGAGAGGGCACTAGCGAGTGGATCCGCCGCCAAGATCATCGACCCGAAAACGCTCAATGAAGGAAATTTCGCCCACGCTTGCGAGCTGCTGCTTGACGTTTACGAAGACGAGCGAAAGGCAATAGATTCTCATATCCATGGCTTGCTGAGCTTGAAGCACATGAATAAGGAGTACTCCAAGAAGATGAGGGAGCTTTTGAACGAGGTGACCCGTCACGTTGAAGGACTGAAGTTGCTGAACCAGAATTTGGCAGGCGTATCCGCAGGATTTGTCGTCGTAGTCCTCTCCGATGCTTTCGACCCTGAGACGCGGAAGCAGTGGGAGGCCACTATTCCTCATAAGCAGATCCCGAACTATGAAGACACCATCAAGTTCTTGAAGGAGCGATGTTCGCTATTGGAGCGCTGTGAAATCAGTCATCCCAAGTTGTCGTCATCTAAAGATTCCAGCCAGAAGTCCACCCCGAAGTCCCCATTGGCAAAGTCGTTCGCTATGGCTACACCCGTAGCAAATAGTGATGCGACATGTGAGATCTGCAGTGCGAGCCATCCTAACTTTAAGTGCGATAAGTTTTTATCCCTAACGGTACCTCAGCGTAGAGTCAAGGTAAGAGAGCTTTATCTTTGTTTCAATTGTTTGAGGAAGGGCCACCTTGCCACAAAATGCCCTTCGAATAAGTCCTGCCAGGAGTGTCAATGCAGACACAATACGTTGCTCCATGAGCAAAAATATCCAAAATTTGATGCAAAGCCCGTAGTTGAAGTTTCAAATTCTAAACCAGAATCTATCCAAGTCCAAGTACCCAAACCAAATTCAACCCAAGTTAGTATCCAAGTTCCTTCCCCTATTGAAAGTGTTTCGTCTTTGTCCAATCCAGTCCATAAGGTTCCTCGGTCGGATTGCACACTTTTGCTTACGGCCATGGTTGATGTCCTTGACAGCCATGGTATTTCCCATCCTTGTCGTGCATTCCTCGATTGTGGTTCTCAACCACATTTGGTTTCCCGTTCATTTGTAGAATGTTTGGGAATCGACCAGGTACCTACCCATGTTGAAGTGTTCGGAGCAGCCGGTAAAAGATCGGTGCTGGACAGGAATACGAAACTTACGCTCCGTTCTCGTTGCACGGAATTCCAAGCCCAAATAGAATGTTTGGTCACTGAAGTGGTGACTGGTCCTCTGCCTGGTCGTAAGTTGGATCCTCGATCTTGGAAAATTCCCTCTGGTTTGTCGCTTGCCGATCCTACATTCCATACCTCAGGGGAAGTCAATTTGCTGATTGGAGTTAAATTGTTTTTTCACTTGATGCTGCCCGGACAGCTGATGCTAGGAAAGCAGTTACCGATCCTGAAGGAAACCCGTTTGGGTTGGGTTGTTGCAGGTGGTGCTGATGACGTAGATGAGAACCAGCATTGCTACACAGCCAGCCTGCAGCCACTCACAGAATGTATGGAAAAGTTTTGGTCTATTGAGTCAATTTAACCTAGTGATGCCGTATCCAAGGAAGAGCAAGATTGCGAACAACTTTTCAGTTCCACAACCGTTCGAAATCCAGATGGTACCTACATTGTCCACTTACCGTTGAAGGAACCTGTAAGCGAGTTGGGAAATAACCGATCGTTGGCACTAAAACGTTTTCACATTTTAGAGCATCGATTCTCGAAGAATGCCGATTTGAAGAATGCTTACGTAGATTTCATTAACGAGTACAAATCGTTGTCCCATTGTAGGCAAATTTTCGAGTCTGATGATGCGCCTGGGAAGATGGTTCACTATTTGCCCCACCATGTGGTGTTAAAACCAAGTAGCTCCACCACCCGTTTGAGAGTTGTCTTTGATGCTTCAGCTAGAACAACTGGTCCATCTCTTAACGATGTCTTAATGATTGGTCCCACTGTCCAGGATGACATCTTCTCGATAATCCTTCGAATCCGTAAGTATCGTTTTGCAATAACGGCTGACGCTTCCAAAATGTACAGAAAAGTTCATGTTGATGGAAAACACTCCAGTCTGCAACGAATTTTTTGGAGAGAGAATTCCGATGATCCACTACAGATTCTTGAATTAACTACCGTTACCTACGGGACAGCCAGTGCTCCATTTTTGGCCACCAGAGCACTGTTACAGCTTGCCCGTGATGAATCACAGCGTTTTCCAAGAGCGTCCAAGGTCTTGGAAGAAGATGTTTATGTAGATGACGTGGTATCAGGAGATGATACCATTGAGCAGGCTGTACAGCTTCGTGCTGATTTGACACAGTTGTTGCAGTCTGGAGGTTTCCCTCTACATAAATGGTGTGCAAGCGATGCAACCATTCTTGACACCGTCCCTGAAGAAGATCGCGAAACGTATTTAGAGTTAGAGGGTTCTGATGTGAATAAGGTCATCAAAACTTTAGGTCTACTATGGGATCCAAACGAGGATGTTTTTAGATTCCATTGTGGTTTGCAATTCCAACCGTTGTCGCCAATGCCAACCAAACGTATCGTTCTCTCCGAAATTGCGCGATTGTTTGATCCCTTAGGCCTTGTTGCACCGGTGATAGTTCTAGCAAAGGAGATCATGCAACGTTTGTGGAAGGATGGAGTAGGATAAGATGATCCTTTGGAAGGTGATATTCTGCAGTCTTGGCTTACGTTCAGAGATTCTTTGAAATTTATTAACGCTTTTAAAATCCCACGCTTCGTTGGATTGGAAAGCACCTTGTACGTTGAGATTCATGGTTTCGCAGACGCCTCCAATCGTGCTTATGGAGCAGTTGTTTATTTGAGAATTGTTTCTGCCGTTGATGTTAAGGTTTCACTGCTCTGTAGTAAATCAAGGATTGCTCCACTAAAATCTTTGACAATACCTAAAATGGAATTTTGTGCCGCCCTGTTGCTGTCTAGATTGATTCCCAAATGTGTCTCATCTTTAAAGATGGATATTCAGCGTCTTTGCCTTTGGTCCGATAGTAGCATCGTGCTCGCTTGGTTGAAGAAGTCTCCCAGTCAACTCGAAGTTTTTGTCCGCAACCGCGTGACGGAAATCAATTCCAACATCGGCTGTTACTGGTCTCACATCCGTTCTGAAGATAATCCAGCTGACGTTGTATCCAGGGGACAGTTACCACAGAGTCTTATGAATAATAGTCTGTGGTGGACCGGTCCGTCGTTTTTGAAATTACGTCAGTATGAAGTCGTCGTTCCTGACATGTTGTCCGAGTTGCCCGATTTAATTCCGGTTAGTTCAGAAGTCTCAGTTTCCATAGTTCTCCAAGACGTTCCTTTCGTTGAGTCCTTCAGCTCATTCCGAAAACTGCAGAGGGTTGTTGGATACGCCTTGCGTTTTGTGAACAATTGCAGATCCACCCGTGTGGACCGTGTATCCAACAAATTTTTGACCGTATCTGAATTACGTAAATCAATGATTATTATTATTTCATTAATCCAACAACTTGAACTTGCTCGCTTGCCCGAAGTCCGTGTTGTTCCTTCCGCCCCATTTTCACGAACGGGCGTGGATTTTGCTGGACCGGTATTCATAAAGGTTGGTCTCCGGAAGTCCGTTCGTGTGAAGGCCTACATTTGTATTTTTGTCTGTCTTGCTACCAAAGCAATTCATTTAGAATTGGTTTCTGACCTGACATCTGCGTCCTTTGTAGCAGCTCTCCATCGCTTTGTCAGCCGCCGTGGTCTAGTAGAAGAAATTCATTCTGATCATGGTACAAACTTTGCTGGAGCAAAGTCAGATCTCCATGAACTGTACCTGATGTTCCGAGACGATCAGGCAAAGGAAAGGATTGATGATTTCTGTTGTGCAAAGGAAATCGTATGGAAATTCATTCCACCTCGATCTTCGAATTTTGGGGGATTATGGGAGGCTGGGGTGAAGAGTACAAAAACACATTTACGTAAGGTTTTGTCCAATGCCTGTCTCAATTTTAAAGAATTTTCACTGTTCTTACCCAAATTGAGGCACTGCTCAATTCGCGTCCTCTTTTCGCCTCTTTTGGATACCCACGAGCCGTCTGCCTTAACGCCTGGTCATTTTTTAATTGGCAGAGAGTTAGTCGCTATTCCCGAACCCACACTTGTAGAAATCCCTGTGAACCGTTTGAACCGTTGGCAGTATTTGCAAGCTCTTAGAGAGCATTTTTGGAAACGTTGGTCAAATGAATATCTAAACACCTTGCAAGCTCGTTCAAAATGGGTTAAGGGATCTCCAAACGTAGTTCCCGGACTGATAGTTCTGATTAAGGAAGATAATCTTCCTCCACAGAGTTGGAAATTGGGCAAGATTTTAAAGATTTATCCTGGCAGTGACTCAGTAGTTAGGGTGGTAGATGTCAAAACATCTACCGGAGTATACCGTCGCTCAGTATCAAAACTCGCACCTCTTCCAATTGACGATAATGATGAAGCTCTCGCACTTGCAGATCCACATATCAGCCCGGGGGGTGAATGTTCGGTTCCGAACGCTTGATTTATTTTCTCTTATTGACCATTATGCCATATTTGCCTCTAATTCCCCTTTCACACCGTTTGCCATTTATTCCCCTTGTACCCTTTCCACCCGTTTATCTTTTTTCCTTATTACAGCCTGTTTGTTACTGGCTTAGTGCAATACCATTCCCGAATATCGAATTGAAATGTTAAAAGGTAGTCGAATTCAGTCATCCCAGAAAATTTCTCTCCGCCCCTTTATCATGTTTTGTTTGTGTTGCACATTTTCGTAGCAGTGGGTTGTAGTTGTGTGAGAGGTAGCTACTGCTATAAAAGTAAACCGTTTTGCGCACTGCGCATCAGTTTTGTTTGTAAACGCGTAAAGGGTGTCCACGATGAAATTGCCACACGCAAAATTGATTCGCAAAATTCGAGTTTTCATCCGATTGCCATCAAATTTTCAGGGATTGAGAAATAACTATTAAACTTCATTTTACCATTTTACTCGTATTTTATTTACAGTCCATACGCAAATGCCCGCACCTTGGCCTTAACCCCGGCCATAAGATTCTGCACAACCTGTGAATCAACCGTTTTTTGCATGTAAACCCATACTTTCTTCAGTTCCTCGACTGTCTTCACTACCTTAGGTCGTTTAAGAAGGTGCTGCTTCATAATCGCCCAGTACTTCTCGATGGGGCGGAGCTCCGGAGTGTTGGGAGGGTTGAACATTTTCGGCACGAAATTGACATTATTGTCCGCATACCACTTCAGCACGTCCTTGGAGTAGTGGCATGAGGCCAAATCCGGCCAGAAGATTGTTGGGACGTTGTGGGCCTTCGGGAGAGGAAGCAGCCGCTTCTGGAGGCACTCTTTTATGTACACCTGTCCGTTAATCGTGTCCTGGGTCACGAAAGGTGCACTCCGCTTCCCGCACGTGCAGATGGCTTGCCAAACCAGGAATTTCTTCGCAAATTTGGACATCTTCTGAGTGCGGACATGCTCCGGAACGCTGAACTTATCCTTGGCCGTGAAAAACAGGTTGCCGGGGATCTGTTTGAAGTCGGCCTTCACATATGTTTCGTCGTCCATGATGCAGCATTCAACTTTCGTCAGCATGTTGAGGTACAACTTCCTGGCACGGGTTTTGGTGGACTTGTTCTGCTTCTCGTCGCGGTTAGGGGCCTTTTGTACCTTGAATGTTCGAAGCCCAGCCTTAGTTTTGGCCTTCTGGACAAAACTTCGGCTTAGGTGCAGCTTCTTAGCCACATCCCGAACGGAGGCGTTCGGATTTCGGTTGAAGGCCCCAACTACGCGGTTGTGATTTTTGGTGTTGTACGGAATACTTTTTCCTTCACTTCTGGGCTTCCGATCGGTGGTCAACCGTTCCTCGAACCGCTTAATCACTCGCGACACCGTGGAATTCGCGATTCCCAACGTTTTAGCGATGGAACGATGCGAGAGATCCTTGTTCTCGTGATG
The DNA here is from genome assembly GCA_024533555.2 of Aedes koreicus. Classification (NCBI taxonomy): domain Eukaryota; kingdom Metazoa; phylum Arthropoda; class Insecta; order Diptera; family Culicidae; genus Aedes; species Aedes koreicus. The sequence continues at coordinate 508,739 of JAHHFK020003780.1, forward strand.
AATGCGCAAGATTTTATCACGCACGAGCTGTTCTTTCGACTCCATTTCCGCGAGTTTTGATCACAGGACTTTAAAACTTGCAGCATGTAAATAATGCACTATGAACTAAATCCACCCAAATTTTCATTAAATTCTACCCAACGGTTAAAAAGTTAGAGCAATTTCATAGTGTGGCAATTTCATCGTGGACACCCTTTAGAAGGTAAGTTCAAGCGAAGAATAAACGCTGAAAAGAACAAACATCCGGATTTCATTTATTCCACCAAGGTACATCCGTTTCCCACTACTGAGCTGAGGCACCCGATTGCTGCTGTTGCTGAACCTGCTACCGAGCAGTCCATCCATTTGTTGTGAGGCGATAGACGTTGGTCCCATCGTTCCGATCCACAATTAGACCCCTCCCGTGGTAATTTACTGTGGACACCGGTTCGACTGCACACGGACAACCTTTCGCCGATTCCCGTCGAAATTTATTGCTGACAAAGAGGATTCCCGTTCCGTTCCGTGATAGTTACGTTGTGCACCGCACAAACTCATTTATGTGTTTTTGACTAACATTAGCCTTAGATTGTAGTTTGATTAACTTACTTGTTTAGGTCTAAATTTTTGAGGATTGTGTGTATCGGTGTGTGATTGTGGTTGTGTGTGTGAGTGTTGTTGTGTGTGTGAGTGAGTGATTTTTTTTTTAAATTGAAAACGTTCAACTAAAAAATTGTTATTTGAAATTCTAGATATAAGAAAACCATTGTTCCTCATGCTTTGTTTAAAATTTCCACCGCAATTTTCCCATCCATAAAATTGTAATTCCTATTAACCTCGAGACGGCCGCGAGTAATCGGTTCCACCCCCTTAACCTTAGTTCTAAGATAACTGATGTATATAAACATGAAAACTTGGCTCTGTAAAGTTGAGCCTGTACAAATAAATGAATTGTATGTATGTATGTAAGGTAGCCACCATCCTTTCTAAGACCTTGTCATGTATGCAGCTCCACTTAATAGCAAGAACAAATTGAGTTACCGGTTTGCATTCACAGTAACGCTGTATGAAGGGCCAAAAACGGTGGGGCGAACCCGTAAGTAGAGACACTTACGCGAAACCCGCGGGAACACCTGTACAAATAAATGAATTCATAAAAAAAAAAAAAAACTACACTCAAAAAAATCGACACGTTGTTTTCACGTGAAATTTCACGTAACTTCCACCTGAACACGTAACCAAATCTTCTTCAGTAAAATCAGGTGAACATTACGTGTCCAGTGAATTGTACGTGAAAAATCACGTAAAATTTATGTTATTATCACGTAGAATGTGAATTTACGCGGAAATCACGTAGCTTTTACGTGAATTCCACGTATTTTTTACTGGTTTTGGCAGTGGACGAAAATTACGTGCGTTTCACGTGGAAGTAACGTGTCGATTTTTTTGAGTGTATGGATTGATTCTATAACACAGATCGCAAGATAAGAGTGCTGGCAAGCATATTGGGCAAACAGCCAAACGAAAAATGTGAAAATGATTAAGCTATTGGTGAAAGAGAAAGTAAACAGAGAGAGTCTCTCAATAGGGGGTTTTAATTTAAAAAAAAACATGTTTTTTCCATCCGTATCGATGATGGGCGTTCTTCCTAGCACAAAAATGTGAATTTTATGAATCTCAACAATTTTTTCTCGATTTTTAAACAAAACAAATCTAATCGTTTGTATTTTCATAAACTGACATGCAGTTTCACAAAGTGACATTTATACAAAGTGACAGCACTTAATTTTCACTAACGGGGGCTCCCATTTTGAAATATATTTCAACTTATGTACACTCCCGTTTCATTTACTCAATTTTTGAGTACAATTGTATACTATCTCTTTTTCTCTCACGGAAATGTTACTCAACTTTCGTAAAAAGTGGATCTACTCATAAATTGAGTAGATCCACGTTGTAACGAAAATTGAGTATCATTTTCGTGAGCGAAAAAGAGGTAGTATACAATTGCAATAAAAAATTTAGTAAAATTAGACGGGCGTGTATGCTAAAAATCAATGGTTGGTTCGTTGGCTTACGTAGTCTGTTTTTTGTAGCTTTTATCATGGTGAAATAGGATGGTGTTGTCTTGCAATCATTATTTTTTGAAATTGTTTTTTTTTCAATAGTTTCGCTTGTAAAAATTAAAAAATAAATTAAATGCCGGTATATTATTATATTTATTATCGAACAATGTTATAATCCACATACCCCTATAATACCCTATTGTAGATTCGCCCTAATGAAAAAAAAACCTAGATATGACTATTGTAGTTTTCGGCTTTAAACCTGGGTCAGGTCTGACTCTGACTCGCAATCACCGAACGAAAACGGATCCAGAGTCGCGTCAGTATGATGGTATTAGCAACAGTATTAGTGCAAAACATAAACATATACAAACATAAACATTTTATTTTGACAGTTCATGTTTGTGTGTGTTGGTGAACCCAGGTTGGACCTCGAAAAAACTTGAGAGCGAACCTCATCGATGTTGGGTCGGATCCAGGTCCGACCCGATTGATTAAAAAAACGTTTTGACAGCTGTTAGGGCGGACCTAGGGCGAACCCAGTTCCGCACTGGTAATAACCGAAAACGACATATGTGTGAGGCGAATGTGACCAATTTTCAGGCGGGTAATTGTGTGTCGGTGTATGTGGTTATTATTATCGGGCCAGGAAAAAGTATGAGCTTTTAATCTTCGAAGGGCGAGATGTCGACTATAGAACCACTTATGGTTCCAGCTGTCTCGAATTGCCTCTGTGGACCATCTAGTGACGTATTGTGCTGGGATGGATATTTCCTCTGGGACCAATTCGCGACCCTCCCCGGCTAATCGTTCCGCCTTCTCATTGCCAAGGATACCAGAATGACCTGGAACCCAGCAGAAAGCGACTCGATTCTCCAAAGAAAGGCTCTCCGTTTCTTGGAGCCAGGGATGTTTCACACATGAAGAATTCCATTCATGGAGACAGCTGGCAGAGTCGCTGAAGATTACGGAGGGGATGTTCAATTGAAAATCTAGATTGGAAGCTTTCATCAAAGCATAGGCTTCGGCACTAAACATATATAGGGTAGAGAAGAGCTGATGTTGGGAAGGGATGAATCGCTTGAAATGCCGTATCCGACTTTACCATTTGATAAAGATCCGTCGGTGTACACATGGTAATGGTTGGGATATTTATCGTCATGGAGTTTTAAGAAGTTGTTTGGATTTTTGAAGGGGGATCACCGGCTCTGAATATTTGGAGTAAGGAAAGATCAGTTGATTGGACGGTTGATTCCAAGGTCTGATTTTGGATCTGATTTGAACGGCTGTTAGGGGAAGGGTATGATTTGTAAGGGAATGAATAATGGAGGAAGCTCTATGGACTAATGGAACATTTTTATTGCGGTTAAGAATAATGGCTTTAGTCACTAGAATGTTTGCGAGGTGGTAGTCATAAGGAAGTTCGGCCATTATGGAAAGGATAGGACTGGTAGCGAAGGCGTCGGAGGAATATCGGAATGCTTTGTTGTAAAGGAGACGGAGTTTTTGGTGGATTTTATCATCATCATCATATCTACTATAGAAGCCCACACCATAAATCATTTTGGGTGCCATTGTTTTCCTGTGGGCACTCGGTAACTTGGTACCAAACCTTGATGACATTAATTTGCTTATTAGTGGTTTTACGGATGTAATCAGCATGGATACGAAAACTGAGAGTTCGGTCAAGGAATATGCCAAGGATTTTGAGGGTTTTTTGGGATTTTATTAAGTTCTGGTTAAGGGTGATTACAGGAAGTTTGGAATGTTTTTTAGTGGTATTACTGATATAAAGGAGTTGGCATTTTTCAGCTATTGCTTTATGAGAAAGAAATTGGTTGGAGTAGTTTGAGAATGAGACAGTTAGTGCAAAATGGTCAGCAAAATGTTCAGCTATTAGGGAAGGGTTATCAGTAATTTGATTTTGGATACGACGTTTTATGGGCTGTTTAATCTTTTTGCCGTTTAATCTATGGATTTTATCCCACAGTTCCTTTGAGAGCTTTCAGAGTTCATGGAGGTAATAAAATGATCCCAACTGTCCTGTTTAATTGCGATTGCGTTTGCTTGTTTAATTGCGATTTTAGCTGTTTGGCGAGCTATTTTAAAGGCGATGTGAGCATCGTAATTTTTGCGGTCCTCCACAGCCACTCTCTGAAAAGCACGGATTTTTTTTACGACAGAGTTTTATTACAGACCGCACCTCTGGATTTTACCAGGAAACCGCTTTTTTGCCCGGATTGCCTTTAGTTCTAGGGATGTGTTAATGGCAGGATCGAAAATTTGTTCAATTAACTCGTCGGGAGTGGAGGGTGGTCTGTTTTTTAAGCTGTCATAAATATCCTGTTGGTAGTTTGGCCAATTGGTAAGTTCATACTGCCATCTGGGACGGCAAGATATAACAGGAAGGGCTCAATTCAGAGAGATGGCAATTGGGAGATGATCGCTACCGCAGCAGTCACTATGTACGTCGCAGAACAGCTGAGGGCTGAGGTTATGGGAGCAGATGGATAGGTCGAGAGCGGATGATTTGCCGGAAGAAGGATTAATTCTGGTGTGGGTGTTATCATTTAATAGGGAGAAGCCGAATTCATCAATAATTTGTTCTATTATCAATCCCCGGGGATCCTGAAAAGAGCCATCCTGAGTGACTCATCAAAAGAACTGGGGATATTTGATAAAACAATATTTGATTTATTAGGTTGGTGAGGAGGGACTTTACATTTGAATTTGTTTGACCTTCGGGGGATATGTAGATGGATATTAAGGTAAGTTTTAGCGGGAATCAATTTCGACGGTAACTTTTATTAGAGGAGAGGAACGGTTAATTCTACGGTGGGGAATATCATTTTTAACTGCCATTGCAGCCCCAGTTTTCATGGGATTCTGGATTTTCGCATAGGTAGAGGTCGTAATGCTTTATAATGTTTGGATAGGTTTTAGATTTAGGAATTAAAGTTTCTTGTAGAGCGAGTGCTATTGGGTTGAATTGGTTAATTAGGAGTTGTAATTCTGGGAGTTTTCTACTGTAAGGTGATGCAAAAACGGGGGGGGGGGGGGGGGGGGAGGTCCGAGTCTGAATATTTATCGGGTTTGAACCGTTGGCCATTTTTCGATTGAGGGCTGGGAGGGTCATTACGAGAGAAATCCTGAGAAGTGTGTAGTTGGTCAATTATATTTTTGAGGTTAGCGGGGGTCTTTTTCGTTAGCTGGATGTTTGAGGGGTTCAGGGGGATTTGTGGCAAGGCAAGAGATTTCTTTGGGACAGGTGGATGAATCTTAGTGGTAGGATGTCGTTTGTGTGAAGCAAAGATTGGCTTTGAAGGAGCGGCACTTACCTGAGCAACAGCTTCGATCCGTTCGGAGTGGTGAGAGCTGGCATATGTCTCCATGTCGGAAACACTTTCAACTTCCTTGGCTTTGGTGGCTTTCTTTGGTCGTTTCTCCTCCTTCTTCAGCTAACAAAAGCAAAAGTGCCGCCACCGGCAGCAATTTGTTTGCGTGCTTCCTCTTTCGAAATTCCTTTAGTGAAATGTAGCCGTGTAACTTCCTTTTCCATCTGGTAAACTGGACAGGTTTGGCTAGCAGGTCCATGTTGTCCCTGGCAGTTTCAGCAGAATGAAGTAGCGGAGCATTCCTTGTCCATTTCGTGCACATCGGAGCAGTTCCTGCACCGGGCTACCTCCTTACAACGGAATTTGGTATGTCCGTAAACGTAGCATCGGTAACAAAGTATCGGGTCCGGAATATAAATTCTGGTGCGAATCCGTAGGGGGGCATTTTTAACGTGTTCCGGTACAGCATTTCCGTTGATGGTCAGGATAATACTTGGAGTGTTCGTCACTTTTCCGTCTTGCATGCGAGTGATCAATATTACACCAATTACCCCTTCCGTTGACATCCATTCAAGCCTGGGGGTGCGACACATCTAAATCCAGATTCAAGATGATCGAAAAATCTCACGCTAGCGAATCAATCTTTGAAAAATCTTGTTTCAGCTTGTAAATCTTAATCCATCTACTTGCATCGTGCTGCATCTTTTTGCAGCAAATCTTTAAAATCTTCATCAAAATCTTTAAAATCTTCTTTCTATCTACTAAGCGTGCGCAAATCGCACAAAAGCATAAAAAAATATATCTGAGATAGAGTCGCACCCCCTGATTCAAGCAGCTCCTGTTCTGATTCCTCTTGGATCTCCCGGCACGAGATTACACTGCGCCGTTTGTTGAGGATGGGGTGGAGTTCCACCACCACCGCCGTGCCATCAAACAAAGTCCACATATTGAGGAGCACTGTGACCTGTCGAGCATCACGCACACGCAGCACATATTAACTACCACCCGATTCCGTCGTCGTACTTTCAATGTCACCGAAAAGGTCCTGCATGGACTTGCCAACAACGAAAGGGCAAAGTCCTTCTTCTATGGACCTTTTTCAAACTCGCACTACACACTAGCCGCTTGTAACGCTCACGGAGAAAAAAATAGTGGCTCAGTTTTCAACTGAAAATGCGCAGTTACTATTGATTCGCTTTGAGAAGTTTTTCGCTTGTAAAAAACACGTTCGTTCAGCACGAAAGCAAAAACTCCAATGATACAGATACTCCACTGGTGAGGAGCATTTCGGTCAACCCGTTATATAGGAGCGCCTTTTGCGCGTCATGATATGGGTGGCCCTGATTGGCTGTAGTTTATTTGCTGCACGGTTGTCTTCTTAGGGGTGTATTTTCTCGCTTCCGACGGAGCCGGAACAAGGACGTTGACGAATTCCTCCGGGGAGTTTGATAGATTGACAGTAAAACTATCGAACACCTCATTCTGGTAGCCGGACCAGTCGGTCAGCTCGTGCTTTCTTCTGGGGCGGCAAGTGGTGACAGGAGTAGCTCGATCCAAATAAATGACAATGGAAGGGTGACCCCTTCCAGGAGTATTTCCAGTCGCAAAGTCAACCCTAGTCTGATCTCCGCTATTGTCACCATTGTCACCAATAAGCTGTTCGAGCATTCGACCACGAGCGTCATTAGTATTACCACCACAAATAGCAGAGTGGCCATTGAAATAACCAGTTATGAGAACGGGTGACAAGATTTGGTTCAACAGAAAAACTAGGGTAACTTTAAATGGGACATCAATTTTGATGGTTATTGCAGTGAGAGATGATGAGAGATTGACTTGGCGATGGGAAATATCGGACTTTATGACTATTGCTGCACCTGAATTGTATGTTTTACTGTGGTGTAGCATAGGTATAAATCATAACCTCTTACTGTTCAGAGATATATTTGATTCAGGAGCTAAGGTTTCTTGTAATGCTATTGTAACGAAATTGAATTAGGTTATTAGTAAGTGTAATTGAGATAATCTCCATTTTAGACTGTGGTAGACGAGTTCCGAACCGAGTAGAAGATATACATACGTCTGGTATGTAGCGAACAGTATGAACAAGTAAACAAGTGACAATGAAGGCGATGAGTCCAACCCTTTAGTGGCGAAGGCAATACACATACATATATATATAGAAACTAGGTGTGCTAGTACGGCGCGCTAGTTAGAGTTAGACACCGATCACCACATCTCCTTTTCTTTCGGATTAATGATAAACTTACACACTGTATGTTCTTAAATATATTTACTTACAAAAGCTTACCTGGATCAGCTAAAATGAATCGTACAAACCTTTTACAAATACTTCAATCTACGGGATGGGGGCTTGCGAATACGATCCGGGCAACGACGGTTGGATCTTATAGGTGTTGATTCTTGAGTGCTTGTTTCGTCTGGTATAGCGTCTTCAGGATAGCTGAAAATTTTCTTCAAATGTGACACATTTCGTTCATAAAACTTTCCTGTATCCAATGATTTCACTCGGCTGTTAGATCCGCTCCGCTCTTCAACTATGAATTTCTCTGACTAGAAACCACTTGAGAGCTTGTTGGAAGGGTGTAAATTCTTCACTAGCACCAGATCACCCACCGCAATATCACTGACCTAGGCTCTGCGCTTTGAATCCTCTCTTTCTTTTCCCTTGAATTTCAATGTTGCGTCCTTGTCCGCATACCCTGTGAAAGTATCCGCAGTCCTTAAATCTTCAGCGTCTGGAAATTTATAACGAAGCTTCCGGTTTTGAAGCAGCTCACTGGGAGCATTTTCCGTCGTGGAATGAGGTGTATTATTATACATTTCGAGAAATTGATCCATTTCTGCTTTCCAATCTCCTTACAGAGCATTGACTATTTTTAATCGTTTAAGAAGCGAACGATTCTGCTGCTCCACTTCGCCATTGGCTTGTGGCCAGTATTTTGACGTATGGTTTAGATGGATCCCTTTGGTATGGCAGTACTCTTCAAAATCAACAGAAACGAATTTCTTGGCATTGTCGAGTGTTATGGTAGCTGCGTGGTACACCCCAAAATCCAAAAATTTTGATCAATCGCTTTATCGTTTCTTTCGCAGTAATGTGGGTCATTAGTCGGTATGTAAATCTGGAAATAAAGTAGTCAATAACTACCAATACACATTCCCCAGTTGGCATTGGACCACGGAAATCAATTGCAATGTCCACCCAAGGCTTTTCTGGTAATGGTCGCCGCTGCATAGGTTCTGGTGAATCGGGAACCTGCACCAAACGGCATCCTTCGCAAGCATCACAGGTCTTAACGACCTCCTGATCTATATTAGGCCACCAACATCGGTCTCTCAATCTACGCTTCATACACGTTTGTCCCGGGTGACTTTCGTGGGCAAGCAGCAACATTCTCTTCCTGGAAATGGAATAACGAGCTTTGATCCTCGCATGATCAATCCGTTTACATAGGATAGCTCAGTTCAAAACGGGAGTAGAGTTTAACTTGATCTGCTGCCCAATTTTCTTCCATAACCGCTTGTTTAATCGCCTGCATTTCATCATCGTTTTCGGTTGCGTTAACTACTTCCGAAATACCGATTGCGGCTGTTTCCTGTATCGCTCGAAGTGCGATTTCGGTTTCTCCGTCAAAGTTCTCATTCAACTGAGTTTCTGTAAGAATTGCCAAAGGTACTTGCCAGAACCCGACGAATACATACCTCCGACTCATCTTGCCAATGGTTGTCCTGTACGTGTGATGCTCGGCGCGACAGAGAATCAGCAATGTTAGTTGAACCCCTCTTATAAGTGACTGAGAATCTGAATGCCTGTAGTCGGAGTATCCACCACTTTATACGAGCTGTTTGGCGAGAATTAACCCAAAATAGACTTTCGAGAGGTCGATGGTCTGTTTCCAGAACAAAAGAAATGCCCAAAAGGTAAACTTTGAACCTTTCAACCGTCCAGATAATGGCTAAAGCTTCTTTTTCAATTAAAGGATAACGTTGCTCAGTTTCCGACAGACTTCGAGAAGCGTAGCTTATAACCCGAACTTTGTTGTTCTTGATTTGTATAAGCACTGCTCCGAGTCCAACTCCAGATGCGTCTGTTACTAAAACAGTATGATCTTTTGGGTCGTAGTAGCGCAAGTGTTCTATGTTGCCAATGCGTTGTTTGAGAGACTCGAACGAAAGTTGATGCACCTTATTCCATTCAAATTGCATCGATGTTTTGAGTATTTCCCGGATGACTATCTGTTGCAAGATTCGGAATGAATCGTGAAACGTAAGTTACAAGCCCAAGAAAACTACGGAGCTCTTCCTTGATCTTTGGAGCTCGAAACACCTGAATTGACCTCACTTTGGCATCCGTAGGTACCACTCCCAGAAAAGTAATTCCTTTTGTTTGAATTTACCTTTCTGCATGTTCAATACAATTCCGTGCTTGTTCAAAACCAACAAAGTTTTCCGTACTGCATCATCGTGCTTTTCTTCTGATTTATCCCAGAGGACAATATCGTCAATAAACACTACCGTGTAAAACAATCTGAAGGGATACTTTCAATTAAGTTCTGAAAGAATTCTGGTGCATAGTTGACACCGAATAGAAGCCTTGTGTATCGGTAGAGACCCCAGTTGGTAGTGAAAGTTGTTATGTCACGGCTTCCTTCTGCAAGCTCAACTTGATGAAATGCTTGCTTGATGTCCAAAGTACTGAAAAATTTAAGTGCTCTCAAATGAATTTAAATGCTCTCAAATGAATGCTCAAATACAGCTCTTTATATACGGCTTATTCCAGTACTAGTAGCGAATTCGTTTTTGAACCTAGGTTGGAACTAGTTCCAACTAGCGATACCCGAACTTATTGACAGTGCAAACCTCAATCCGATACGAGTTACAGATAAAACCATACACACTGACAATTAACACACAACAAGCCGACCCAATTTTGATACCCGATGCAGTTTGGAACTGGATCAAAAACGAATTCGCTATTAGTATTCCCTCTCATTCTCTTTTTTATTTATTGTTGCCAATACCCAAAAGTTTTGCCTTCCAGTACACGGTGAAAGTCACCTATACATTGGCACTCACACTTCTATCAATCATAGTCATTAAAAATACATGCATTTGGCATTATTAACAATATATTACGAGCCGTTCATTCGAACGATGAAAAAAAAAATCCGGCTGCTTTCCTGGCGTTTCTCATGCAATGGCACCTGATATCGTGTACGTGCCACGAAATATGAAAAATGAGCATTTTACATACCTCGTTTTTGCAGAGCTTATCCTTTATACCTAAAAAAATAATCTTTATGTCCATCCATCGACACCAACGACGGACAACACCACTCAGCCACCAAAAATTACCTTAAATGAACGATATCACAAATCCTCCAACCATTTCATTAATGGTTTGGATGGTACTCCAAATAGGTCGCTAAGAAAAATAACCATACGAAATTTATTAGGGTGACTTTTAATTTTCCACACACACACACATTATATATACGAACGCTTCTGTATATTTTTTGCTGTACACAATTCTTCTCCATCCCTAATAAATTTCGTATGGTTATTTTTCTTAACGACCTATTTGGGGTATCATCCAAACCATTAAAGAAATTGTTGGAGGATTTGTGATATCGTTCGTTTAAGGTAATTTTTGGTGGCTGAGTGGTGTTGTCCGTCGTTGGTGTCGATGGATGGACATAAAGATGTAAAGAAAATCACATGCTTTTTATTATTCACGTTTTTAGAATTTGCGGAATTTTTTTTCTTCATTGTGCCTATTCTTTAAGCAATACGACGTGGTGTAGATATATATATTTTTTTTTTGTTTGTTTTTGGCGGGGGGGGTGAGGAGGTGGGGGGGGGGGGGGGGGGTGTGAGTGGTGGGTGCTTAACTATTCTTTTTTATCACTTTTATCTAAATATAAAAAAATTCTTATTTAAATCAGAAAAAAAAAATAAAAAAAAAATGAGTAATAATAATATTAAATAAAAATAAAGGGAGGGGGGGGGGGGGGGGGGGGGGGGAGGGGGGGAGAACCAGAGCTCGAAAAAATTGACTGCCGTCGTGAACGACGAGTAAAAAAAAATATTCAGTGTGCACTTTTTTCTCTATCTTCATTTCGTTCTATCAGTCAAACAACACATGCTTGTCGACTTGTTTTGCCGTGTTCAGTCATTCCATTGTCCCTGTGTTCTACACAACTCATTCACACCACAGCAAAGCACTGATCTGGCTATTCAAGCGTCAAGAAGTTTTGATTGCTTGACTGAATGTTCTGGTATCCAGTCATTCATTTTCGCGTTCGTGAGTGAATTTGTCTGCTGCTGGACTTTTTTTTCCAATTATACCTGGCAGAAGACAAGGAAATCCAAAAGACGAAGCTGTAGCAAACGATCTATGGTCGAAATCGCTACAGAGTTTGTGGTTCGAGATCGGGAAAAGGCAAGTGGCAGGATCGATTCAAGAAGTTGCTGCAAATACGTGCAAGCAAAATACGTTGGTTTTGTCACTTAATCGATTCTTCAAATGAAGGACTGTTCTTTCTTCTTCACGGTAGAACGTTGAAATTGAATGAGTTGTTTGCGCTTATTTACATTCACTGCTTTCTGGAACGAATGAATGATGAAAGTAAAGCAGCAAAAAACCAGATGGTTCTCCTTGCACTACAGATTCATGTAGGCAAATTTGTGTTTACTTCATGTTCGCTAGAGGCAGCATGTGATGAAAAATATATTGTCTCAGTCAGGGTGCATTTTGAGATTTGAATGTGAGATTTTAAAGCTCTGCAGTGACAATGAAGGCGATGGGCCACCCTTTAGTGGCGAAGGCAAAACACAAACAAAAAAAAAAAAATATATATATATATATATATATATATATATATATATATATATATATATATATATATATATATATATATATATATATATATATATATATATATATATATATATATATATATATATATATATATATATATATATATATATATATATATATATATATATATATATATATTTATATTTTTTTTTATTTATAGTATAAATGACCACATAGACCTAAAAGATTCCATTGAATAGCGAGGGTTGTTTAAGTGGCAGACGAATGATGGGGATCAATCATTGTTTGGGTTGGCTGTATGGGCCATTGTTACGTTGCTGGGGGTATGATTAATGCATGGCAGAGTCAAAGGGGTTGGACAGGCTGTCAACTTTCGTTATGGAGGGAGGGATTTTCATGTAGTTTTGTAGTAGGATTTGTGGGTAGACGTTGAGCCTTGAGCCGATTGACCATTGACCTTGGAGTCTCACTCACCTTGTTCTTCTGCTTCTTTTCTGGTCTTTTTAACTCCAATTTCTCAACTAGGGACGTAAGTTTGGCAACGGTGTCCATCAGTTCCATGATTATGTCGTCCTTTTCAGGCCTGCTACAGCGTTGTTTTGGTTGATGCTCAGTCGTTGTTATACCTTGCTTTCTTCAGCATACAAGCCAGCTCCATCGTTAAACTGCTTGCATGCTTCAGTGTAGTTGATGCCTTTCGTTACGGTAAGTCTAGAGATCTTCTCTCTGCCAGATAAACTGGACACTTACTGATGGAAGGACTATGCTCAACCTTGCAGTTCAGATAGTATGGCTTTTTCTTGCATTCGCCCAAATCATCTACTTTGGAGTAGTTCGGGCAATGAGCTGCAGCCTTGCAACGACTCTTCGTATGTCCGTACTTGTAGCACGTGAAACAGGTCGGGAATGTACACTCGGGTTTTGATCCTCAGCAGACCAACCTTGATGAACTTCGGCATTACTGCCCCCTCAATGGGGGGGGGGGGGGGGTTTGTCTTAACACCGTCGACCATACGTGTAAAACGTTTCGCAGCAACAACATCTTGGAGCTTCATATGTTAGACCAGTTCTTCTTCACCGAGGTTCTGGGTTTCGCGGCACCAACGACGCTTGTGAGGGGAAGGATGCAGCATCACAGACACCGCCGTTCCGTCCCAGAATTGCTTTATTGCGAGCAACTTTTTCACCTGCTCAGCACTTCGCACTCTAAACACGAGTTTGCTTCCGTCGGCTTCGGTGATTGTACCTTCGATATCTTCGGCCAATGCATCCAGTTTCTCTACCAGGAAAGGGCGGGGGGCCCTCGCGCGCCGGGGCGGGTTTTTGGGCGGGGGGGGGGGCGGGGCCCCCGGGCCCGGGCCGGCGCCACCACTAAAAGTGTTCTTTGTTGTGTTTTTTTGAGGGGGTGTGTTTTTTTAACGCGCAAAAAGACACCAAAAAAAAAAAGAGGGGGGGGGGGGGGGAAAAAATTTTTGGTGGGGATTCGGGGAAAAGGGGTGGGGGGGGGCGCCGGGGGAGGGTGGGGAGGGGAAGAAGAATGGGGGGGGGCATTTTAACAGCTCTGGTTTTTTTTTTTTTTGTTGGGTGTTTGTGAATTAATTGTAATTGTAATTTCTCAGTCCCCGCCCTGGTAGACCACTGTCCGCCCATCTGCGTTTGGGCTAGACGAGAACCTACCAAGCCTGCCCGTTGATATGCCCTAGACCATATAGCACACCGGGATCTTCCACAAGCAGGCGCCGGTTATTAACTAACCAGTCCCAACAAGTGCTAGATTCATTACATAGAGGATAGAAGGAGGCAGAAAGTGAAGCAAGAGAGATAGAGGCGTTTGATTGCTGAAACGAAAACGGAATAATGATTTAGTGATCAGTACATTATTGTAATTGATAAGTTCAAGTATGAATAGTTCTCATCTGTTTCTTCTCCTATTGGTTGTTGTTGCACTGTTACTGCAAGTTTTTGTCATCCAACTTGTTCTTTGATTTCATCCACTACCGCTCGGTTATTGTGCGGGGCGCATTTAAATACATGTAAAGATAGCAAAAATAACAGAGATATTCATTAGTGGTAACATATATAATACGCTTTCTTATCATGTGAAGCTTAAAGATGGATTACACGATAAGCTGTCTAGTGAAATATTTTAATATTAGTACCGATTTCCGATTTGAACCGATTTATACCAATAGTAAAGATGCTATTGCGGCCACTCACAAAGTGTGATGGTGGTTTATCATTAGGATAACAAAGCAATCTATATTAAAGCATGAGAGCCAACTTATACCGGTTTACACCAACAGTACGAAAGCTGTTGGAGCCACTCACAAAATGGAATAGTAGTTAACTTGTTCCAAGATATGTGGCCCATCAAGTATGGCGAACGAATAATACGGATCACAATTAATTATGATCCCCACCATCAGCCCACCACATCCGGCGAACCGCCACATCTCACCGGAAAGCAGCTTTATTGTTTTTCTTTGTTCACTCGATCACTCGCGCCACCGAACAATAGGTAACCGAAACAATAGAAAACGCAATATGCCCGATAACAAAATATTACGCAACAAACCCTCGACACAACCGTTCACAACCGATGCCCGTCGTAGGCTATTTGCTTTTCGTAAACTTTCAATTTGTACAACTACATTCTAAAAACTACTTTACAACTGGAACTGATATCTGCAACAAGCAAGTTGAACGTCTTAAAGAGCAATCTACACTTTGAATAACGATTGAAGGATTTTGCGAAATAAGCGTCGTTAGAAGCATTTTGTACCTTCTGTCTGTCAACTTTATGCTTCTATTGATTTTCAAGCTCATCTGTTTAGTACCAACCGGGGGAGACTTGGTCCTATACCCAATGATTTCATTATCTCCAATCTGCTCAACAAATCGCAATGTTTTGTGATATAGTGGACGGAATATTATAATTTGAGATAATTCAATACAGACGTCTTCCAAACTTGGAAGATCGACAGGTAATCGGTGTGTAACCACCTGGAACCTCATAGCAAGATGCTTAGAGGCGCACCGGAAGAGTCGATGAGCTACCTCCCCCCGGAATCTGTGTTAGGAAAATATTGTGCATTTAATAAGTGTACTCTGCCAAACAAAATTTAAGGTATCACCTTATATTTGCGTTATTTTCAATAGTTTCATGTTTAAAATCAATAATTTTCAATACTGGAATATTGACGTGTAGTGAATGTCCTGATCGATTGGTGTAAACATTTTGGAAATCGATCATATAATGACTGAGTTATAAACGTTCAAAATCTAAACATATTTCGTGACGCTCCAACTTTTCGCACTCGCAACGCGTACCTCAGTATTGAAAACATAGACACACTAAATTGCTATTCACCTGGTTGACACATACCTTCGGATAACCGACATATGTACTCGCTTTGTAAAAACATGAAATAAAAGGAGCGTAATATAATGTTCGAATATATGTGAGTAGTTTATAGGAGATTTATTTAAAACCAAGAATTGTTTTTTCCGATCCGGATTTGTTTTTGTTTTGTCATAAACTAATAACATCAAAATTTGTGGAATGTGCCGTGTTTAACAAAAACCGGTTGAACAAATAATGCTGGTCGAGTTGATTACGCTCCCGGTTTGTTCGATGAGATTTTCGAGTTGGAAACTTGAAACATGAAGATTAATTGCATTAATCATTAATCATTAATTGCACAGATTTAATTAACCGATGCAATCCAGTTGGAGGACTCGTTTTAGTTTGTGATATGTGGAGTGCATGGAAATTTAGCCGAGATAAATTGAGTGTGGTCGATATTAATATAATACTACCCTAATATTATGGGCTACACAATATTGTGAGTATATAGCCATAACATATAATATAAAATGTTATTCCTGGCAATGAAAATTATATTTGATTGCTATAATTTATCAAATTATTAACTGAGGTAACTTTTTATTAAAGGGTGTTCACAGTTAAATTGCATCACTTTCAATAAGCTGTAACATTTCGTCCTTTTGGGTTGATTTCAACGAAATTTTGGGTGAAATGACCGTGTATTGTTTACACTGCGTGAGTTTCATTGTGAAATGTGTCGTAGTTTCGAAAATGGAGTCGAAGGAACAGCAAGTGCACGAGAACATTTTGCACACGCACCTCGACAACCCTCTTCTTTCACACCGAGCCATCGGAAAAATGTTGAAAATTCACCAGTCTACAGTGTCTCTAGTCATAAAACGTTTCGGGGAACGTTTAACTGTCGATCGGAAGAAGGTGAGTGGTAAAAAAATTGTTCCGTACTGTATGAAGGATCACAAGCGAGTAGTTGCTGCCTTTAAACGCAAACCCAACTGTTCCGTTCGGGATGTCGCGAAAAAGCTGCAGTTGACCAAAAGTTTCGTGCAGAAAGCCCAGAAACGGGCCGGGCTCCGTTCATTCAAAGTTCAGAAAGCTCCAAACCGCAATGAAAAACAGAATAGGACAGCAAAAACACGTGCGCCTAAGCTGTACACACAAATGTTGACGAAACCACACTGCTGCATCATGGCCGATGAAACACACGTAAAAGCGGACTTTAAACAGCAAGTGTCAAAGTTCCCCAAGAAATTCATGATTTGGCAGGGGATTTGTTCGTGTGGTAAACGGAACAAGCCTTTCGTGACAACTTCAACTGTAAATGGTCAAGTATACATGAATGAATGCCTGAAAAAAACGACTGCTTCCGTTTCTCAAAAAAAACAAAGTTCCTACCCCTTTTTGGGGGGGGGAAGTTTTTTGTTTTATTCCAGGGGGGTGGTGGGGGGGGGAAAGAGGAGGGGGGTTTTTTTGGGGGGGGGGGGGGGGGGGATATATCCCCAAACCTCCCCGGGGGGGGGGGGAAAAAAAAAATATTGTGTTATAAAGAAGAACAAATTTGAAGATCAAAATGTGTATGTCGTGACCTGACCGAAGTTTTCAGCTTCGATAATGTTGCTTCACTGTTGCTGCTGCTACTGGTCCGTTGCTGTCAAAGTTCGTTACAAGAATGAACTGAATCAGCACAGCTAGCTGGTTTTTATAGCCAACGCCATCCCATGTCAATGCGTTGCGTTGGTTTTGTTTATTCTTACGAAGTGAAGAGAATTTCGCAAAGCATACTACACGTTTTATTTCTTTTCACGCTAAGTTGAATATACTCAAATCGAATAATCATTTTATCAAATCGAAAGGTTAATTATTACTCTTAAAATCCTACAAAGCATCTTAACATTTCCTTCACACAAACTCTGTATACTACATACAGAACAGGAAATGTTGAAGTCATGGTTGAAAGCGGTTCTCTGGTCGGTTCAAGCGTTGTACAAAATCTTATGCGTGGTATTAAGAAGAAAGTTGGGGTTTTTGTTTTGGGTAAAAAAAAAAAGAAAAAAAAAAAAACCAAAAAAAATTTTATTTTTTTTTTTTTTTTCCTTGTATTTTTTTTGGTAAAGGTGTGGGGGTTTTTTTTTGGGGAGGGGTTTAAGAGGTGTAATTTTTATATTTACTCTCTTTTTTTTTTTGTGTTTTTTTTTTTTTTTTTTTTTTTTTTTTTTTTTTGGGTGGGGGGGGTGGTTGTTTTTTTTTTGGTGTTTTTTTTTTTTTTTGGGTTGTGATTTAATTTTTTTTTTTTTTTTTTTTTTACCCGGGGGGGGGTGTGGGGGGGGGAAAGTGGGGAAAAAATACTGTGCGGTTTACTTTCGGAAATGGAGCGGATAAACCAGCCTTAGGCGAAGTTGATGAAATTGAAGCTGCGTATAGGATAGCAGATGAAACGTTCCTTCTCGTCAAGTTCAAATCTGAGCGGTCGATGTTGCACGCGCTGACTGCCAACTTGGACGAACTCATATTCCATTATGGGAATGGAAAAAAGCTCAAAGTGCACATGTCGCATGCCCAGGATCATATCTGCTATGTGCGAATATACGATCTCCCACCGGAGGTTCCCGACCAGGAGATTGTTACGATGTTATCAAAGTATGGACGCGTAAAACGCATCGTGCGGGAGAAGTTTCCGGCGGAGCTGGGAATACCTGGCTACACTGGTGTGCGCGGCGCGTACATGGTTGTGAAGCAGAAAATCCCGTCATCGCTGCACTTTGCCAGCCGGAAGGGAAATATATATTACCAAGGGAACAAGGATAAATGTTTATAATGCTTCATCTGCAAGGAAGAGGGACACCTGATGACTTCCTGTCTCAAGCGGAATGCTCGGAGTCAGCCGAAAGTGCGTAGACAAGAAAGGGAACAGGCCGGTAGACTGAAGGCAACGTATGGTTCTGCAGTAACCGAAGGTACATCCACCGTAGGATCAGATGTTGAAGGTGAGAAGGAATCAGAAACGCTAGAGTTGCTGGGAGAAGAATTTGAGGAAGCTGCTATGATGCCAGTGGATACCGAAATTCGCAACGATGAACCGAAGGAGATGGATACTCGTGATCGAGCGTTGATACAGTTCGCCGCATTTATGTCAACGGGGATCAGCAAACATAAAGAAGCAGCTAGAATCGCAAAGGAACAAGAAGATGCAAACATTATATCGCCCCCACGAAAGAAGAAGAACCATAGTTTGTTGAAAAAATAGTTTCTTTTTGTGTGTAACCCACAAACATTGCTTATGGCTCCGCAAAGCTCATGCGATTGAGCCGTACAAATAAATAAACTGGTTACAAAAAAAACTTGATATAGTTTAGTATGAAAACAGGCATCTTGAAATTATAAAGACGTTTAAATAATTTGTAAAAATCTTCCGTATTATTATTTTGACGAGGTATTCGTATTTTTTTTTAAATAAGCTTATTGAACAGTTTGCACGTTAGATCACGTGTCGCCTTTGTTTGAGGAGTCTGTTGGTGTTGATTTAAAATATATAAATATATAAACCAATTCCAAATTAGTCCCACGCCGACTTGGCTGAATCACTTAATATTGTCAAATCAACCGTGACGAATGTTATAAAAGTGTTCGGAAAACTTCTGACGACTGCCAGGAAGCCGCAATGAGGATGCCCTGGTACAAAGTGTTAAACTAACAGGATTATCGTACTGAATAAAATTATCAATTACCAATTACCAATTAAATATATTTGTATGTAATTAGTTGCGTGGTGCAACTAAAAGTGTTGGTCTTTAGGGACGAAAATGCAAAAAACTACGTTTCCTAATTTCAAACGCAACGTAAACAACTGCCAAATTTGGTAACAATTGATTGCAGCCAATTGTTACCAAATTTGGCAGTTGTTTGGACCCCAAATGGATTCAAAATAATGAATATTGTGCTTTAATATAATATGCTTTATGCAGTAAAACTGCATTTGTAAACAATAATTAATATACTGATGTCTGCAAAATAGAAAGCATACTGTTGCAAACTGATAATAAAATAGGTAGCAGGAATATTGCTCTATAAGATTGTGAAGTTAATAAGCATGGCTAGTTTATTTAAATCAAATCCTTTGGTCATTCAAGATTGTTTTGCTATTGTTTGCAAATACAAATTGGTCTTTTGAATTGCTAGCTCAAATTATTATTTTGGAGACCGATGAAATAAAGAGCATTGCTTCTATTTTATTGACAGAATGCATACACTAAACGAAGGACGCTACGTGCGATTATATGGACTAAAATATTGTTTACTTACATGTGCCATTTGAGGTTTTCGATTGAAATCTCTTGTTTCAAATACACTGGGATCCAGAAAGTTTACTAGATTACATAGCAAAACCCCGTCGCGCAGGATAGCAGCCAAAGTTTTTATTTCGGAATCTGACTGGTTTGCTTTATGATCCGCTGGAATAATCTTACATCTTGTAAGCCAAGCAGCGCATTCCCGCCACAGATCATCTGCCATCGCCATTTCTACGTTATATTCCGATGATATATATTAATTATTTTTAAATTTAGCACTAATAAACGCACAAACATTAATTTTTAGCGTTTTTGTATTTTTTTTTGTCCGTAAAGCGATCCTTATCTTTCACTTACAGAATCCACGCTAAGTTAAAAATACTCATTGCTGTGTAATAAAGTCCTCACTTCTAGACAGGAATGCCAGATATTTTTTATTTAAACGCCTAATGAAATGTCAGCGATAAAAATTTGAAATGTCTGTGAATGTATAAAATAATCTAATTTTTTTTTGCAAAATTGCCCGCACAACAAAAAACAATTTGCTATATAGTCAAAACTGTATTTCGAATGTAAAATATATTATCACATTTTATGTTATTGTTATCAAGTAGTTTAATCTCATTTTCACCATACAACGTCTACATTAACACATATTGTTAATGTATGCCATATTGTCATTGAAAGGTTTTTTAATGTTTGCACTCGGTCTGGATTATAGAACCACTTTTTGGCATAGAGTACAGCAACAATTTTGTTCGTGGAAATTGCTATTTTTTAATGGTAGCCTAATTTAACCGCCTATGCAGCATATTGTTATTTGACCTTTTACCATTTAGCATATTGTGAAAACTTTATTGGAGATTGTTAGTTTATGGTTGGCGACTATAAGGGTAAATATCGTAGCAGGAACGGAAATGGTCGTCAACAATAAGGGAAATCGTCCAGGAATGGTTTGTGATTATGCGGGTAGACTTCTTTCAACGAAAAGACGTAATAAGAGAGCAAGTTATGTTTTTTTCGCTACATGTGTGATTATGTAAACATTCCTGCATCTTTTTCTTGGATTGCATGCAATCTTACATTATTGTTTCATATTTTTGAAGCATTCGCATAAATGTCACAATTTTCTATAGTTTTTTTTTTCCTATACCGGTCTTTCCAATTTTGTATTTTAAAATTAAAACTTAGTTTTCATTTGATAAATTCAACAGTTTTATTTTCTTAGTCCAAAAATATCCATTGAATTACAATTGTCTTGGATTGTCGTAATCTTGGATGAAGGCATCGTAGCCGGACACTAGACGTTTCAGACCTGCAATATAAAGAATTATTCTTCTACCGTACATATTTATAACACCTAGTTCTACTTTCCAGAATCATGCATTGTCCAGTATTTATGTTGTTTCCACCTTGAGAGGGGTTTACTATTACCAAAAACTTGCGTTGACTCAGTGAAACAAATTAAAATTTTAGTTTGAAGCATGGTTTGAAGCAACCAAAGCGGCGGTTAAATCAAACTGATATTTTGGTTGAAGAAAAAATAACTAAAAATTTAGTTTGAAACGAACTATTTTTTGGGCTATTTGATTTTCTGTCATCCGGTCCCGCTGCATGCTCTGACGCTGTCATTCAACAATACCCAAACATGCATTTTCGCGTTTTTGCAGGTGCAAATTTAATATAAAAAAATAGCATAGTTCATTCGTTATTTTTAATTTGCTATTATTTTATCGTAATTAATCTAATAAAAATTAATGGCTCAAAGGCCAGAGCATCTGGATCCTCCTGAAATCCTAAGGTTCCGGCAAGGTAACCGTGAAGCCTATAATTAGTACGCCTTTTTTCCCCTTTCTGTTCTATAAAGAAGACGAAGCCCGCAACACAAACAACACCCGGATCATCGACATGCAGATGTGCGAACGAGCAAAAGAGTTGCTCGCCCTGCCAGATGGTGCAAAGAGCTTCATTTTGGATGTTGGTTGCGGTTCGGAAGTGTACTGGGAGATCAGGGCCATGCTTGGACTGGCGTTGACGATTTAGGTAGTAATATGTCGTGTTCGACGGAATCCTCCATTTTTTTTTAACCCGAGCGACACGAGTACGTCAGTACTTCGGAACAGTAGCTGAAAGAATGAATTATAACTACAGCAACCTGCAACTCAAACCCTTTCTATCTGAGCCGAGTCAGAGCGTACCACTCTGCTTCTCTCTCTTTTCCTATGTATTTGTATATCAGACATGCTTGTTTGTAGCAACTCTTTACTCTTTCCTCTCTTTCCCATGTTTTCTGAGCATTCAATCGGAAGCAATCTCTCGAATCTGAGAGCGATGTATCGCTCCATTGCAAGACCTACCGCTTAGTGTTTGGTTTGTCGATTTTGTCGAATGTCGACAATGAATATCATCTCAAGCGTAATATATAACTTGGTTGTATTTATTTTTCAATTATGGACTCGTTGTTAGTTATGTTTATGCGAAGCTCATCACATCTCTACAATTCCTTTCACCCCTACTCTTCTCCATATGTTTTTTTTTATTTTTTTCAATGAATATAGTTTATAACGCAATGTATATGTATACATTTTCTTTAAAGTTTATTTGAACATTCGGATAAGGCTCTCTTATATTAGAACATGTTTTCCATCACGCATTAATTCAAGTTATGTTTGATATTTTTATTTTAATTAAATTGCTCTACATATATGTATATATATTTTTGTTAGTATTACTCGAAGATCCGATAGAGGTGCATATTGTTGAATTTATTTGGCATTTTCCTCAGTCTCTGTGGTCTCAGTTGTTGATCGTCATGTTCCTCCGTTACATCAATAGGAGGCACCATGTCTATCTCATGTGCCTTCTTTGCATCTTGTATATATCGCGAGTAAGTAACACCTCTGTCACTCCTTACTACAATTTTGGCTCCGTGTCTGGCTAAGACCGTAAACCGTTCGGGTCCGAATGTCGGATCTGATTTAAAACGTTTTGATTGGGATATTACTACCCTATCGCCAATCGCAATATCTGAATCCTTGGCACCACGCTTCAGATCAGCATATTGTTTACTTTTGAGTTTCGAGTCTGCATCTTTCTCTCTAATTTCCTCACGATCTAATTTTTCAGAGCTTGACTGCCATAAACAAGGAAATGTCCCTCTAAACTTCCAGCCCACTAATAATTCAAACGGGGTTACACCCAAACGCGATAAGGGACACACTTTATTGTGGATTGAAACATACGTATCTAACGCAGTTTTCCAATTAATATTGTCGATTTTTGCAGCAGCCAGAGCATCTTTAATGCCTTTGTTTTGACGTTCAACTGCACCATTCGATTGGGCGTGGAGTGGAATAGATTTTCGTATTTTCACACCCTCTATCTTCCCACGTTTTAATAAAATTTTCGCTTTGAAAAGGAGGGCCGTTGTCACTCTGGATAGCCAGAGTGTAATCCCCATACTCCAAAAATGTGGTTAAGAGCTGAGTTAGTACTTTCTGCGTCCATATTCTTCATTTCGACTACGTGTAGGTATCGTGAGTACGTGTCAACTAAGACAAGGAATTCGCCATGGCCAAATTCCTTGTCGGTATAAAAATCCAACTGCAATACTTGCCACGGGCCTTTTGGAAGCTCCCTGCTTATTAGAGGTATTGGTGGGTTTTTACGAGATAGCCTTAAACATGTTTCGCATTGTTTCACAAAAACTGCAGCTTCGGTGCTCATATTTGGCCACCAAAAATATTCTCGAAGAATTCTTTTTGTTGATCCAATACCGACATGACCCTGATGAGCAGATTGGATAGCTCTTCTTCTCAATGCAGTAGGTAATACGATACGATCTCCTTTAAATAGCATCACTCCCAGTGTTCGAAGTTCTTTTTCTTGCGATTCGTATCTACGAAGGCCCGATTCCCAGAAACCAGTCAAAAGGGCAGATCTTACCTTGGCTAACTCATTGTCGGTCTCGGCGTAGATTTCTATTTCATTCCATGATATTTCCACAGTACCTGTATCAATCAGATAAAGAAGATGTCTATCGCTCACATCATCAAACGATTCCGATGGCTGAGAATCAACAACTAATCTTGATAAAGCATCCGCCACATTCATATCACCACAAACCCGTTCAACTCTAGAGATAGAATTTTAGATTATGAAAACACAATTTTAATTTAAAAAATAAATTACCGAAAATCATAGGGTTGAAGCCGCAAAGCCCATGCTTCCGCTCTTGAAACCGCGCGTTTACCGATCCTGTGTAGGCCGTTGAAAATGAATTCATTGGATTCGGCATCTGTTCGTATTACAAAGGAAATGCTCATCAGATACATGGTGAATCGTTCCACACCCCAGACCATAGCCAATGCTTCTTTCTGAGTATGTGGGTACTTTTGCTCCGCCACTGAAAGTGACTTTGATGCACATGCGATCACTCTTGGGATTGATTCCTTGTTAAATTGCACTAACACAGCACCAAGACCATATGGTGATGCGTCTACATAAAGTTCTGTTTTATCTTCCCTGTTATAGTACCCTAGAGTGCTGATTTTCTTCAAAGCTATGTTTTGCAAATATTTAAATTCCTCTTCCAATTCATGATTCCAGAAAAAGGTTTCAGACCTAGCTAGTTCACGCAACAGTCTAGTTTTGTCTGCTCTTTGAAAGATGAAGCGTTCAACGAAGTTGATGAGGCCAAGAAAACTTTTTACTTCCGCGTTCGTAATGGGTCTTCGAAAATTTTCTATAGCTGAAATCTTTTCGGCTTCTATTTTCCATCCATCGGCAGAAAGACTAAAACCAAGAAACTTAACTTCCTGTTTACGAATTGTACACTTCTTCTGGTTAATTTTCACGTTATGATTCTCGAGACACTTGATTACTTCTGCTAGGTTCTGATCATGTTCGCTTTCAGTAGCTCCAAACACTAATATGTCATCTAGATAATTAACTACTCCTTTGCAACCATTCAAGATAACAGTTTGGACAATTTGTTGAAAGATGTCTGGTGCGTTTGTCAATCCAAATGGCAATCTGCGATATCTATACATACAGTCTCCTCCGAAGAAATTGGTAATATGTCGACAATTTTCGTGCAGTACAACGTGAAAAAATGCATTTGTTAAATCTATGGTTGAAAACCATTTAGCACTATGCAACTCCATTAGAATTGATTCAAACGTTGGCATTCTGAAGGGCGTTCTGTAGATGCACCGGTTTGGACCTCGTAAATCGATAACTATACGAATATCATCTTTGCCCCAACTACCAGAAGGGATGAACAAAAACTTCGGTCCATCTCTGGACTTCAATTATTCCAGTATTCAATAAACTATTCAATTTTTGTCTAGCCATATCTCTATATGCCAGTGGAATATGCGTATAGATATTCCGAGCCGGAGGCATTTCTTTGTTGTAACTCAGGAATACCGGTTGAATGTTGAACGAAGGGAACTCTTCACACATCGTTTCTTCCAAAGAACATATTGTTTTTAATTCACATTTCCAGGGATCCTCTTGACATTTATGAATTGATACATCCAGACCCACTGCTAAAACGCTGTACCTGGTGGCTGTATTAAAACCCAACAGAGCTTTAAATTCGTCTACGACGAAAAACTTTTCCATGTGTACTGGCCTATCAGGTGAAATGAACAACGCTGCCGAAAACTGTGCGATTACGCGTATATTGTCATTTGCTGCATATGCTCTTAGCGGAACTTCGCATGAATAGCTTAAGTCATACAACTTATTAATTGAGGACTCATTTTCTAGGATTTTATCGAACGAAATCTTTGTAATCGTATTTACTTGTGCTCCGGAATCAATGAAGAAGTTAACCTCGGTACCAGCCACTTTAGCAATAACAATAGCATCACTTTCGCTTTGTTTCTTCTTGTTACAACAGCGATGAGATTCTAATGCAAGACATAATTGTTTATTACAAGCAACCTTGTCCTTTTCTATATCTGATTGTTTATTTACAGGTACTAAATTCATATTTGAAATCTGGAATATACACATAAAATCAATGAATAATGCCAAAAGATATGTATTCAGTATCATTTATTTTGTTGGAAATAGTTTGATATGCTAGTAATCAAATATGATAGAATGAAAAACTTTTGAATGAAAGCACTTTTTCCCTATTATACTTATGTATTATATACATAAAGTTTTTTTTTTTTATTTCTTTTATTTATTTATTTTTATTTTTTCTTTAATAAAATGACAGGAAAATAATTAATGTTTTCAGTGATGTTAACAAGATAAAGCAAAATGAAAACAATAAGATCAGATCTCCGGATTTGGTGATAAAATCTATGCAGAATTATTGAAAATTTGCTTTACCTGTTCAACCGGAACTGGATTTTCCTCGGACTTCTGAATCATTGCCATGTTGCTGCCAATTTCGTCGATGGTATTGTTCCAGCGACGTTTCTGTGCTCTGGTTTGTTTGTTGTTGCCAGGATTTGGATCAGGACAAACTCGGGAGATGTGACCCATCTTTCCACATGAATTACATATTTTTTCCTTAGAACGACACTGAACATCCGTATGAAAAACACTTCCGCATCTCCAACACCGGGTATGATTAACGTTAATTTCTCGGGTTTGCCGAAAATCTCCACGGCCTCGGCCACCTCCGTGAAAATTTGGTAGTCTGTTTCTATTCTGCCATCTGTCGGTATTGATTGTTCTCTGACGCTTGAATGGTTCGATTGATCCATCTGTAACTGCAGAAATATTGGCCACTTGTTGGCTGTGGCTTCTTTGGAAATCTTTTTCGTTTGATTTTTCAACTTCCCAGTCCCTTACCGAATCAATCAAATCTTTCAATGTACGTTGGTTCACCCAATTTCTATGTGCCAGTGTCCGAACTCTCCCGTCGATTACTGCTTTAGTAACAGTACGTGTGATAGCTTCAATTTCCTCTACATTTCCATAGTTGCAAAGCTTAGCGGCGGCCCCAACTCTGCGAATAAATTGAATGCTGGTTTCGCTTGAAAGCTGATTCATACTCAAAAGTTTGCTTCGCTGGGTCAATGTGTAGGCTCTTGATCCGAAATAATCATCAATGCGAGCAATCGCATTGGAAAATGGGACCTCGTATTCATCAGGCATATCTGTTGTTGTTATTGTACTGTTGAATATTTCCATCAACTTGGGCCCAGCTTTAATTTTGAATATCGCCATCTTAGATCGTTCGTCAGTAGCAGAAATCAGGTCCAAAGCTGCCATTAAAACTTCTTTCCAGTGTTCGAATGCAGCTTTATCAATTTCCGTTTCGCCTTCGGAAGGTTTACAATCGGGCACATTTAGAGAACTTATGGTCATGTTATTCATTGTGGTCATGAGTAAAGACTCATTGCCAGCATTGAAAGAAATATTTCTATCCTCTTGCAATGTGCTCGAATGAGCACCAGAAAAACCAGAAACAATTTCCTGTGATTGGTAATGGAATAACTTTTCTCGTAATATTGTGTTCTCTTGAATTGCCGCTGTTAGCGCTTTTCGGAGCTTTTTCTTAGAAGTTTTCCTATAAAGGTAATAGTAGAATATATAATTCTATTATTATACATTGCACATAACAAAGTTGTTTGAAGAAAGGTAAATCAGTCATAACATTTTTCGAATACCAACTATGTTGTTAAAAACAACACAGCTGTTAAATCATCACCAAATTTCACGTTATTTTTTATCACAAATTTTTTTTTTTTTTTTTTTAATTGTTCCATCTCATCGTGCCTGCAAAAATCTCATCATCTCACTAGATTGCAATTTATTAAGATTCATTAGACTTCAGCACACACTGTCCTTATCTCGCCAGGTTGTAGTCTTTTTTTCATCTCTTCATATTGCAAATTATTAAAATTCATAGTCAGATTGCCATTTAACTTAAATCCGAATCATTCCGCCAAACTAGTCCTTTTTCACGCCTGTTTGCGGTTAACATAACTATTGTTTTCTCAAACTGGTCTGCCTTCGACAAATTGTCTCACAAAACCTATTTGACCATCGTTAATTTCCTCAATTTTATCGAAATTACTTGTAATAATTGATCATTATATCACTTTTCACTTTATACTTACTTCTTGGGAGATTTATTGGGGAGCGGTGCTGCGCCATTGTCGTGTTCGACGGAATCCTCCATTTTTTTTAACCCGAGCGACACGAGTACGTCAGTACTTCGGAACAGTAGCTGAAAGAATGAATTATAACTACAGCAACCTGCAACTCAAACCCTTTCTATCTGAGCCGAGTCAGAGCGTACCACTCTGCTTCTCTCTCTTTTCCTATGTATTTGTATATCAGACATACTTGTTTGTAGCAACTCTTTACTCTTTCCTCTCTTTCCCATGTTTTCTGAGCATTCAATCGGAAGCAATCTCTCGAATCTGAGAGCGATGTATCGTTCCATTGCAAGGCCTACCGCTTAGTGTTTGGTTTGTCGATTTTGTCGAATGTCGACAATGAATATCATCTCAAGCGTAATATATAACTTGGTTGTATTTATTTTCAATTATGGACTCGTTGTTAGTTATGTTTATGCGAAGCTCATCACATCTCTACATCAAGTCAAGCCTGGTCGCCCCCTTCCTTATTTATAATTATACATTCATTAGGCAATGTCAGTACAGTACACACAAATTTCTATTATTTATTCCAGTAATTAATATCAAACACCGCATAATCATGGGGAAAGCGATACCGGCGTGCGCTTCATCCATTAGCTAAGAACCATTTTCGTTTCAACGGCTGACTAAACAATGTCAGCTCCTCTCCTCGATGCAAAAGCGATAGCTTATGTATGAGGCGCCAAATTACTTAAACGCTCCAAAGCTTCCGATCCGTGCCGACAGCGCTTGACATTGGCGTCGCGGGACGGCCGTCAAAAAGAACAATGTTTAGCACAACGGTTTGTTTGCACGATCAAGCCCTAAAACAACGCCACATTGAAGGAGGAACCCTAGGAAAACAAAGGTAAACTAATTAGAATAGGTAGGTAATGGTTCTGTCGGAGACATTGGGACACATACAATTTTGCGTGCTGTCACACCACCGGCTGGAGAAGATAGGCTGTTTATTTATTTATTTATTTGTCGTCGTCAATCAATTGTAGACCATTTTAATTACAATAAGTTCTTAACTTAACTTAAACCTAGCACGCGCGGAAGTATTTTTTCAATTTTTCTTTCGACATCGTAAAATCTATACTATTGCAATGGTTATTGTAATTAGCCATCATTTGATTAATCGGTCCATATTTTGCATAGTTCGTGCGATAATTATTTGTTGCAAATAACTGTCGATGTCTTAAATGCCTTGTTGGTGTGTAAAAGTTTAATTTTGATAGAATTTCCATTGAATCAACTCTGTGTGAGACTATATTATTTATAAATGACGCCATAGCAAATTCGCGACGCTCTTTTAATGTTTGAATATTGATAAGCATACATCGAGCCTTATAAGATGGTAAAGGAAATACAGTCCATCCTAGCTTTCTTAGTGCGTATAACAAAAATTGCTTTTGTACTGACTCTATTTTTTCTTCATGTGTTATTGTGAATGGAGACCAAACTATGCTACAATATTCTAGTATTGATCTGACATAAGCAATGTATAATGTTTTTATCGTATACGGGTCATGAAAGTTATAGCAGAAACGTTTAATAAATCCTAGCATGTTTTTAGCTCTGTTTATAATTGTGTTATAATGATCAATGAACGTAAGTTTAGAGTCTAAGACAACACCTAAATCCCTAATTCTATCACACTTCTCTACATTCTGATTGCCTAAAGTTATTTGTATATTAGGTATGTTTCGTTTTCGACTGAAGGTAATTAAGTTACATTTTTTAACATTCAGTTGTAGCAGACTTTTGTTACACCAAGTATGGAACAATAATATCTCATTCTTAAACGCGTTGATGTCCTCTGCATTTTTTATTTCTAAATAAAGTTTCATGTCGTCAGCGTAAATTAAAAATTTTAGTTTCTTAAGAATAAAAGATAAGTCATTTACAAATAGAATGAATAAAAGTGGTCCTAGATGAGAGCCTTGTGGGACTCCCGAAGTGGCATGAATAGGTGTTGATTGGTTTCCTTTAAATCTTACAACTTGATCACGGTTGGTTAGGTATGAATTAAGCCATTTGAGGAGTTTGGGCTGAATTCCCATTTTTTGCAATTTAAATATAAGCATAGGTATATCGACACGGTCAAATGCTTTACTAAAATCTGTGTACAAAACCTCTACATGGTTTCCGTTATCCATTGCTTCCAGAGAATAATTAACGAATTCTAGTAAATTTGTGGTTGTCGAACGACCTTTAAAAAATCCATGCTGATTAGTAGTTATTCTATTTTTGATTTGGTTAAATAATTTATCATTTACAATTGCCTCAAAAAGTTTTGGAATGCAAGAGATCAGGGCTATACCCCGATAATTACGAATATCAGATTTTTTACCAGACTTAAAAATAGGCACTAGAAATGAGCTCTTCCATAATTTTGGAAAATCTCCGGATTCCAGTGACATATTAAAAAGCCAAAACAATGGAGAAGTAAGCTCAGCTGCTAAAGTCTTCATAAACAAAGGAGGGACTCCATCGGGTCCCGAGCCTTTGGATGCATCTAAATGTTTTAGCCCGTCCAGGATTTCATGCACATAGATTTGATTCACACTTATGTCACTGGAATTTTCAGGATACAACCCAAAGTATTGCCGATCACGATCTGCTTCTGAGTATGTTGTGTATGTTTCTTGAAAAAACTTGGCAAATAAATTGCATACTTCTTCTGTATTATTACTTTCATTATTGTCAAAATACATACGGGATGGAAGATTGTCTGATTTCAATTTGGTATTCACGTAATTAAAAAAGTTTTTTGGAGAAGATTTAATTTTACGTTCAATTTTTGAATTATACTCCTCAAATGCAATATTCATAGCCACGTTAAGTTCATCACAGATGTTCAAATAGCTTTCTAAATTAACGGAACTGTTATGTTTTTTGTAAATTTTATGCGCTTTTTGCTTACGGTTTCTTAAATTTTTAATTTGTTTATTGAACCAAACTGGATCCTTTGAAAATACTCTTCTTCTACGTCTAATAACTGGTACTTCTTCGTGGAATTGCAAACAACTTAGTGTAGAACACTTCAGTTGCATTTTCAACATTATCTTCATTCCTAAATACTGTTTGCCAATCAATTAAGTTTAGTTTGCTTCTTATGTTAGCATAATTAGCTGATTTATAGTCAAGAACTTCCTCGAGTCCGCAATCAGGCGTCTCATTTCCTTGTACAAAAAGAGAATATTCTATTGCTGTGTGAAATACTTCATTTCTCCATATTGGATTCAAAGATTCACTAACACAGAAGTCATCGAAAATATTTGTCAACAGAAAGTCTAAATAACAGTTCTGTTGATTTTTCACATGGTTTTTTGATGAAGTCCAAAATCAGCAATTTTGTCCGTGGGGGGGGCGTGGGCCGCGGGGGGAGAGGTAAACCCAAGTAAGGCATTCGTTGTGGTTTTTTTTATGGAGAGAAATGGTAATTTTTTTTTTCTTTTTTTTATAATTTTTATAATTCATGATATTGGATTTTGTAAAACAATTTCAAATCAATTTTTTTTTTCTGGTGGCCATGATACATTATCTAAGCTTTCAGGTTCATGGTGGATGTGCGGGTCCGTATACAATTGCAGCAGGACCACAATCTGCAGACACGTAAATACAAATGAAATTATTATCGTTTTATATTATAACATACATTCACTACATTTTGTATGCTTTTTTATAAGTCATTTTCAGCTTCACATTTATGCATCCTTGTCAGTTATAGCTCATCTAACCTACGTTATGTATTTGAAAAGATAGGAAGGTTTTGATTGTTTTTTTTTTAGTAAGGATCATATTCGAAAAATTCTACTTCAAAAAGCACTTTCCTTCTTCATCAGAAATATGTATTAATTCAAAACCTAACAGTTTACAATCATTCATTTCCTATTTCACAGACATGAGGAATCATTTATAGGTGTCAAGAGCTATAGAAAAATTCAATTTCCTAATTTTTTATTTTAGTTTTATTAAGATTCAGTTTTTAGATTCATACTCATCTGAAATTTATTTCGCCTTATTATTAGCTGTTTTCAGTTTTTCCAATATGATTATGATATTAATACACATTTAATTTTTATTTTCAGTAACATACCAGTAGATGTCATATATATCTTGTACCTACGCTTATTATGTTCTCTGACTATTATTGTGAAAACAAAATCTAATCTTAGTAGATCTTATTTCAATAGAAACTGCAACAGTGGAAGTCTTTCGATGAGTGGATGGTCAGATTAGTTACGGATTTATGTATTCTACTATAGTTTACTGGCTTGCTGGTATTGTTATTTTAAATTTTAACGTCAGTTTATTATTTTATGTTATGATATTAAATGATGTAACATAATTGCATTTAAATTCATTTCATTAAAATCGCTATTTCCGATGAGACTCACTACATGAATTATTGCAAGGAAACGGAACAGCACATCGAAATTTTAGGTTTACTATTCTATTGCTATATAATTTCAGATTATCCATGGATATCCCAAGTTTGATGAGATAATTTTAAATCAAATTTTTTTCTCGCAGCATTGTCTAAACTTTCAGGTCCACAAATGGAATTGTTATTTTCATTCTTATATTCATTCACTATATTATTTGTCATTATAATATTCATTCGCTATATTTATTATAATTATAATATTAATTCACTATATTTTATACATTACTATATGACATTAAATATATATTTGGAAGGGAGGGAGCATCAGGGTATCACTCAAGCTGGAATTGGACAATGGAGTGGTATGACAACCGGCGTCTAGGAGGGAACAAACAGTATCATTTTCTTTATCCTACCGATTCGATTGTGGTGCTGTGAATTCTACTCCAACAATTTCAGTGAGAGTGACGCGCCCTTCTTAACAAGCCATCCCGTAGAAAGCTTAATGAGTATTGCGAATTGGGTTATTCGATTTGTTGGATCGTATCATTGGAAGGAGATTCTTATGTTCCCGCGGGTTTCGCGTAAGTGTCTCTGCTTACGGGGCCGGCCCCCTGTTTTTGGGCCTCCTGATAGGGTGCTGGTGTGAACGGGTACCGCTTATTTTGTTGGTGCTAGGTAGTGGGGCAGCCGTGATGATGACGTGGTAGGGGGGGGGGTGGCGCCTTTCCTACATACATACAAATCAGATCCCAACTATGTATTTTGTAAAATTAGAAAATAAGTCTCTTTTTTTCCCCTTAATTATGGGGTGGAGTGCTTTTGCTATCAATATGAGAATTAAAATTACAATGGTGTGGGTGATAATGTCAATATATATGTACTTTTGGGGGTGGGGAAACAAGACACAATTTCTTCGGCATTCGTAAAAAACTTATCATATATTTCCTTACGGGCATTGTTTGGAGGAAAGTACACTGAAACAAACACATGAGTTTCGTCTCTCATCTGCACTTTTGCCCATACATTCTCAAATTCTTTAAATTTTGTGGTAGTAATTATTTCGGAATTGAATTCAGTTGAAATTGCAACTTAAACTCCACCTCCTGACTTTTGATAATTACGGTCATCTCTATAAACATTATAATTATTACCAAAAACCTCTTCACTTCTTACACTCTCATCCCAACTAGTTTCATTTGCTAGAATCACGGTATAAAAACTACTAAGAACTTTATTTTGAATTTCGCTGATCTTAGCAGCGCTTTTCATCCGATTAAAATTTTGACAATATACCGTGATTTCATTCGTGGAATGAGGGTGGGGTGAAGAGCTTAATGGACTTTGACTAATATTCACCTGTCCGGAATTTGTACTGTTTTGAAAAATGCTGTGATCGCCGGGCTGATTATCCGCATCGTCATATCCTTCCTCTGAGAAATTCGTCAGTTGCGTCGAAAACACGAATGATGAGCATGGCACTGGCACGTTTCACATGATGTAGCAGAATTTGAAGAGCAACCAGGGGACGTCCAGTTGGGTTGTCTGCCAGGAGAAGATCGTGTAGCTTCGTCATGAGCCGGGTAGGGGTTCAGGATTTCCCCTCTCTGGAACTGTATTGGCCGGTGGGTAGTCGGTGTATCGAATGAGGAGCATCCCGGTGGGTTGGAAAATCTTTCCTTCGCTGCCGCAAGAAGTATTCTGTCCGGTGGTAGTAAGCTGTTACCGCTGTGATCCTTCATGAAATTAAGAGCTCCGTCGTTGTTGCAGAAATTATTGGTGTACTGGTAGTTGTCTTGCGGATGTCTTGAGTATTGATGGCGATTGTCTTGAATATTGCTGGGCCTACTGGTTTGACTTCTATTGTAATGAGTATTGTTACTGTAGTTGTTACGCGATTGCTTTTTTCGCCTTCTTGAATTTTCGGCTTGTTTTTGTTGTTTTAAGCGATGCAATTCGCGTTTGTCGTAATCGGTCCAGTCAGTTTTCCATACTTTTCTCGTTCCAAGAAGGCGCCAGCCTGACTGAACCGGGTGAATATTATTGGCATCTTTCAGCTCAACTTCGAGCGAGTCTGCAGAGCCCGATGAGTGGGAAATAATTTTCGACTCAATTGCATTTACGTTAGCTGATAAAGATTTCAGCTCTTCCATTATGTCTGTTCCAAACATCGGATTTTTGAACATAACATTACCAGAAGCTATAAATTCGGTTGTGCTGCTAATCTTTTTAATACGTTCATTTAAAGATTTCAGGTCATTGGTTAAACCTGACGTCATTGATTCCATTAACGATGATAAATTTTCTTTAGATTTATTCATGGCAATATCACAAAGCGATGTTATGTGATTTTTAATGCCAGCAGAACCGCTGCTTTTGATCACCGTCAGCTCTTTTTGTATTTCGTTGAGCATACCCTCAAGGCGGCAGATTCCCTCATTCAAAACAGTAGCATTAATTTGCTTCGTCGCGCGATGGGTAACCTGCGTGTTGCTTTCCACTTTTTCGGCTAGTTCAGCCTGTTGCTTTGTCAGCAATTGAACTTCGAAATTAAGCGTTATGAGGGTTTGGCAGGAGCTGCAGCACGGCAGCACATAAGACATAACATCATTTTTTTTTCCTTTTTTCTAAGAGAGTTGCGCTGGACAGATACTCCCACGCAGGCGGCATGAAAGGCACGCGAACAACCTATGCAGGTCCACAATACCGCATCGGCGGTAGAATCGAGCAAGCAAATTTCACAGTTCATGACGAACAAAATGCGCGTAAGCAAAAAACAAAACGTAGGTATGTAAAAAAAAACGCGAAAACGCACGTGGCTAGGAACGAAATTAAAACGCGTCCGAACTGATTGACGATCGACTATCAAGCAATTAAGTCGCCTTAAATGCAACATAAATGCCACTTTTAGCCCAATATACGGCTGCTTTACGGCAATGCTATGATAATGCCTCATTAATGCTATTTTGCATTCGAAATGCTTATTACAGGCTACAAGCATTTAAATAGCATTTGAAATGCAACTTTACAACAGATAGCATTCAAGATGCTGATATAATGCTTGTAACATTTGAAATGCAGATTTAGGGTTAATTTACTGCTTATGCTAATGCTTATTGGTTACGTGGGTAGTTTAGCTCACAGGAGAGCAAAGCGGACAATGAGAACGGTGAGAGCGGGCGAGCTGGTGAGCTGCGTTTCTTTTTTGAAGAGGTTGTTGTCATTTGCTAACCGAAACGAATCGATCCAAAAAATCAACCCATAACCTCAACGTTCGAATCCAGGTTGCTCCATATTTTTATTTTGACGTAGACTACGTCTTACGGCAAGGGTAGGGTGTCAATTGAAAATCTAAAAATAACCGACAGGGTGGCCACAGAACCGGGAAAACCGGGAAAACCGGGAATTAACCGGGAATTTAAAAAAAAACCGGGAGAAACCGGGAAAAAACCGGGAATTTATGTTCACATGATTAATTATAATTTAGGTTGTGTGTGATTATCATCGAACCTCTAGTTATTCCTATCTTAGCGTGTTCATCCATAACGATCTGTGAAATTCTAGAGTGTGTCAATTGATTTACCTTCTATGAATATCTTGGCTCATTCTCGAAGTGTGTCGCAACGTGTGTTCTGACGTCTAATCTCTTTTCTCTTTCAAGCGCATAGAAACTATAGGACTTGCTGTCAGGCAAACGTTTCCCTATCAAAACAATTTACATTCGTCCTATGCGTTTGAAAGAAAGGGGATTAGACATAAGAAAACCTAATAACCTAATAATTAATCTCTCTCGTTCACTTTTTCGCTTTGTTGGTGATACTGAGGTCATATTCGTCGCCCAGTTCCAACAATTTTATTTGCGAATTAACACTCATCGTATTTCGACAGCCCTTTTTTTTTTTTTAATTATAAGAAGCGATACCAGTGTAGCATTACCACAATAACCGAAAACGGCTTTAAATCAAATATTTAGCTATCTTGTTGGAATTCTCCTTTATTGTTATTTGGTACAAGCAAGGATGTTTCGAAATCTCCTTATCCCGTTTTGTCGTTTTGGCTACGCGTTTTTTTTTTTTTTTTTTTGGCAGGAGGTCTGTATTTTCTTCGTTCAATTTTTCTTCCTCTGTTAGCTGTTCATACTGACTGTCAAAACCATCAAATATTCGAGCACATCAATAGATCATTGCACGATGGCGTCATCAATGCAGTTTTGACAGTTCAGGGAGCTTGTTTACGTGGACTTAGGATATTTTCGGTAAGATCGGTTTGAGATTTTGTGATCTAAATTTATTACGATTAAAGTAAAACAGCCGGAAAACAGAAACCAGTGCTTATTACTACATCATTTCCTGAATCTAATCATTCAGAATCCAGAAAAAAAGTCAATGAAAAATTTCGTTTGAGCGGTTCAAATTCTAACACCTGGAAAACAAGCTTCCTGAACTGTCAAAAAAGTGAGGTTAATGTATTCCGTGTAATGATCTATATCGAAAAAAAAAAACTGTTTCGGAACTCGGCTCTCCTTTTGACATTTTTTTTTCTATTCGAATTCAAACTTGATAAATCGAAATGTTTTGTTCTCGCCGAAGAAGAAGTGGGTAGAGATGAATTTTATTTCCTAGAGTAAAATTGGGTTTACACTTCAAGAAAACTGTAATTTTTGTGTAGACTTATTTCCTGCCACGGGAATTCAAATCCCGGGTTCCATTTAAAACACACAAGCGCACAAATCCAGTGACGCTTTTCCCGACCTGTAAACCAGTCTTAAACCGGGAAATTTTTAACATTTGGTCCGAGAAAACCGGGAAAAAACCGGGAATTTGAAAATGAAAATTGAGTGGCCACCCTGAGACTACGCCTTACGGCAAGGGTAGAGGTCAAATGAAAATGTGAAAATAACTGTAACAGTTAGAACGCTGAGGCCGTTTCCAGCGGTGTTCTATTATTTTGGTCTAATTATATAACAGTCCCAAAAATATAGACCACCAAAAATAGATCAACTATTTTCCATTTTCACCGCCATTGTTCTAAATTTTGTATGATGACGTCCATGTGTGTGTTTTGTTTTGGAACTCCGCCTGCTTCGTTTGGATTTGGTTTGTGTTGATTCAACTCGTTCGACATTTCGAAATAATTCTAAAAAGTTTCCGAGATTCACGAGTCAAAAGGTGCCGATTCCTGTTGGCGCTGGGTGAATATTAAGATGAATGATTGGTTCCAGATGGTGAAGGTTATTCCGAGAGTCAAAGTGTCGTTTGTCACTTTCTCACTTTTATCATTTCACCAAGAGACATACCTCACTTCAACTCTCGGAATAACCATCAGTATTGAATTCCGCGGCTGCTTCGTGCTGTTTTATGGTCGACGATGTGGAGGATTTCCATCTTGCTGAATCAGTCAAAACTGGAAATTAATTTCCATGGAAATTTCCTTTTTAGGAGGAAGCTCTCATACGCGTAACTATGAATGTTTGACTGGATGAGAGTACGGCACAAGCTGACATAAAGGATCGGTATTGAGCTGGGTAATCTGCCGCTCCAGTTCAACTATATTTTAACAACGATTTCGGGCCTGAATAAAGCATTCCAACCGGCTGAAAACCCTGAAACTCCATTGCTAACAGGTTTCCTACGACAGGACTCTCTACAAGTCCCAATGCAAAAAGTTCGCGTTTCTTAGTCAGTTGAGCATCGCGTCCTCAATTAATACACGGAACAAAAGTATTAAAAGGAAACGAACTTCCATGGTTTCTCGCAGATGATCATCAAAAACCCATCAGAATATATTCCATCTGTTTCGCGAAACGATACAGTAAGTGGAATAAAAGTCTGGAAACGCCGGAAGACGATGTTGAAATCAAAATGTTCCGAACAACTAGACAGGATGTTGAAACGTTCATTATAACATAACTTATTCATCTTCCCGATTGGCACCGGAGGAAGTGCAGATGTTGAAATTGAAAGAGAAAATACCGTTGCGTTTAGACTTAGAACTTCGTACCTTTGTTTTTTTTTAAAATAAATAATCATATTAGTTTTAGGTTAATTTGGTTATAACATGTAGTTGAAGGGCATGAGGAATATAGATAGAGAAATCAGGTATCTTTGAGTATCTGATGTGACTTTATATATAACTAGCTGAACCCGGTGCGTTCTAAAACAGTGTGTAAAAAACGTTCTTTCAAAACATGTTTCTTACCAGAGAAATACACGTGTTTTAGTAACCTGGATAGTTCTCATTTTTGGTAGAAATGTGTGTTTCATTAGTATGGGAGCCCTCCCTTCCAGAGGGAGTTGGTTTCTTAAACCACCATACAATTATTGCCTGCAAAACCCCCCACATGCCAAATTAGGTTCCATTTGCTTGATTAAGGAGTGTATCGAAAATAAGCTATCCACAAACTTTCTTTCAAATTATGTTGAAAACCGATATTTTATTCATACAAAAAATTGATCCTTTATTGTACGAGGTTAAACTTGAACATAATGAAGTCCGGATGAAATTTAAGTTATTCCTTCATGAATTTTCGAACTTTGGATCGAATGCTCTTCATCAAGTTCCGGACAAGTGTTGCATCGCGTTTTTTGGACGCTTGAGCCCAATTTTTTTTGAACTCCTGCATGTTCCCAGCTGCCTTACTAGTCTTCTTGAAGACCCTCTTCACGATTGCCCAGTAACGTTCGATGGGTCGAAGCTGAGGGCAATTTGGTGGATTGATATTTTTCTCAACGAAATCTATACCCTTTTCCGCAAGCCAATTGAGAGTGGTTTTGGCACAGTGAGCCGACACTAAATCCGGCCAAAACAGTGGAGGTGTACTATGCTTCTTATATAAAGGCAACAATCTCTTCTGGAGACACTCAGATCGATAGATTTCCGCATTTATAGTTCCGGTAGTGTAAAAAATGGTTGACTTCAAACCACAGGAACATATTGCTTGCCAATTGCTTGGAACCTTTTGACCGAATTTCTCCACTTGAATCGACCTGTCCGCATCGCTCACATCCTCCCCAACAACGGCAGTGAAGTATTGTGGACCTGGAAGGGTTTTTGAGTCCTCCTTTACATAGGTCTCATCGTCCATCAAAACGCATGCATCCGGACGCTGCAAAAGACGCGAATACAATTTTCGGACCCTTATTGCTGCTCGCTTCTTCTGTTCTGCACTTTGTTTCGAGATTTTCTTCTTCTTGTAGGTCTTCAGGTGGTTTCGCCTCTTGATACGCTGGATCATTCCGACACTCGTTCCTGCTTTTTTGGCCAAATCACGTATTGACATTTATTTGTTCTTCATGATTAGAGATACCACTTTCTGCTCCAGTTTCGGGTTGGAAGAACCGGGTTTTCTGCCTCTTCCTGGTAGCTCATCCGAAGAATAGTGTTCCCCAAACTTATTAATGATGGTTTTAACACTCGCATGATGAATTCCAAACCGTTTCGCCAATTTTCGCATAGTAATACCCTTCTCACTTAGCCATGTGTCCAGAACCTTAATTTTCACTTCCTTTTCAATACGCGACATTTTGAAAACGCAGAATTTGAACCGCACAAACAAGTAAACAAAAAAAAGCTGACAGTCAAACGCACAGCATGCAGTGTTCAGAGCATAAAAAACCATCACAAATACATGCGTACAACGCAAATGTATGTGGATAGCTTATATTCGATACACTCCTTAGACATGCTGTTGACGAGAAAGAGGGTCAACGGGAAGAAACTCTGGGTGGGGGGGGGGGGGTGGGGCGGTACGGTTAGAAAAAATAAATTTTTATAAAATATTTTGGAAAAAAAATAATATTTTGTTTTTCTTAAAAGAAACAAATGTGGTGGGAGTGCCCCGAGGGGGGGGAGCAAGACAGGTAATTGTTACCCATTGTATCTATATTAATAAAATTTATTTTTAATAGGTTTGCGTTGATCATCGGTTGTGTCGATACTTTATTCCGCAATATTTTGCTATCGGGCGTAGCGTTTTGTCTATTGTTTCGGTTGCCTATTGTTCGTTGCGCGAGTGATCGAGTGATCATGAGAAGTCGTGGTTCGCCGGGTAAGATGGGTCGGTGGTGAGGTACATAATTAATTGTTTTTTTTTTTTAATCTTTATTTTACGTCGGCCTATTTCCTCACATGGTGACAATCACCGACGCCAGGAAGACGACTCCACCACCTGGACCCTACCTAACGACTCATGAATATGAACCGGGACCAACGGCTTTACTTCCCTTCCGAAGGAAGACGTGACCAGATTTTTTCGCCTCAGAAAAACCACCGACGTCGACTGGGATTGAACCCAGACCCACTGGGGTGCCAAGTAGCAGTCACGCTTTACCACTACACCACCGACGCCGGCATAATTAATTGTGATCCAAATGATTCGTTCGCCACACTCGTCGGGCCACCCTATCTTGAAATAAATAAACCACTGCACAGTGGGCATAATCGAAGCTGTAATCGGACTTATTTCAAATCCACTGGTATTTGTGCATGAACTGATGTTTTTCTATAGGAAAAAACGCCAATAAATAGATTGTCACTAATTTCATCCTGTGCAGAGCATTGGAAAGGGCACATTTTGCCCCATTTTACCCTAATTCGGTGTGTTCGTTCAGTTTTTACTCCGATAACTACAATTGCCGCTGTAGTTTTCGCTTGAAAAGGGACAGATCTTATGTGAAAAATTCTCAGAAATCGAATGGTGCCGGTTTTATGCTGTGCAGAGGTCGAAAAATGGTTTATTACGCCCCATTTTACCCTAAAAGTGTTTTTTTTTCATTTTTTACTTCGATAACCAAAATTGCCGCTATATTTTTTGCTTGAAAAGGAACATATCTTGTGTGAAAAACTCTGAGGAATCGAATGGTGCCAGTTTCATGCTGTGCCGGGGTCGAGAATTTGTCTATTTCGCCCCATTTTACCCTAAACATGTGTTTTTCAGTGTTTACTCCGATAACTACTACTGCCACTATTTTTATTTTTGTTACCAGTTTCGTGCTGTGCCATTTGGTAGATTTAATTTTCAACCAGTTTAATTTCACAGTTAAAGAGGTCTACATATTTTTTGATTATACATTTTCAAATATACATCGATAATTTTACAGTGCAATTTACAAAACATAAACAGATTCAGTTGAAGTTACATCTTCAGCAGCAGTTGCGGATGTTGCGGATGAAAATCATATCGAAGTAACCTATTTTCTTTGTTCTCCAAGTGAATTTTCATAAACAACTGTCATTTGACTCAAATTGAAAGTTCGAATGTGCAGCAAAATTTTTCTTTTCAAAATGTTGAATAGTGAGATTGTGAAAATTTACTTAAACTCTAATCGCAAGAAGCAGCAAGTAGTGCAGCTTCTGACAGCGAGAGGTGGTAGGCTGTGAGTCAACTGTGTCTAAAGATGTGACGAATTGGGTGAAACAGTTTACTCGACGCTGGGTAAATGCGCATGGAAAAGAACGTTTTTATGAGAGAAACAACGACTGGCTAAATCAAACATTCGACGTAAGGGTTCTGAGTGGAAACATACGTATATAGGGTAGGTGTACCAGTTATGGCAATACTTAAAAGTGTACCAGTTATTTGGCCAATGGAAATTAACTAGATTATGGCCATTACTAGCGCTATTGAGTAATGGTGCGAAGTGGTACACTTGCCATGACTCGTACACCTACCCGATCTTGACAGAAACATAATCATCATATAACATTTTTATAGACGTCAATTGATCAGCGATCTAGGAAGTCATCTAATGACCTAACAACTCCTCAAAAGCCTGGCATTCGTGGTCCAAACCGTCGATGTTTTGAAGATCTGTCTGAAAGTACCAAAGATAAATACAGCAAACGGCTGGCAAAAACGAACCTACTGAAAAACTACTGCGTTCCGCAGAGAAACTGGCGCACCGTGGTTTGCTGACGAATATGGCCAATATTCTGCGTGGCCTGAGAACTTCTGGTGAGAATTACGCTAAGCA
Organism: Aedes koreicus; assembly: GCA_024533555.2. Classification (NCBI taxonomy): domain Eukaryota; kingdom Metazoa; phylum Arthropoda; class Insecta; order Diptera; family Culicidae; genus Aedes; species Aedes koreicus. The sequence goes on from JAHHFK020003780.1 coordinate 551,100, forward strand.
GATTTTGCGAGTTACCGGAAAACCGGAACTGAACGCTTCCGTTGAAAAATCTTTGCTTCTAAAAACTCGTGTCGGTTTGAGCAAACGGAAGTACATAGCTGTACAAAAGTTTGCGAAACAAATGCATGGAGTAAAGTTGTTGTCCACTTGGAAAAATATCATGGATCACCGAACAACAATAATTCCGAAGATTTCACGTCCACCGAAAGTTGATGGAGCTTTATCAGTCAAGGTTGCTTTACGTGACATGGTACGCAGTGATACTACTAGAATAGTGGAGTTGGATGAAGTGGCAGAACGGATGTCTGCATTGACGGCTACTTCGGATGGGGAAATAGTCGACTGCATACTGTATATTTCCGCCCGAGTAGACTCTGCTACTTTCACTGTGTTCTCGCACTACAACCAGAACTCAATCCTGAAGCAGGATGATTCGCTGCTTTCGGAGCATGCTATGCCGTTGATGTGGGTAGCTGGAAATGACCAAAAGCTGTGGATCAATCACCTTTTGTCATGCAAGATCGATGACCTGGGCGAAAGAAACTGAATAACGCACTAAGATGATGCATAGAGCACTCTATAGTGAGATTGAGGAGATAAACAGTCGACCTATCGTTATCGATTCATTGGTATATATGTCTACACGAAATATTTAAGAACATTTAATTAACCACATTTTTTTTTGCTTCATGAATTAGCAGAACGAAAAAGTCCGCGTTAAAGTTAGTGCATTCTATGCCATGGTCGATGGAAAAGCGGCCAATGCTATCGTGGATAACCGAAACACACACGTCTGTCCTTTGTGCGTTCCTGGTGCTGATCTGCAAGTTGGAAGAATCTTGTGACTAAAGAATTTGAGTTTGTGACACGTCTTCCTCCATCTCTTCACAAGTAAAGCGGGAACACGAAATTATTGCGACACATTCAACCATTGGGTAAAAATCAACCAAATTTTGCACACTTTCTCATTGATGTGTATTGTTTACATGCTGTCAAACTCGAAGTCGTGTTTTTCGATTCAACGAAAATGGAGGTGAACCAACGCGAGTCGAGAGAACAAATTCTTTCCAAACACCTGGAATTTCCTGATCTGTCGCACCGGCAGTTGGGAAAAATGTTGAACATTCACCAGTCAACCGTCTCCAGAGTGTTGAAGCGGTTCCAGGAGCGGTTGACGTTGGACCACGGCAAAGGAGCTGGGAGAAAACCGGAACCGGAGAACAAAAAGACGGAGGGAAAGGTGAAGCGGATGATTAAAGCAAATCCAAACGTCTCAAGTCGTGATTTGGCTAAAAAGATCGGCAAATCGCAGAGCTACGTCCAGAATGCAAAGAAGAGAGTTGGACTACATACATACAAGGTACAGAACTTCCCAAACCGCGATGAGCGGCAACAATCGACGGCTAAAACTCGGGCACGGAAGCTCTACAAGAAGATGCTGACAAAATATGGCTGCTCTGTGATGGACGACGAAACGTATATAAAAGCCGATTTTAAGCAAATTCCGTGGTTGGAGTTTTTCACCGGCAAGAGCAAGTTCTATGTGGACGACAAATTTAAGAAGAAGAAAATGTCAAAGTTCGCCTCCAAATATCTCATTTGGCAGGCCATCTGCTCTTGCGGGCTGAGGAGTGAGCCTTTCGTGACAAAGGGCACAGTAAATGTCGAGATCTACAAATCTGAGTGCCTCGAGAAGCGCCTTTTGCCGTTCTTGCAGCAGAACGACGAAGCTCCGCTATTTTGGCCAGATTTGGCATCATGCCACTATTCTAAAAGTGTCCTGGAGTGGTATGAGGCCAATTCTGTCCATTTTGTTCCAAAGGACATGAGTCCGCCAAACTGTCCGGAGCTGCGCCCGGTGGAGCAGTACTGGGCAATGATGAAGCGGGAACTTCGGAAGAGCAAGAAGACAGTCAAAGACGAGAAGAACATGTTAA